>OY282643.1:35640132-35664311 GCA_958299015.1 Tetanocera ferruginea
TTTCCAACGATTCTGACGTGTACTGAGTAGCTTATCGCAACAGCTTTTCACAGCAACACATTAGAGAAATGTTGGTTGGTTGTTGTTGTTGCTTTTGTTGTTGTTGTTGTTGTTGTTTTTGTTGTTACCACCTCAACCTGAAGTTGGTTGCGGCTGTGGTAACAGATTTTAACTTGGCCTTAGCATGTGTTGGTTCGTTCGTTCGTTTTGCTGTCTGTCTGTACGCTGTCTGTATGTATGTCCGTCTGTCCGTCTGTTGGTAAGCTTGTGAGTTTAGCAAATAGTTGAATTTTCTGCATACTTTTATGACTAACTATGCTAATGTGTATAAGTGTGGCTTTTCTATGTGTGCGTGTATGAATAGCCTTGCTGTATCAGTGGCTGTGTCAGGACAGAACTTTTTGCAACCGGAAAACGGAAACAAAAGAAAACTTGTGCAATAATTTTGTGGTTTTAAATACATTTATGTGGATTTGCCAGTCTTTTATATGAGAGTAAAGCAGGTTGTTGCAGCAGCAGGCTGCAGTGTTAGTTTAAGTAGTTGTTTTGTGTGTGTGGGTGTGTGTGTGTGTGTGGGCTATTGTTTTTAAGCATGTTTGTGTGACTAAAGTAGCTTCTCTAGAAACTGCAAAAATTTGTATTATGTTGCTTTGTTGATGTCCTTGTCTTTGATTCACATATGAAGTTGAGCTTGAACTCTGACATTTGTGAAGAACAAAAAAAAATAGGAAAATAATCCAAACATCAGCATTCAAAAATACTTAAAATGCACTTAGCTGGTTTTTAAAGTTTTAACAAAAATATTAAGTATATTAAATAACGTATTTAAGATTTATTTTGGTTTTTGTTATTTGAATAGAATATATTTAAAAAAAGAAATACAACAAAAGTTGAGCTTTAAAGTTATCTGCTCATTTATTTTGAATTTAATTCTTTTCAAGTTTAATGCTTCTTATATTGAGCTGAATTGAATTTTTTTTGGCACACAAAGCAACTGAAGTCATAATAAAAAGCTTTTCATTGGCTGCAATAATACTTTTATTTGTCTTATAAAAAAGAGTCTAAATAAATTTATAATAACTTATTTGTTTACTTAAAATTTTGTCAAGTAAAAATTTCGAAAAATTTGCAAATTTTTGTACTTGTTAGCGATTCTAACAAGATTACTAGGCAAAGAAGTTGTCAGTTGTTAAGCAGATGCAACACCAAAAGACACTCATACATGTAACTGACAGAGGAAGTCGTTGCATGACAAACACACACTCACACAAAAACACGCATACATACAAACAAATGCAAGGAAGTGAACGTACGTGTAGAACGCATAAAATAATCAAGTTTTTGAGCGTGGCATCAGCGTCAAAAGCAGCCGTTGCAGTACCAAAAAAAAAACACAACAAAAATTGTGCAATAACAACTACAACAACAGCATCATCAGGACACTATAAGGCTCGAGGATATGTTGTGCTGAAGACAACTGCAAGCCAGAAAGAAAATAAATAGAAGAACACACCAAGCCAAGCACGTTAGTTGCATGTCTGTTTGCGTGCATGACTAAATACATACAAATGAATGCCATATGCATTTGTGTGTGTGTTTTTTACCATGCATGCATGTATTAGTGCAAGAAAATTCAGCAAACTTTTTCTCAAGGCATAAAAACGTCCGCAAAAATTTATTTGTACATGTCAACAACGCGCCGGAAATGAATTTGTTTAAATGTGTTTGTGTGCAGTAGCAGAGACTACGGCAACCTTTGAGTTTGTTAAGGGAAAAAAGAAAAAAAAAACTATATCTCCCATAGCTAGATGCAAGCACATCTTGAGGGATGTAAGCAAAGCCAAGTCGGTGGCTGCAAATATTGGCAGCCAGTTCAATGCAGCACGTTTGTGAATTCATTATTTGTTGTTTGCCATTAGGGGAAGCTTGTTTGTTTGCATGTGTGTGTGTGTGCAGATTGTAAGCATATGAGCGTCAATTTTATGCAATTTTTTTCATGCCCAACTTTTGGCTAAAATGTGTACAACTTTATAAATTTTATAAAAATATTCCTTCAAAATTATATAAAAAAAAACAAAAGCTTCCTGCATTTAGATTTCACATTATTTCATTTATTTAAACCTTACTTCTTAGCCTGCATAACTTTACTTTAACTATTTAAACTTTTTTGGTTCTTTGCGGTCTCCAAGGCTGTCTGTCTTCCTGTGTGACACACTTGAGCTGCTTGAGTTCTCTCGTCTTACTTTTGACTTTTGATATTCAAGTTTGATGCACGACGACAAGTTCACGAGTCATAAAGTAAAAACAATAAACTACGAGTAGCTGTCAGAATAAACGCCAACCAGCTGTTGCCAACAGTGATTTTCAGCTGCTGTTGCGTTGGTAAGAAGTTGCTGAAGTTGATGTTTATGATGACGATGTTCGGTAATACTGACGATAAGCATGATGACAATATTTCATGCTAGCAAATCTTTTGAAGTTGGTTTAAATATCCTGTTTTATGCATTAAATTTAATATGCATGAAGTTCAGATGTATTTCTTTAAATTTTTCTGTCAGCTGTCTTATTGTACTAAATTTGTATATAGATGTATGGGTGATTTTTTAAGCGTCTGTGTTTTGTTAATTGAAAATATACAGAAAATTTGCAATTGTTAATGAAATATTTATTTGGAGTGGTACATCATCGTAGAATTACGTCTTACAGTATGATTTGTATGGGGTCGTTTTAACAGATTTTTTCAAGGCCATGCAACTTTTTTGGCGAATGCTTTAGGGTATACCTACAGCCTTTAATGCACATCATTCAAAGATAATATATATACTCAAATATCAGATATATCCTACGCTAAATGAATATCTAATTTTGGATTTTGTCACTGTTATATTAAAGTAACAAAATAGCAAAAACTAAGAAGCAAAATGCATGTGTTTATTTAAGAAAATCAATCATCAGCTGCTTATGCTGTGCCTGCTGCTTTCTTTGTTTTTGTTTTGTTGTTTTTGCTTGTATTGTTATTGTTTTATACCAACTGATTCGCAGCATTGGTTATCTACTCCACACTAAGAGGGCTTGGGTTGTTGCATGTACTCTTTCGTTAATGTACTGTGTGCTCTATTTTAACACAAGTTGTCAATTACAACCTTTTTTTAAGCTAAGTCAATGAACTCAAACTGTCAAACTTAACGAAATGGGTCTGTGATCCGGTTAAATTTAACTCTTATGAAAAAAACGATTTGGAACATATTTTGTTTTATGCTTTTACCCAATAGATGGCGTAAAATTTTAATTTTTGTTTTTAGCGCAAATTAATTTGGATTAATTTGAAAGCTAAACATCGAACAGAGCCGAAAGTGGCACTAATGGAAAGGACATGTGCTCATTGAGAGATACGATTTTTAAAATTCGGGGTCTTAATTTTATTTTGAAATAAGTAGTTAAACTGACTGTAGCTCGCAAACTATATATCGGGCAGAGACGAAAGTGGCATCAATGGAAAGTGCATTTGCTTCGACTTCTTTTCAACTCAGTCAACGAACTCAACCTGTCAAACTTAATGAAATGGTCGAAAAAATGTGACATTTTGCTTGATTCTTTTTGTGTGCTCATTTTATCATGTTTCCTTTGAACTTCTTCTGTATTTTAGTCTTGATAAGAAGTCCATAATTGACTGTTATTAATTTATTTGTTAGTTTTCGAACCAAAACAATCGGAGCAAAGAGACCAAGTTCTACGTCTACACTAACGATAACATCGAAATTGTTTCTTTTTTTTAAAGAATATTTCATGTGTATGTTGCCCGCGGCTACGTCTGAAATGGTGCATCCGTACGCTCCAATTTTGACATATATTACCCAAAATTTCTGCTGGTAAAAACAGCTGTAATGCTGTCTTTCTTGGCTCGTAATGCAGTTTTGACTGGCTTATTCCTGTATCCGAGAGATTTTACGTTGCCCCACTAAAAATAGTCTAATGGAGTCAAATCACTTGATCTTGGCGGCCTGCTTCAAAATGTGAACAAAAAAAAACAGCAAAATAATTACCCTTTATATTCATGAAAAAAAATAGCTCTTATTATACCATAGTTTTATATAGAGTTGTAGAAGAACTTGAAAAAAAATATCAATTTTATGTTTATTTTATTATTAATAAAATATTTTTTTAACAAGTTTAAAGTTTTTTTTATTTTTTTTTTTTTAATTACTAACCTTATTGTTCGTTTTTTCATAAAATTAACAACTTTCGGATAGCGTACTTAAGCACTTGAAAGTTGTGCAAAGTCAAAATTATTCCAATAGGAATTCATTTTTCTGTGAAGCTTTCAACTTTCTGCAGGTATTAGAGAAATATTTTAACCTTCCGTTCAAAATTGAACCGGACTGTGGTAATAAAACAACAACGATTAAGTATTCTTCAATATTTGTTTTATAATCTTCAAATTAATCATACACATATGCCAATGTTGTTTTCATTCTTGAAAGCATATCTGGAAGGCCGATTTCGAAATGCCTTTTGGCTTCCTCTGCGAATTTTCTTTGTGCCAAAAATTTTTTCACGAAGTGACAATTTGAGTTTGGGTATGTAGCCCCGTGTATGGCAAAAGTCACACGGGGCTATTTATCTGCAAAAAATTTTGCTTGCTGAATGATATTGACATTGTTTTTTATGAAATAATCGAGTACAATACGTGATGTCTGAGCCGATGCATTATCGTGGTTTAAAAACCAGGAATTGTCTTTCTATAATTCTGAACTTTTTCTACGAATATACTCTCGGAAATGCTAAAGCACACTCAAATAATATTGAGTGATAATCGATTGATCTTGCGAATGGAATTCCGAGAACACGATCTCCTGAAAATCGAAGAAAATAGTCAACACTGCCAAAGAAGGGTGGGGCTTATTTTCAGCAGACGTTCGAACCCTTTTAAACAATTTGTACAACTCAAATGCATGTGGACGTGAAAGAGCAGCCTTCTCATAGGTTTTTTGAATTTTTGCAACATGTTTAATGCATCTGGACAAGGAATTCTGTTGGTTTAACACAATTTCAAAAAGATTCTTTGCTCAACTTTTTCTTCAATTATGAAATTCGTCGGTCAGACTTAAGGTGAACTTGTAGTAAACAAAGCAATAAAAAAGAAATAACGTGACAGATCGCACTAAAAATTAATGCACCAGACTATAACAAGGTTTCAAAAAATCATTGTTTTTTGCATAGTCCGTTTCAATTTTGAACAGAAGTTACAAGTAACAAGTAAAGAAAGTCTAAAGTCGGTCTAGCCCGACTATGAAATACCTAAACCTTCTTTTTCAAAATACAATAATTAGTATTGAAAATGGGCGTGTCCATGGAAAGATGAAGCCCATATTTAATATGCATTTCAATTATGATAAAAAATTTACACATACCTGTACCTTTAATTCCTGTAGCTCACATGCCTTTATAGTGTTTGCGCAATGGTGAGTTGTATGGGAGGTGATCATGTTCGTGGACGGATTACGCCTCATTTTTTTAACACATCTTAGTTTTGGTATAAAATATATATTTATATCAAATTTAATCTCTGTAAGTTGAAAATAAGCTTATTTATAGAAATTTTTAAGTTTATATCGGGCTTTATTTGTAGGCGTGTCCGTGATTGGATGACGCCCAGTTTTTTAAAACGTCTTCGCTTTGTTATAAGCTTATTTATGCATTTTTCAATTTTTTTGGTTTGCATGAGAGATAGGAGTGTACGAGTGTACGGATGACGTCCATTTTTCGGAAAAATGTTTGTTTTGATATAAAATACATACGTATCAAATTTTATTGTTGTAGGTTAATTATGAGCTCATTACGAACTGCATAAATAAGTTTTCAATTTTGGAGTTGTATGGAAGGTAGGCGTTTCCGTGGGCGGATGAGGTCCATTTTTCAAATATGTCTTTGTTTTTATATAAAAAACATGCGCACCAAATTTTATCTCTGTCAGTTGAAGCTCATTTATTGAGTTTTCATTTTTTGAGTTGTATGAAAGGTAGGCGTGCCCGTTAGCGGATTCCAAAAAATATTCAATAGTGCATATTCTTGAATCCATGTGACCATGTGTACCGAGTTTCATCCTATCATCTTAACTCCTTCTTCTTATCCTGTGTTTACGGACAAAACACAGACGGATGGACGGACGGACAGACGGATGGATATGAATAGCTCGACTCAGGAGATGACGCTGATCAAGAATATATGTACTTTTCTATACCGGACTCACTTAGTTTTATGCGTTAATTTGCACAAAGTTAATGTACCCTGACATTTCAGGTTAAGGGTATAAAAATTATCTTTACTGCTTCTTGAGTACAAGAACATTATTCTTTTGAAGTCTACATACAACAGTAGGTTAGATGTTCTCGGTTATTTATATACAAGCATATAAATGCTTTAGACACTTTCGAACTTTTTCCAAAATACAAGATTTCTGCCGATAGGCTCTGGTATGATAGAGAAAGAAATTTTCGTTATCGACAGTTTAAAAGTTTATGTCTGAGTATTACTTTAAATGGTTATGTTTACAAATAAATATTGTTAGCGAACTTTTATAGAAATATTGGAAATTTTTAAATACCCATCGTAGAAAGTGGCGGTCGTGGCCGTGCGTGTTCTTTGTTTTATTGTAACCATCATCCTTACCGCTATACCATCTTTTTTCGTAATGCTTGTCCCAGTCTTTGACCTAATCTCTATTCTAATTCCTGTTCTAAAACTTCTGAAAATATTTCAGCCCAGTGCCGTAGATAGCTTTTGGTTCTGGGAGGGTTCCACAGAAAGTAATGACCTGTCTTACGATAAGTTAAGTAAATACATACTTGTTAGGGTACCCATCAAGTGTATGGAATTTTCAAAAGTGACAATTGTTTTATGCTTCCCGCGAACTTTACTAGAGAATGGGTGCTAAAAATAAGATCTGCAAAAATAAACTTGTTCTGGTCTGCACAGAATTTTTTTATTCAATCTCCAATAGCGATTTTGCTTTTGTTATGCAAAGAACTAATAACAGAGGAGTTTATATGAAGTTTATAGTTGAATATGAAACACGGTTGTTTCAAATTTTGTTTTGTAGAAACGCAAATGCATTAAATTTCCGATTTAAAATTTTTTTTTAATTTCAAAGTATGCTTTCGTTCTAAGTGTATTATTAATTTGAATTCAGCTCAGTTCATGAAAAATATTTGAAGTTGAAATATGTTCGCGTATATTTAAAGCACTGGATTTTCTGTACAATTGCACCAAAATCTCCGAAGAGTGTCCTTAAACTAAAAAAAAACTTTGAAAACTCATATTTGTTACGATGATTCTATTAAAGAATTTTATAAAAAATCAGTACTTTTTTCACAAAGTTATCATAAAAACATTTCTTAAATATTTTCCAATATAAAAATTTTTCGACAATCGCAAAACAACTTTTAACTTAATATAATCAAAAAACAACAAGTTTCATTCTTGTCTGATGACTCTAGGGGAGGGGCCGGACTCGTGGACCACCCCTATATCTACGCCGCTGTTTCAGCCTAAGCCTTGTCCGTAACTAGTACTTCTAAATCCCTTCTCCTTATCTTTTTTTTAAGCCTGGTGTTAGTTCATGGCCTAATTTTTCTCCTTATCCATAAATTCTTGTTCAAGTTCTTATCATATTATCCTTGCCTCAGTCCTTGACCGTATCCATATTTTATTCCAGCTCTTATTTTTTCCCTAATGCATGTTTTAAACTTTTGTGTTCATCTTTAAATTCTCTAGTTAAGTTACTTTCGAAATTCTTGCCCTTATATTATCCTTATATAACTCTATATCCTATATTACTTTTTTCAAATATTTTTCGTGATCAAATTCCTAACCCTTGTCTTTAGCGTTGTCCTTGTCTTGTCTGTTTCTTGTTTACCTTAAACCTTATCCTACTTCTTATTCAAATATTTTCCCTTATTCTTGTTTAATTCATATCTTAATTCTTGTACTAGTTCCTTATTTATGGCTTGTCTTGCCGTAATCCTTGTCGTAAGTTGGATCAAAATCCTAAAATTGTAGTGCTTGTATTTGTTCATAGTCCATATTTTATTCCTAATTCATGTCCCAGTTTATGTTAAATTTTTAGCTAAATCTTTTACTTCATGATTAGTTTTTATTGTGTTACATTTACATGCTTCTCAGCGCCATGCAGCAAAGCCATGCAACGATGGGCTATTTTCGTTGCAGTAAGCGGTGCGCTCAGATGTCTTTTCTCTTTTTTAATTTCCATCATGATTTAAAAGAGTTATTGTCTGTCAACATATAAAATTAAGTTTAGCATCTATAGTTACCAAGTTTAGCATCTATAGTTACCAAGTTATAATTCCATGTAACGAATGTTTTATTTTCGTTGCATTTTCAACGCATTCAGAGGTAGTCGGTAGAGGTCTCTAGACATTTCAAATTGTTTTATTTCCGTTATGAGGCCAGTTATTAATACTGTCATTAATAGAATTTACAGTAGCACCTCCTAAAAAAGTATTAATTTAATGCAACTTTTGTAGAATTGTAGTAGCTTAAGATGTTTTATTTACTTTTTATTTGATTTCTTAATTTTGTTTTTTTTAATTTTTGAAATTTTCAGTTCAAAAACCTCTGCTTAATTTGAATTTTCTAAAATTCAATGTAGTCTATGCAAGTTATAATTCCATGCAACGACGTTGCATGTTTGTTACATTTTCGATTATGAAGTGAATTTGTAAAAGACCTCTTGAAGTAATTTACTTTAGGTTTATTTTTGTGTATTGATTAGAATTCCCTGCAACAAATTTGCAGTTTCGTTGCTTAAAAGGCTGTCTGCACATCAAGGTAACGTCACATTTTTTTTTCTTTTGTTTTTGTTTCAAAATGTCTTGCATCAGACAAGACGTAAGTCTTGTACATCGAAAAGTAATTCTTTAAAATATGAACGAAAACTATATAATCCTTAATTTTCTTTTGATAGAGGTTGTGGAAAATACGTGGAAGGAGTTACTCGGACGAGTAGCATTAAATGAGAAAATATTTTAAGAAAATCTTAAAATAACTTGAAAAATGAACTGTCCACTATGCAAAGTGGGAGTTGGTTTTGTTGTGATTCATTTGTTGTCATTTGCATAACTTTTTGTGGCATTATTTTTTTTTTTTTGTTTTTTCTCTCAGATGTTTTGCCTTCTATTCAAATGCCAAAAGTCGTCTTCACAAAGTAACAATTCTTTTTTCACTCTTGCCAACTGTTTGAAAACTCATAAGTAACAAATGTTTTCCACCTGATTGTGATTTTGCATTTATTGTTGTTGTTGTTGTTGTTGTTGTTGTTGTTGTTGTTGTTGTTGTTGTTGATGTTGTTGTTTCCTTACTGTATTGTGCAAAGAATACAAACAAGTTTGTTGTTCTTTTTTGCAAGTTTTATGTTGGACTTTTATTTGCACGCTGAAGCCAAATGCGACTCAGGCAATCGGCCAGTCGAGCAGTCAGGCAGTGCATACAATAAAGCCCCAACTGTGACCAAATCGCTGACTTTCTACTTCACTTCCTTGTTCCGCATCTGGTGCCATTCTTTCTTACTTTCCGCTTTACTCTATGAACTCGCACAAATATTCTGCTCGATTGAATTTTTGTTGAAGTTGCGGTTTTGCACCATTTCCCACAAACGCCTAGCCATGGTAATTCACCCAATACGCCCACAAGTTTCACCATATAAATCATTTTTCTTACACCGGTTCTTCAATTTTTTGTTGTTTCTTAAAGTTCTGACGAGTTCTGCTAGGTTTTTGTCTTCTTTAGTTCGTGTAAATGTAGGCAAGAAAAAAAAACCTCGAACTTAACTCGAGTCATAAGTTATTTTCCAGTAAAGTGACCTGAGTTTGGCGCTACTGCTGGTGTTTTTGTTGTTGTTTTTTTTTTGCATTTTTGGTTTTTGTTTTTGGGGGAAGATATTATTATTATTATTATTTCTACTATTGTTGTTGTTGCTGTAGTTGTTGTTGTTGCTGTTTAAGCAACCTTGTGAAGAGGTTTCATATTTCAGCTGAACGTTTTTCCATATGCCACACTAGCAACGAGTCCTTGAGTACAGCAAGTAGTTCAGTGAAGGCAAAAAGTCTTTACAAGCATACGAACGGATGTTCAAGACAGGGAGGACCATCAAGAGCGTTGCAAAGGGGGGTTGTGGTAGTATCTGTTACTTACCTTGCTCAAGTATTTATTTTGCATTTATTTTATTTCTACCATTTGTGGTGCTACTTTTACGGTGTGGTTATAATTTATGCATGGGTCTCCGGTTTCTTGCGCGTGTCAATACTGTGGGAACCCTTCCCTTCTGTACTGTGCTGGCATTGAATGCATGAAGGCAGGTATTTAAGTTTGGTCGACAAAAAAAAAACGGAAACATTTCATTTCTTTGGGTTACCAAATCGTTGTAGTGGCAACCTTTTCTAGATGAATGTGCTGTCGTTTATTTTTCTCTCAACTCGTATATGTTGTTAGTTACTGTGGTTGTCGTTGTTGTTGTGCAGGTGTGAGTGCTGTAATGATTTATTTAAAAGATGTTAAACGATTTGCTATAAATCAGTTAAGTTGCAATGTTTTTTGGTCTGTGTTGTTTTTTGGTTTTTGTGGTTCCCCTAACTGACAGTTCCATAGATACGGGCATGAGTGTGAATCGTATATTGAGTATGAATTTTGTTTTTTTTTTTTTTGTTTGTCTTTGGTTGAAGCTGCTAAATAAAATATGTTGGATTTGGCGTTTTAGTTATTCTAAGTTACAGGTGTTGCCTTTTTCTTACCCTCTTGTCGTTTAGCTAATTTTGATTAATGTTTGTTAGTATTGCAGAAAATAAAGTTTCATGCAAACAAAACTTTCTGAGTGGAAATATATTCAAAATATATTTGAAATTCTGAACAATATATGCATTAATGAAAGCTACAAAGGCAATATACAAACCTTTTTTTACAGCTTTTATACAGCAATGTAAATAAAAAAATATTCTTCGGTTTGGAAATGTCGAAAAATTAACAAATTTTTTTATAATTTTTTGAAAAAAGTGGCGAGATGATGCCATTTTTGCTTTTAAATGGAAAAATTACGTTATTAAATTTGTTCAAAATTTTTGTGCTAAACAAAAACTATACGCAGTCTTTTATTCTTAGAATTAATATCACCTGATAATGTATGAATATCTTTTAAAGCAAAATGTAGTCAGATAAATATAATATTTTTCTTATTGACCATAAGATGAAAAAAACTAACACAATAAAACGTGCTTTAATTCATTCCAACAAGGAGTTAAAATTACCCGTTCGAAAAAATGGCAATTCTCAGCCAGTGCTAATAACAAATATGCAGCCAATTCCCATGCAATGTTTTTCGAGGTGTTTTAAAAAAACGCACAGTGTTTCGACTAGAACAATCTAGCTGGACAAAATTTTTTTTGGTTTTTTATATTCTTTAAATCAAAACAAGAAAAAAAATTGTATTAGCGACAAGGTCGCAAAGCGCCCACTTTGCTGATACGGGTTAATTTATGTGAAAAAGAAGTTGCATCATGTTCGCTGTTATAACTTCGAAAATATTGTTTATAGATAATTTGAAGCGGAAATTTCAAGAAAAAATTTGAATTTTCAAATTGTTCATTCTTTGGAATCCAAGAAAACAGTTACCAAATAAAAACAATTCTAATCTGAGTGTGATGTTTTTTCATCATATTCATCATTAAAGAGCTTCAAAAGTGAATTTGCATATCTCATTTGCTAGGGATTTGCTCAAAAACCGATCCCTAGATTTTCACAAGCATATCACAATTCTATGAATTTTTTCAATTTGCTGCTAATTTTATTTTTATTTCTCTTACAAATTTCTTTGAGATATCAGATAGATTTAAATACCCTAAACCTGAAAGGTCAGGGTATATTAACTTTGTGCAAACGTTTGTAACGCATAGAACTAAACGAGTCCTATATAGAAAAGTATATATATTCTTGATCAGCGTCAACTCATGAGTCAAGCTATTCATGTCCGTCCGTCCGTCCGTCTAGGATAAGAAGAAGGAGTAGAGATAATTGGATGAAATTTGGTACACATAGTCTCATGCACCCACAGATCTGCACTATTGAATATTTTTGGAATCCGCCCACGAACACGCCTACCTCCCATACAACGCAAAAATTGAAAACTGCATAACTCAGCTCATAATAAGCCTACAATAATAAAATTTGGTGTGTATGTGTTTTACATCAACACAAAGATTTCTTTGAAAAATGAGTGTCATCCACTCACGCCCACCTCCCATACAACCCAAAAATTGAAAACGCAATATATAAGCCTGTGTTTAACTTACAGAGCTTAAATTTGACACATATGTTTTTTATAATAAAACAAAGAATAATTTGAAAAATGCACATCATTCGCCCATGGACACGCCTACCTCCCATACAACGCGAAAATTTAAAACTGCATAACTCAGCTCATAATTAACCTACAACAATAAAATTTTATACGTATGTGTTTTATACCAACACAAAGATGTTTTCGAAAAATGAACGTCATCTGCTCATGGACACGCCCACCTCCCATACAACCCAAAAATTGAAAGCGCAATAAATAAGCCTGTGTTTAACCTAAAGAGCTAAAATTTGGCACATATGTTTTTTATGACAAGACAAAGATGGTTTTGAAAAATGGACGTCATTCGCCCACGGACTCGCCTACCTCCCATACAACCCAAACAGTTTAAAACTCAATAAATAAGGTTATGTTTGTCATAGAGAAATTAAATTTGATATTTATGTAAGGTGTGTTCAAAAATTGGGAGTAATCCGTCCATGAACTCGCCCACCTCCCACCAGCGAACTAACACTCTAGTGGGTGGATGACGCCCACTTTTCTAAAATAATTTAGTTTTGATATAAACAACACACATTCCAAATATTATTTTAGTAGCCTTAGTATTAGCCTCTACAAAGGGATGTGAATTTTGGGGCTGTATGGGAGGTGGGCGTGTTCTTAAATGAACGACGCCCAGCATACCTTACCTTTAAAATAAACTACGCACATACCGAATATTATTTTTGTAGCTTAAGTATTAGCCTTTTTATAGTTTTCAATTTCGGGATTGTATGGAAGGTGGGCGTGGTTTTTATCCGATTCAGCCCATTTTTGAAGTTGATCCATGCTTTTTAAAAACAACCATTAATTTCGAATTTCAGTACGATACTTTGAAACTTAAAGCTGCAATCGTGTCCAAACACAAACGGACAGACAGACAGCCGGACAGGTGGTAATGCTGATCAAGAATATATATACTTTTCTTGACCTATCATGTCTTCTTATGGGCGTTGCAAACGTCGTGACAAAATTAATATACCCTTAGGCAGCACGCGTGGGGGTATAATAAAGAGAACATGGATATTTCATGATCCCAGTGTTTAAAGCTCATAAAGTGTGTGTACGAGATACATGAACCAATAAAAAATTTTGTCAGGGCCATGAAAAAAAACAAGGGAAACATTTATAATTTTTGTCAATAAAATTCATTAAATTCATGTAAAAATACAAGGAAAACAAGAAAGTTCATGATATAAATGACAAAAATGCATGAATCTCATCTGAATAAAGCAAGGGAAACGTGAACTACTTTATGAGCTAGTGACTGAAATACAAGGGCAGCAAAAATAGTTCATAAGATAAGGGTTAAAAAATTCATGAAATTCATGTAATTATACAATGGAAGCGTGAACTAATTTATGCATTTAGTGAGCAAATTTATGCAGTCTATGTGCATTAGAACGGGTGACGGGTTGGTCTTCACCCAAAAAAAAAAAACAACTAATAAACTGGTTCTCGCACTCTTCATACACTGACTGATACCCAGAGAAGAAACCATTTATCAGTGTTTTGAGTTGACACCTGCCGTGTGGGCTTTATTCAACTTGCAACATTGCTTGTAGTCAAATTTCTAGAAAATAAACTTCAATAAAATATTTCAGGACTAATATCATGATAATAATAAAATTATCATGATAATTTATACCATATTCTTTCATCCATTGTCTTTCACACAATCGACAGGGTTCGCTCAAATAGGTGATTTTTTTATTTGAGTTACCTTCAGAAATATTTTTTCGAAAAGCAATTAATATACAGACCTGTTTCAAGGCATTCACCAACCAAAGATTCTTTGTGAATGCTTTTCTTTTCAATTTCTGAATTTTTTTTTTTCATGCTGAATTAAAAATTGCAATTAACGCCATATGGCGTTATTATATTATATATATATAATTAATTATTTTTCTATCAGACATGACCAATGCCCTACTTATTTTGAGACAGGCTTTCAACACGAAATACTTATACTTTACTAGGATGGGACAGGTCCTGTATTTCAAGCATTCATCTTTACTAACCTGCTTCAAGTCGTTCCAATGCGTGAACATTTATTTTGAGGATAAATTCATTTTACCTCCATTGGTAAGGAGCGAGACCGACGTAAAAGCTCTTGCATATAGTATGTACCAGCCTGGTTGTACTGAGACGCAACTCCATGCCGACTCGTTATCTAGCTTGCGACATTAAGCTTACCACAGCCAGCACGAAGCTCCCCGAAGGTCCAGCCCACGATAGTTCCCCGGAAAAAGAGTTTCCACCATAGAATGAGCACTCAACAAAAACTGGAAATGAATTTAATGGTTTTGACACACATGACTTGATAAGCAAGCTTATCATAGTATCCCAGTAATAAATACTGCTAGATACTTTTTTGGGTAATTTTTAAATTCACAAGTTCCAAACGCCCTGGAGACTTACCAGTATTCCAAAACTGACCGCCTTATCTAAATCAGATTAAAAAAACTTGGTCAGCCAGCAAACAACATTACTAGAATGAAGGCATGCTCGAACACAGGTTCATATTCTGCTTTTGTGACCAATTATTCCGGCATAAATATGACCTTATCGTTGGAATTTTATTTCTTTATCCTCACTTATACCCTTCACCCTTAGAATATATCAGATTTTAATTTATACCAGCAATTATCGTGGCTGAACCAGGTTTCTTGACTATCCCCGTGCTAACAGCATGTTTTATATCGTTTGCTACAGATACGCAGGTGCAATAACCAGATTTTATGTCCCACACTGAGAAAAAAACACATACCTTGCTCCGGTAAAAAATTTCTCTATTTTTGATAATAGCAATTTTCTCTTTTTCAAATAAAATTTTCTTCAATTAGAATAAATTTTCACATTTTCGTAGAAATATTTCTTTACTTCTAGGAAATGGAAATATTTCAATGTCTCTAATAATGATAAGTATTTTTCTCGCACAAAAAATTTCTCATTTATAGAGAAATTTTATTGAAAATGAAAAACTTTTCTTATATTTAGATAAAAAATTGACTATGAGAAGTATTTTCTTCAATAAAAACAAATATTTTCTATAAAATGATTTTTATTTCATGGTAGCTTTTTATCATTTTTAGAGAATTTTTAGTATCGCAATTAGAGAATAGCATTCTCTGGAGCAAAGTCTATACCATTTTTCTCTAAATATGATGCCTTTTTTATCATATTCCGAGACACTTTTTTCTGGATGCACTCCCATGATTTTGATGCTCAAAGCGAGGGCTCATGGCAACCTATGTTTTTAAGTGACATACATAATTGAACCGTAGTCGAAATACGCATGCCACAACCCTTCTCCTTTTCACTGGCTTGGGACAGGCTAGTGGCTTACCATCATCACCAATAGGCGGAGTTAAACTGATACCCAAAATAAGCCGGATCGATTTACTTACTTACTTACTTAGCTGGCCATGACAACTCGTGGTCTTGTTACGGCATTCATCAGCTCTTGCCAAGCGTCTCTGCTTCGCGCGCTCCGTCTCCGATCTCTTTCACCAAGCGCGGTTAGGGCTTCCTCGGCTTGGTCAATCCATCGGAGACATGTACTTCCTCTTCGTCGTCGAGCCTTAGCTTTCGCCTCAAACACCTTTTTCACTGGAGCTTCTACATCCATACGAAAGACATGACCCAGACAACGTAGTCGCTGAATTGTTACACTGAGAAAATTGTGCTTCTCTAACGGTTATTTTCATTTTAAAAACGGGCATTTTGAAATGAGCTTCTAAAACGTCCGTTTGATTTTCTATAATAAACATTTTAACATGAGCTTTTAAAATGTTCGTTTGATATTTAAAAATTTACATTTTAAAAATTGCTTGTAATTCTTTTAATTCTACTCAAATGTTCATTTTAAAATATCAAACGAACTTTTTAAATGCTCATTTTAAAATGATTATTTAAGAAAATCAAACGAAGGTTTTAGAAGCTCATTTTAAAATTTCCGTTTTTAAAATTAAAATAAACGTTCGAGGTGCAAAATCTGGTTTAAAAGTTTTTGAGAAGTAGCACGTTTCATGCTTTTCGTGCTATGCAAAGTTTTCACAGTCTTCTCTTTGGAACTGGAAATATAAGCCAAACAAATTTTTAAAGTTTTGATCTGTACAAGCTCTTTTCAGTCTTAAAAAAAAATCGATATTTCGTCATTTTCAAAACAATATTTTTTTTCAAACACGTATAAAATATGTAATTCTCATGGTTTTCACATGCATTTTAGCTAATTCGAACAAAATTGAGCTGTGAAAAAATGTATTGTTTAGTCGTTTAAAAAAATACTATTAAAGCTGTTACCCGAGTTCGAGCAATTCAACAAAAATTCAATATTAGAACCATTACCAGACATTTAATAAATGATATTCTATTCAAGCTCAATAACTTTTCTCCTCAATAACGATGTTTTCAGTCTCAATAATAATATAAAAGTTCATTATCTGAATACTTTGACTTAAAACGTATGATCTGACATTAAATTTTTAAATGTAACTGTCAAAATACTGTCAAAAGACGGACTTACACTAATATTACTACTGAGACAAACATTATTACTATTCCAAAACATCGCAGCTTAACTTTTTAAGCTATAAAACATAACTAATTTTAATAAAAACGTAGTACAAAATAGACTTAAGACACAAAATAATACCAAGATATAATTAAGAAATTAATAAAAAAACACTTACAGAACACCGATAACATCGATTTATAACACATTTCGATGAAAAAACCCAAAAAAATTTGAAATTTGACGGAGTTGTTTGCTTGGAAAGTGGAATTTTTGATTTTTGAACTGCATTTTTCGGACAATTGACATTTGAGGAATGCATAAAAGATAATTTAAAATAAAAATTTTTAGTTTTGAAAAAACTTAAAATTTGATCAATTCATAAGCTTTTCTCATACTTAATTTCAATTCGATTAAATGGCGAATTTTTGTACAAAAAGGTTATTTCTTTTTTAAAAGGTTGGGAACCCCCTGAAGTCTGGGTCTGGGAGGAGTTGAAGTCACAAAAAAAAACCTTAGCCTATTAATTATATAGATATGCAGGATGATTAAAACAGATTCGTGGCTATAACTTTTAATTGGTTGCAGCTTTAATGAAATTTTCTTCAAATATATTGTTTTTGAAGCTTGTTGAAGATTTTAAGAAATATAAGAACAACATTTAAAAAAAAAAATTCGAGCAAAAAATCATAGTTTTTGCCTTGTTTTTTCGATGACGCATAGTATTTATTAATTTTTTTGCCATACAAAAACAAATTCGCCTTAAAAAAAACTCAATGTAATAAAAGAAAATCAAAAATGCAAATTTGATTTTTTTTTTTATTTTTACAACAATTTTTATAACATTTTTTGAGAAAACATTAATTTTTATTGCACTCTTTTTTAAGGCAATGATTAAAATACAAATAATAAAGTAGCGGTAAAAATTTTATATATTTTTTAAGTGAATTAATTGCAACAAAATACAAAAAAGAAATAAATGAAATTTTTAAAAAAGTGGCAGAGATATTCGCTTCTAAATATAGAACTTTAAATTTCACAGAGTTTTTTCTCTGTCTTTGAGTTTGATAAAAATACACGTTAAACAACTAAAGACAATATTAAGAAAATTCATTAAAAATACATTTGGAAAAATATTTACCGTAATTGCTAACACATTTCAATGAAAATTAAACAAACATTTAGAAATACAAAGAAATATTGAAAAACGTTAAAATGTCACTGAGTTGTTTGCTCGGAAAGTGAAACTTTTGATTTTGGAACTGCATTTTTCGAACAATTGACATTCGAGAGAATGCATAAAAGATAATTTTGGTTAAAAATTTTTAGTTTTGAAAAAAACTCAAATTCTCTTAATCAATTCAAATTGATTAAATAGCGGATTTTTGTATAAAAATTTTATTTCTGTTTTAAAAGATTAGGAACCCCCTGAAACGAAATCACAATTATTAAAAATGGTTTGCACATCTACAGGCTAGACCTAATTTAATGATATCTAAATCTCGATAAAATCGTTTCATTGGTCTGGGAGGAGTTGAAGTCACAAAAAAACCTTAACCTATTAATTATAAAGATATTTACAAAAATCGTGCTTTTTGTACTGGAGCGTCCTCAGGTGTACACTTTACTAAGAAACAGTTGTCAGAATAAGATTTTGCGCACCTAAAAGAACAGTTATTGTGGCAATTACATAATAATTAAGCCAAAAAAATTAATTTTTAATATCCATTTCTCACGTTTTATATAATTGTGGCACTTACATAGTTTTGGCTAAACAACGCCATAGCATACACATATTAATGGAAAGAAGAGCTCAATACTTCTCCAATAAGCTTAAATGAATACCACGTGAATACCATGAAAAATTGATATTTTATAGGCGTAAAAAAAAATATATTTTCGAAAATGGGGAGAAATTTTTGATTTTTTGGCGTATGAAGAGAGTTTGTTAATTTTAAAAATTTCTTCTATTGCCAATATTTGTGTATTATCAAAATTTACATGTATTCTGGTGAAAAAAAAAAAAATAATATGCAAAAAACGGGGATTATGAAAACCAAAACAACTCCATGGTAATTTCTTCGATCCAAAACAAAATGATGTCTGCATCAGTCTATCATAGTTCTTAAGAGTCTCTCTAACTTTTGAGTCGTTGTCCGGTGAAATCTAATTTTCGATCCGGCTAAACGCTCACAATACACTTGACACCTAAATAAATTCTCGAAATCAGTGTTCGCATTCAGGATCAACTTGGATTAAATGAAGTATTCTAAAATTAACTCAATAAAATAAAAGCCCACCATGTTTAAAAAATTTTTGTTGAAATGTTTTCTTCTATTTTCTTCTATAACTGTAACTTAAGTTAATCCTTTAAATTGTAGTTTACACGATCATTTAATCTGCCTACATACTGAGGTTCTATTCAATTCTATACAAATTCTAGGTAATTCTTGGTTTTAAAAAACAATACCAACGTGGCAGATGTAATGCCGAAAGTATGCAGCCATCAGCCTTTAGCCAGAGTTTATCTCAGCGTTTGTCTAAGTGCTGATAGCAATTTAATTTTAGGCCATTAGCATCTTACAACCACACTAAGGCCAACAACAGTTGCAACAACTTGGCAAAAACGGCGGCCATCGCCAATTCAATTTATATTAATTATTATTTGCGCCACAAGTGTTTTTGGCGCTGTGCTGCCACAACTTTTAATTATGGTTACAAGGATGTTGGCGCAAAAACTTTACGCTTAAGAGGAATCGATTAAAACGAATGAAATCGCAGCAGCACAGAGAGCAGGAAAAAAAAATGAAAAAAAAAAACAACAAACAAGCATAAAAGCAACAAAAAAAAAGATAGATTAAACTCTAGCTGCTGTTGGTGCTGATGATTTTTTGCGCTCTATTCGAGTAAAGTTTGGCTGAAACTGTTGCAGCAACAGCAGTAGAAGTAAAAGTTGCTGATGTCGAACTTGCAACGCAGCATTGAATTGCTTTATTTTTTGCTGCAATTTAAGGCTAACGCGGCAAAATTTGTTAAATTCAATTTGAACAAAAGTTTGCCTTTGTCGTGCCTCGTGCCCCCTGCCATGATGGCTGCCTCACTGGCTATCCACAAAGTGAAGGTTACGGAGTTACTTCTGGGCAGGTTGGTGTTGCGCATAAGTAGTTGGCAACACTTGATTTGAAGTTTTTGTTTTTTTTCTACTTAACCCCTTTTTACTTTCTTTAAGCACTGAATAATGTTTACTAATTTGTAAATGAAGAAAAAACAAAACAGAAAAAGTAATGAAATTGCTAAAGACATAAAAAAAACAACAACTGTTAAACTTAAGTTTTCAACAACAACTGTTGGCGTTAAAATGCAGGTGCAAAAGTAACTTTTTTTTTGTTTCTTGTCGTTGTTGGTGCTGGGCTAAGAGATAATTTTAAGCGGTTTTTAAAAGTTGCCGCTAAACTTTTACGTTTTTAAACTTGTTGGTGTTGTTTTAATGTGCTGTACAGATTATTTTAAGACTTTTTTTAGTACAAGATTATTGTTGGTGAAAAAATTACAGCAAATGTTAGCATCTCGCAAATGTTGGTTTGAGTTAAAAGGATCAATTTTCTAAAGACTCCTGATAACCATTAGTTAAAGTTAACATAAGGCAAATTTTATATAAGTTGGAAAAAAGCATCGAATTTGAATTTGAATTTCAATTTGAATTTCAATTTCAATTTTAATTTTAATTTCAATTTCAATTTCAATTTCAATTTCAATTTCAATTTCAATTTCAATTTCAATTTCAATTTCAATTTCAATTTCAATTTCAATTTCAATTTCAATTTCAATTTCAATTTCAATTTCAATTTTAATTTCAATTTCAATTTCAATTTCAATTTTAATTTCAATTTCAATTTCAATTTCAATTTCAATTTCAATTTCAATTTCAATTTCAATTTCAATTTCAATTTCAATTTCAATTTCAATTTCAATTTCAATTTCAATTTCAATTTCAATTTCAATTTCAATTTCAATTTCAATTTCAATTTCAATTTCAATTTCAATTTCAATTTCAATTTCAATTTCAATTTCAATTTCAATTTCAATTTCAATTTCAATTTCAATTTCAATTTCAATTTCAATTTCAATTTCAATTTCAATTTCAATTTCAATTTCAATTTCAATTTCAATTTCAATTTCAATTTCAATTTCAATTTCAATTTCAATTTCAATTTCAATTTCAATTTCAATTTCAATTTCAATTTCAATTTCAATTTCAATTTCAATTTCAATTTCAATTTCAATTTCAATTTCAATTTCAATTTCAATTTCAATTTCAATTTCAATTTCAATTTCAATTTCAATTTCAATTTCAATTTGAATTTGAATTTGAATTTGAATTTGAATTTGAATTTGAATTTGAATTTGAATTTGAATTTGAATTTGAATTTGAATTTGAATTTGAATTTGAATTTGAATTTGAATTTGAATTTGAATTTGAATTTGAATTTGAATTTGAATTTGAATTTGAATTTGAATTTGAATTTGAATTTGAATTTGAATTTGAATTTGAATTTGAATTTGAATTTGAATTTGAATTTGAATTTGAATTTGAATTTGAATTTGAATTTGAATTTGAATTTGAATTTGAATTTGAATTTGAATTTGAATTTGAATTTGAATTTGAATTTGAATTTGAATTTGAATTTGAATTTGAATTTGAATTTGAATTTGAATTTGAATTTGAATTTGAATTTGAATTTGAATTTGAATTTGAATTTGAATTTGAATTTGAATTTGAATTTGAATTTGAATTTGAATTTGAATTTGAATTTGAATTTGAATTTGAATTTGAATTTGAATTTGAATTTGAATTTGAATTTGAATTTGAATTTGAATTTGAATTTGAATTTGAATTTGAATTTGAATTTGAATTTGAATTTGAATTTGAATTTGAATATGAATTTGAATTTGCTTTAATCTAATTTTATCATCTAACTGCAGATGTAATAAGGGCAAGCCTGAACAAAAGGGATGAACATTAAAAGAAGAAGAAGAGAAAAATATATGACTGCACTCAACACTCAAACTCAAAATATATCTTGACATTATTCAATAAAGTTATAAACAAGTTTCGAAACTTTTGTGAACTCAGACCAACCACAAGAAAACTTTTAATTAACAACCAAGCAGATATAAGATGCCATTCAACAAACCTACCAATGTGTTCATCAGATATACGATTGCAAGAATATTTGTGTGTGAGGCAAGAATAGAATAGAATAAGATTGCCATAATTGGTGACATACATACACCTACAAACAATACTTCGATGGTGTTAATTAGAAATATCAAAAAAAGAATAACAAGAAAACTTTGCCAAAAATATTGAGAAACAGAAATATTTTTAAAAAGGGCAAAAAATATAGGAAATAAACTGACTGATAAAGTAAGTTAAAGTGTCAGAACTATAGACACAGAAGATATTACCAAAAGAAAAACAGAATGACTTCAAAATTGATAAATAAATAAGTGGCTAAAATTGCATAGAGCAATTTTTTGCTTTTATTGGTAATAATAAATATAATAAAAAACTCAATAATACAAAAAATGCTTTTTAGCAAATTAAAATGTTTCCTTTAAGTTTGCACAGCAAACACATAAAACTTCGCACAACCAATCCACCCACATATGTATGTACTTGCGATTTTCTTTTATTAAAACGTGGTCAAGAACGGAAATTCTTTCATTTGCTACGGTATGGAAACAAAAGAAACAATAATAAACAATGCAACAAAACAGACAACAATGAGAACCAATATGGTGCTGCAACTAAACAATAAGCCAAGTTAAGAAAACAATGCCAAGAATATGTACACGGCAGATGCAATAGCAGCTGCTGCAGGCTGATGAACAAATATATATCATGGGATGACTTACTGGATTCGTTTATAAAGAAGTACACTGCGTTTGTTTTAAATGTAAACAAAAGACCAAAACTAACTGAATGTGGCCAAAAAAGAAATTGTAGAAGAAACTGAAGTGAAGCTTCAAAAGGTTAATATAAAGAAACATGCGAAAGAAGGCAGAAGTTTTTAATTAAATGAATGCGAAATCATGTTAAGTTCATGGTTGAAGTATTATGTTAAATAAGGGTGGGAAAAGTAGTCACTAATACCAAGCACAAGCTAGGATTTTTCATGGTAGATGAGTTTTAATTGCAAAAATATGTGTTGTGGTAATTTGTAATATGTAATTTGTAATTTGTAATTTGTAATTTGTAATTTGTAATTTGTAATTTGTAATTTGTAATTTGTAATTTGTAATTTGTAATTTGTAATTTGTAATTTGTAATTTGTAATTTGTAATTTGTAATTTGTAATTTGTAATTTGTAATTTGTAATTTGTAATTTGTAATTTGTAATTTGTAATTTGTAATTTGTAATTTGTAATTTGTAATTTGTAATTTGTAATTTGTAATTTGTAATTTGTAATTTGTAATTTGTAATTTGTAATTTGTAATTTGTTATTTGTAATTTGTAATTTGTAATTTGTAATTTGTAATTTGTAATTTGTAATTTGTAATTTGTAATTTGTAATTTGTAATTTGTAATTTGTAATTTGTAATTTGTAATTTGTAATTTGTAATTTGTAATTTGTAATTTGTAATTTGTAATTTGTAATTTGTAATTTGTAATTTGTAATTTGTAATTTGTAATTTGTAATTTGTAATTTGTAATTTGTAATTTGTAATTTGTAATTTGTAATTTGTAATTTGTAATTTGTAATTTGTAATTTGTAATTTGTAATTTGTAATTTGTAATTTGTAATTTGTAATTTGTAATTTGTAATTTGTAATTTGTAATTTGTAATTTGTAATTTGTAATTTGTAATTTGTAATTTGTAATTTGTAATTTGTAATTTGTAATTTGTAATTTGTAATTTGTAATTTGTAATTTGTAATTTGTAATTTGTAATTTGTAATTTGTAATTTGTAATTTGTAATTTGTAATTTGTAATTTGTAATTTGTAATTTGTAATTTGTAATTTGTAATTTGTAATTTGTAATTTGTAATTTGTAATTTGTAATTTGTAATTTGTAATTTGTAATTTGTAATTTGTAATTTGTAATTTGTAATTTGTAATTTGTAATTTGTAATTTGTAATTTGTAATTTGTAATTTGTAATTTGTAATTTGTAATTTGTAATTTGTAATTTGTAATTTGTAATTTGTAATTTGTAATTTGTAATTTGTAATTTGTAATTTGTAATTTGTAATTTGTA
>OY282643.1:35664511-35974511 GCA_958299015.1 Tetanocera ferruginea
TCATGTGTCATTTTTTTGTTCTCATTTTTGATTCGATATCGAAATTTTATCAGTCTTTTCTCTATATAATTAGGATATCGTCTCGAGAATCGTTGACGATTGAAATCATATTATTAATGATATAGTCTCGATATCAAAACGTTAACTTTTGGTTTGCTAGTTGTTTATTCCGTATATTGTATTGTATGACAGTATATAGAAAGCAAATCTAACAATGCTACGTATCAATGCAAGAATACGATGAATATAAAAATTCATCCGGTTGCATTTTTAAGTTAAAGTAAAAATAGAAGGATACAAATATTTATAAGCTCGTAACGGCAATAAATCTGAAATGACATTCCAACAAATAATATCTATCGGTGGCACAAAACATCAGAGACAATCGAGCAAAAAATCCCTAACGACGGCTATACCATGAATAGATTTTCAAATCTACAACTATTTATTCACACAGTCGCAAGGCAAGGCAAGCAAGCATGGAGCGCGCTTGATATTTCCGATAAAGTCGGTGAAGTTTTATTCCACTCAATTGAATTGAAACTCAATTATTTATGAGGAATTCTTATTGTGATTTCACAAAAAAAAAAAACACACAATAGTAGAATAATCAAAATAATTCAACTGCTAGCTGAACACATAGATACAAACAAGCAGGAAACGGAAGTGTATGAGTGTGTTAAACAAGTATTTTATTTGCATGCAGCTGGTTTTTTGTTACACTTTTATTTTTTTTTTGTCAACATTTTACGACATGTTTTGTTAAATTAATGAAATTGTAATGAAAAATCAAACACCTGTTAATGTAATTTAATCAATGTCGATAATTATCTTCTAATTGAATTTTAATGACAATTTTATTATATTTTAATTATTTACATTGTAACAAATTTAATAAAAATGTACACAATGTAGCAATTAGTAAAAAAAGTCCTGCACTTATTTATTTTTTTTGCTGTCAGCATTTTATTTATATTTTCACAGAGTAACCCAACAACTCGTTGTATGTTTGTTTAACTTGTGTTACTTCATTAATATTGATTGTTTGTTTGTGGTGCGTATTTCAAAACTAGCTGGCTTAAAAACAAAAAAAAAAATGCCTCAAACTTTGACCAAAGTCTGCCCAAGTTTTTTGAGTTGCTACCAATGCAATAATTTTCCCATTTAAATAACAATTTTAACACTTTTTCAAATTTTCAAAAAGCAAAAACAAGAGCAGCTACAACAACATCGAAAACATACATCTGCAGATATATCTTCGTAGCAAATAAATTAGAAAGAGAAAAGGAAGTAGCAGGGGAGTGCAGTTAAAAAATTGCCAGAAATGAATGCCATGAGAAAAACAAGTTGTTTGCACGCTTGATTGCACGAAAAACCAATTCTCAGACATCACCAGCAGAAGCAGTGTAGGAACAGCAGCAACAACACTGCCAACCACAACAACAAGTCGAACTAGAACAATGGAAGCAACTCTTGCTGTTAGCTTAAAGTTTTCACGCAATGCGATTTTCTCTGGTTTAAACTAATTTTGCATACATGAAGCCAATTTTCAAGTTAACAGTAACGTCATCATCAGCATCATCATCACCATCAGCATCAGTTTCAGCCTCATCACCATCATCAACACCATCATCGAAGTAGCAGCAAAACTGCAAGTTGTTGTGGTGCAACAACAATGCATTGATGTTGATTATTACCAGCTCCAGTAAGTATCATCATCATCAGCATTCTCATCATTATCATCATCAGCATATCAGCAAATTTGCACAAACAATTGCATTTCCGCTTCCGCTCTTGGTAATCAAAACTTTCAGCAGGGGTGCAGAGGCGTTGGTGCAAAGACGCATAAAAAATTCCCTTTTGCACAAATTCGATCGCTCACAACTTTGCTGCAGCAACGGCAGCAGCATCGGAATTGGCTGCAGTAACTGCTGCCTGTTCAACTCCATCTTCAGCATCTCGTTCTTCTTATGAATTTGCCAATTGGCAGCAATAAAAACAAAAACACACACACAAAAAAAATTTTGTTGCAATGCCAGAGAAAAAAACGTTTGAAACTTTTCACATAATCAAACTTTACACATTTACGGCTAAAGTGCGATAGCAGCAACAACAACAACAACAAACACTATACCATTGGCCATGATGACTGCTTATGTATGTATGTATGGATGTGAATGTGCTTTCATGCCATGCACAACACTTAAAGCACATTGAAGTCACGCGTAGGCAGCAGCAACACTTTGTGTTTAAATTGAATCAATTGTAAGAAATATCTTTGCCCCTTCCTTTCTCTTTTTTTTGTTTAACTTTCTAAGATAATGTCCATTATAAGCTATTAGAACGTTTATGGCCTTTATAATATTCGCAAAACGCAAGGACGAGCATGAAGCGTTTGTATAGCATGAGGCAGCATCAAGCGTTACTTAAAAAAGGCTAAGCCATAACGTCGCGCAAACAGTTCAAGAGATCAAAATGGCGAACATAACTGCAAGAATGGTAAAAGTTTTCTTTTCTTATCGGCTTAAATGGTGAACATTTATATTGTTGACAGTTGGTGGATAAAGTTTTGCTTTATCTAATCAATTGCCAACTTATCGATGGATATTCTATGAAAACTTAATGCATCATAACCTATAAAAGCACACACACATACAAACGCATTTCAACACATTTGATAAAAGGATAAAGTTTCCTAGAATTTTATGTCAATTGGGGGGCATTTCACATAAAACAGAAAACAAAAGAAAAAAAAATACATTGAAGCCTTTGTGCTACTTTGAACCTATTGATGCTGATGCTGATGTTGATGTTGATGCTGATGTTGATGTTGATGTTGATGTTGATGTTGATGTCGATGTCGATGTCGATGTCGATGTCGATGTCGATCTCGATGTCGATGTCGATGTCGATGTCAATGTCGATGTCGATGTCGATGTCGATGTCGATGTCGATGTCGATGTCGATGTCGATGTCGATGTCGATGTCGATGTCGATGTCGATGTCGATGTCGATGTCGATGTCGATGTCGATGTCGATGTCGATGTCGATGTCGATGTCGATGTCGATGTCGATGTCGATGTCGATGTCGATGTCGATGTCGATGTCGATGTCGATGTCGATGTCGATGTCGATGTCGATGTCGATGTCGATGTCGATGTCGATGTCGATGTCGATGTCGATGTCGATGTCGATGTCGATGTCGATGTCGATGTCGATGTCGATGTCGATGTCGATGTCGATGTCGATGTCGATGTCGATGTCGATGTCGATGTCGATGTCGATGTCGATGTCGATGTCGATGTCGATGTCGATGTCGATGTCGATGTCGATGTCGATGTCGATGTCGATGTCGATGTCGATGTCGATGTCGATGTCGATGTCGATGTCGATGTCGATGTCGATGTCGATGTCGATGTCGATGTCGATGTCGATGTCGATGTCGATGTCGATGTCGATGTCGATGTCGATGTCGATGTCGATGTCGATGTCGATGTCGATGTCGATGTCGATGTCGATGTCGATGTCGATGTCGATGTCGATGTCGATGTCGATGTCGATGTCGATGTCGATGTCGATGTCGATGTCGATGTCGATGTCGATGGATTTGGATTTGGATTTGGATTTGGATTTGGATTTGGATTTGGATTTGGATTTGGATTTGGATTTGGATTTGGATTTGGATTTGGATTTGGATTTGGATTTGGATTTGGATTTGGATTTGGATTTGGATTTGGATTTGGATTTGGATTTGGATTTGGATTTGGATTTGGATTTGGATTTGGATTTGGATTTGGATTTGGATTTGGATTTGGATTTGGATTTGGATTTGGATTTGGATTTGGACATTTGGATTTGGATTTGGATTTGGATTTGGATTTGGATTTGGATTTGGATTTGGATTTGGATTTGGATTTGGATTTGGTTTTGGATTTGGATTTGGATTTGGATTTGGATTTGGATTTGGATTTGGATTTGGATTTGGATTTGGATTTGGATTTGGATTTGGATTTGGATTTGGATTTGGACTTGGATTTGGATTTGGATTTGGATTTGGATTTGGATTTGGATTTGGATTTGGATTTGGATTTGGATTTGGATTTGGATTTGGATTTGGATTTGGATTTGGATTTGGATTTGGATTTGGATTTGGATTTGGATTTGGATTTGGATTTGGATTTGGATTTGGATTTGGATTTGGATTTGGATTTGGATTTGGATTTGGATTTGGATTTGGATTTGGATTTGGATTTGGATTTGGATTTGGATTTGGATTTGGATTTGGATTTGGATTTGGATTTGGATTTGGATTTGGACATTTGGATTTGGACATTTGGATTTGGATTTGGATTTGGATTTGGATTTGGATTTGGATTTGGATTTGGATTTGGATTTGGATTTGGATTTGGATTTGGTTTTGGATTTGGATTTGGATTTGGATTTGGATTTGGATTTGGATTTGGATTTGGATTTGGATTTGGATTTGGATTTGGATTTGGATTTGGATTTGGATTTGGATTTGGATTTGGATTTGGATTTGGATTTGGATTTGGATTTGGATTTGGATTTGGATTTGGATTTGGATTTGGATTTGGATTTGGATTTGGATTTGGATTTGGATATGGATTTGGATTTGGATTTGGATTTGGATTTGGATTTGGATTTGGATTTGGATTTGGATTTGGATTTGGATTTGGATTTGGATTTGGATTTGGATTTGGATTTGGATTTGGATTTGGACATTTGGATTTGGATTTGGATTTGGATTTGGATTTGGATTTGGATTTGGATTTGGATTTGGATTTGGATTTGGATTTGGATTTGGATTTGGACATTTGGATTTGGACATTTGGATTTGGATTTGGATTTGGATTTGGATTTGGATTTGGATTTGGATTTGGATTTGGATTTGGATTTGGATTTGGATTTGGATTTGGTTTTGGATTTGGATTTGGATTTGGATTTGGATTTGGATTTGGATTTGGATTTGGATTTGGATTTGGATTTGGATTTGGATTTGGATTTGGATTTGGATTTGGATTTGGATTTGGATTTGGATTTGGATTTGGATTTGGATTTGGATTTGGATTTGGATTTGGATTTGGATTTGGATTTGGATTTGGATTTGGATTTGGATTTGGATTTGGATTTGGATTTGGATTTGGATTTGGATTTGGATTTGGATTTGGATTTGGATTTGGATTTGGATTTGGATTTGGATTTGGATTTGGATATGGATTTGGATTTGGATTTGGATTTGGATTTGGATTTGGATTTGGATTTGGATTTGGATTTGGATTTGGATTTGGATTTGGATTTGGATTTGGATTTGGATTTGGATTTGGATTTGGACATTTGGATTTGGATTTGGATTTGGATTTGGATTTGGATTTGGATTTGGATTTGGATTTGGATTTGGATTTGGTTTTGGATTTGGATTTGGATTTGGATTTGGATTTGGATTTGGATTTGGATTTGGATTTGGATTTGGATTTGGATTTGGATTTGGATTTGGATTTGGATTTGGATTTGGATTTGGATTTGGATTTGGATTTGGATTTGGATTTGGATTTGGATTTGGATTTGGATTTGGATTTGGATTTGGACATTTGGATTTGGATTTGGATTTGGATTTGGATTTGGATTTGGATTTGGATTTGGATTTGGATTTGGATTTGGATTTGGATTTGGATTTGGATTTGGATTTGGATTTGGATTTGGATTTGGATTTGGATTTGGATTTGGATTTGGATTTGGATTTGGATTTGGATTTGGATTTGGATTTGGATTTGGATTTGGATTTGGATTTGGATTTGGATTTGGATTTGGATTTGGATTTGGATTTGGATTTGGATTTGGATTTGGATTTGGATTTGGATTTGGATTTGGACATTTGGATTTGGATTTGGATTTGGATTTGGATTTGGATTTGGATTTGGATTTGGATTTGGATTTGGATTTGGATTTGGATTTGGATTTGGATTTGGATTTGGATTTGGATTTGGATTTGGATTTGGATTTGGATTTGGATTTGGATTTGGATTTGGATTTGGATTTGGATTTGGATTTGGATTTGGATTTGGATTTGGATTTGGATTTGGATTTGGATTTGGATTTGGATTTGGATTTGGATTTGGATTTGGACATTTGGATTTGGACATTTGGATTTGGATTTGGATTTGGATTTGGATTTGGATTTGGATTTGGATTTGGATTTGGATTTGGATTTTGATTTGGATTTTGGATTTTGGATTTGGATTTGGAATTGGATTTAGATTTGGACTTGGATTTGGATTTGGATTTGGATTTGGATTTGGATTTGGATTTGGATTTGGATTTGGATTTGGATTTGGATTTGGATTTGGATTTGGATTTGGATTTGGATTTGGATTTGGATTTGGATTTGGATTTGGATTTGGATTTGGATTTGGATTTGGATTTGGATTTGGATTTGGATTTGGATTTGGATTTGGATTTGGATTTGGATTTGGATTTGGATTTGGATTTGGATTTGGATTTGGATTTGGATTTGGATTTAGATTTGGATTTAAATTTTAATTTGGATTTGGATTTCGATAATGATTTGGATTTTTTTCTAAGAATTTCAGCTCGCAAACATACTCAAGCATGCCTTAGTTCGAAAATGGGGCGATAGATATGTATGACAGGAAGAAAATCAGGTGAAAAAATTGTGTAAAATGTTCTGTGTGTGGCGAAAGCTGGATTTGGATAATGCTTTTTTCATACTGTGTCATGGTCCTGAGTTGTTATACCTTTACCTCAGTCAATTTGACTGATTAAAAATTTCATTCCACTAACATCGCTACCACCAACAACAACTCTTAAGCCGTAGATATTTATGAATTTTTATTTTCGGTTGATAAGACGACATGAGGAAAGAATTGAATAATGGTTAATGAAGACCATGCCCTGGCCAGGATTTGAAACGGAGACCTCTAGGTTGGCAGTCATTGCGATTTGATTAAGGATTTTGAGATTTTTTTAAATTTTGAGTTTTCTTTTTTTTTTATTCCTTTTTTATGAGTTTAAGAATCAGCCTTTACTGATAATAATCCTCTTGTAAAGAAGCTGAACCCTTAATGCTTGCATACATTAATTTTTCAGTTTCGCTGCTTTAGCTGTTTAAGAAGAACTTTCATTTTATTTGATAAAATTCACAAGATAACTAATTAATTAATTAATTGCCCATTTATGCTGAAATCCAATCGCGTTGTCAATCTGTAAATAAATGTTTGCATTGAGATTGTAGCGATATTCAAAGAGAATTAATGGCACGTAATAAAAATAATACACAGTTCGCTTAAATACGTTAATTCACTTCATATCACTTTACTTCCAACTGCCATTCTAAAAGACATTCAGCTAAGGTTGATGTTTAGCAGCGACATAAGTTTTTTAGCTCTACATTTATCATAAAAATGTGGCAACAGCTGTCTCTACTATTACTTCTCTCAGCACATTTTATAGAAGCTCACATAGTTGTCGAAGAAGCAACCCAAAGTCATGTAGCACTGGCAGAATGTGCGCTACTTATAACTGAGCGCTATATAGGTTCCAAGACGAATACAGTGGTTATACAGGAGAAGTGTAGCACCTGCGAAAAAGATCTGCAAAACTTCAATTGTCGTGTGCTGGAACATTTCTTGAAGAATTTGAAGAATGTCGTGACTTTGCAGTTGTTTTTAGGTCAAGGTGATGGTCAGCCGTGGAACTATAATATTTTTATTGTGGACACCACTATTGCTTTCAGGTACATATACTTCTCAATAGTTTTAAATATTGAAAATTTTTTTAATACTTATTATTATCCATAAAGCGAGTTGCGGCTTCATATTCCCAAGACATGGTATGAACGCGAGTTCTACTTCATCGTCATCTTGACACACAGAATACGTGATTGGCGCGCTCGTTGGCAGAACATGATGAATATTTTTAAAATGTGCATTCATCTGAAGGTGATCAATGTTGTCATTCTGCAGCAAGAGCCCGAAGTTGACAATAGCATCGGCTTCTATACGTTCTCCATGGCCGGTTCATTTTGCGGCACATCTATCTCAATAGAGGAAGTGAATCGCTATCGCAATGGCACACTGGAACAAGATTATCTCTTTCCACCAACTCAGCATGACTTTCATGGTTGCATCATCAACGTAACTGCGCATATTTCATACCCGATGCTTACTTTCAATGGTGACCAATATAATAGACAACATCTAATGGAACCCGATCGCCTAACTGGTATTGATGGTGAAATACTGCGTATTCTGGCCAAAACCTTAAACTTTACGATCAATCTTGAATTTCCACGCGGCAGAAGTGACATAGGATTTGGGCGAAACTCAACGGGCTGTTTTGCGCAGGTTTGTTATGAGTCACTTCAAATGGTATATTTAGTTTGATAACAAAACTGATTTCTAGCTAGAAGCTGGTGTTGCTGAAATTGCCATAGGTGGCTTCACAGGCACGCATCCGGGTCGCAGCAAGTTCAGTGCTTCTGTGTCATACCATCAAAGTCTATTCGTTTTTGTCGTACGCACTGGTCTGCATTTTGGTCCACTCAAGCAGTTGGCTAACCCATTTTGCCCTAATGTCTGGCTGGCTATTGCAGTGATCTTTGTGCTGACTTTTGCACTCTTCAAATTTATTGAATGCTGCGAAGTACCTAGACTGCGTCACTTTATTCTGGGCGCACACAATAAATATCCGAATACAAATATGCTGACCATTTTTCTGGGTAACCCTATCAATAGACCACCACGACGAAATTTTGCGCGTTTTTTGCTCATGTGCTGGCTATTGACCACCCTGATACTGCGTAATGCCTATCAAGGCAAGCTGTTCGACTCGCTGCGTGTCTCGCGTCGCATAAAAACACCAAGAACCATTAGCGAGCTCATAGATGCCAACTACAAGTTAATCTCATCCCATTTGGTCAGCTATTATCCTCGAAACTACACTATCATTATGGCTGACTTGACTCAACGTTACGCTAAAATCGAAAGTACAGATGAACGCTATGCCACCCTTTCTATGTTAGATACACTAGCCTTTTACAATTGGAATCATTGGAATACCAGCCGCATGACTTTTGTGGAAGAGCCCATCTTTGCTTTGCAGTTGGTGATGTACTTCCAGAAACACTCTGTGCTAAAGCTAATATTCGATAATAAGCTTCAGCAGCTAATGAGCGCTGGCACAACATCGTATCTGGCCAAGATTCATAGCAAGATTAACTTTCATGCAATGAATAGCGGTACCCGTTTTTTACCTAGCATAAGCAATGAAATGCTTAGTGGTCTTTATACGCTATATTGTATTTTAATGGGCGTGTCCATATTATACTTTATTTTGGAGTTACTTTCAGTCAAAATAAAAATGTTGCAACGCCTTTTCACCGGAACCCGTTGTAGTGAGCTGAGGTGTGAAAGCGCTGAAATTGAATTGCTCAAGTGAGAAGAAGATAAAGTTGACATTCCTTACATCAATATCATTCCCAACCAATCATCATCACCATCATCATCGTCTTCATCTCTTCTTCATCGTCCTATCTTCAGCTAGTTATCATAATTAAATCAACTCAACAGCTGAGTTTGACACAAGTCCGCAAAGCTGGCATGATTGACGGCTTGACAGACAAACCGACAGAGTGCACAGAATTCACTTATGGCGCTGACACTTATTCAGTCTCGTTAATTTATGTAACTCGTTGACGAAGGACGTACACTTCATATATATTATCTGGATGTTTATAAAATGTTACCAGCAATAAAAAAAGCAAAAAATATGACATGTACGAGTATGTTTGATGAGTGTTTAAAAATGTTGAATGTTTGATTTGAACATTATGAGTTCGTTTGATGAGAAAAAGTAGATAATATATGAACTTCACAGTGCACTGTATTAATATTAAAAACAGTTCATTAAATCAATGATTTATTTTTTTAATGAAATAAAACATAGAAAACAATATATTTTTCATTGAGGCAAAAAATATAATTTTCTTTAGTTGTGTGAATATAAAACATATAATAAAATATTCTTAAATCTGTTTATAAAACTGTTCTTTTAAATTAATGTATTGTTCACTGAGCCAATGGATATGTTTGGTAGCCTCGGTGGTCGAGTGATTAGCGTTCTTGGCTGCCAACCCAGATTTTTCCAGAGGTCTCAGGTTCGAATTATGTCCAGATTATGGTCAGACGCTTTAATCTTTCTGCAATTTTTTTTCTTATGTCTTATCAACTGAAATTAAAAGTTCATCAATGTTTAAGGTTGACATGTGTTCATGAGCTGAGTTCACTCATACGTAAGGCCATGAATGCACACACTATTTATATGTATTTATTCACAAATATTGGAACTGTTAGTACCCAGCAGGAAATGGATCGATCCGTCTTCGAAGACGTCTTCGAGACATGTCAGTTTCTTGCAAGACGGATCGATCCATTTCCATGTGTGTCTTTGAAGACATTTTCAAACAAAATTCCACTTTGTCGTGCAGCACATGTTATCGAAATGTCTTCAAGGACGACATGCGTCCATGTATTGCAGAATGGATGCATAGAATAAACAAAATCATACGCTCTCAGTGCCTGGTTATGTTTTTTTTTGTGAGAGAAATTTCATTTGTTTGCTTAAAAGTTATTTATTTATTTGTTGCTGACAATACAATGACTTGTCTTTCAGAACGTCAGCGTTCGCTCTGAATATGCGTACTTGGTCTTCGAGACGGCTTTGAAGACTTCGTCTTTGAGGACTCATATTCCAACTGGGTAGTTACAACTCAGTTTTTTAAAAAAAAATATAAAGTCACTTTTTCACAAAACTCCTGGAAGCCTAAGGAGTTAATAAAATAATAATAAAGCATTGCAAAATTGCTTCGTGGATGTAACTAAAATGAGCAAAGGAATATTTAAGCCCATTTAATAAGTGTTAATTAGTAACCCCAGACTCGGAAAAAAAGTTAAATAAATGGTCTAAAACCTTTCAAATTGATACACTGTAACGAACTTTCTAGCCGGGATATGAACGCCGGATAGCCGGGGTTCGTCAAAAACTATTTTTCCGCGTATATTCAAAAAATAACAAATTAGTTCATATTAATTCACTATTCAAATCTATTTATTTTGTTCCTTTCAAAAAATTCACATTTATTCATTGATATTTTCTGCTGCTCCTCGATTTCCCTCGAAGTCCTTCGAAGCAGGATCCGTTGAATCCGTAGTCCGTTCGCCTGTCCTCGGTGTACTTGAAGTACCGTCCAGTATGAAACCACCCGGGCCGACAAACACTGTTCCCTGTTATCCTTGCTCACTGACGTACTGTCCGCTCACTGAACCTCTCCGGCCAGATGTACAATTCGATCGTAGATGTCGCCAAACTAGTTTTTTTTTAACAAAATGGAGTCACTTTGATGCTTTTAGAACAGACCGTCCGGTATGAAACCACTCGGGTCTACAGAAAAAGACAATTTTCGTGATGACGCTAAAATGTTTTACGGCCGGCCGTCCGATATGAAACCACTCGGGCCGACAAGAAAACACTGTTCAGTATTGTTCTTGGTCACTTATTCACTGTCACTAATTCACTCCTTGTGCTCGTTCACTTGTTCAATGTCACTGATTCACTCCTTGTACTTGTTCACTTGTTCACTGCCACTGATTTACTCCTTGTCCTTGTTCACTATCACTCGTTTACTCGTTGTCCTTGGTCACTTTTCCACTTGACTCACCGATGTGCGCTGCTTGCGTGTTGACTTCAAAAGAGACCCACTGTCGGTTCGCTGATTCCTTTTATCCCCAAAAAGGGTAACGGGACCTTGTTTGTGTCGCAAATTTTACATCCGATCTCGACCTTGAATCTCGCTTACTTAGAACTAGCGGCAACCTTTTGCTCTGCCTGTTGTTGTCATAGACGCTGTTCATTGACCCCTATGTATTTTGTTATTGCCCCTTGTGGATGCATAGAATGTTTTGCTCGATTTTCTTTATACGACTTCGTTATGTTGTTTTGTTGTTTTGCTGCTGTGATCATGCCACTGGCTTGCTGTATGTTTTGTTATTGTTTGATTGCGAGTCGCACAGCTGTGTGTTTATGAACAGGAGCGCTTCGTGGTATGACCGGGTGTTTGTCCAGGTGCGGTTCATAGTTGCAGGGCGGGCTTAGGTTCGGTGGAGACCTCTGTTCTGGTGCGGTTCATAGGGAAATGTGAGGCCTAAATTGGCTAAATTTAGGTTTCCTTACAACACATAACGACATCTGCCTATAGTAGATAAGTGTTTAAATAACTCCATTACATAGAAAGCCGAAAAAACGCGTTACGGCGCTTTGAGCGTACGTTTTATCGGTTCCTTTCAAAAAATTCACATTTATTCATTGATATTTTCTGCTGCTCCTCGATTTCCCTCGAAGTCCTTCGAAGCAGGATCCGTTAAATCCGTAGTCCGTTCGCCTGTCCTCGGTGTACTTGAAGTACCGTCCAGTATGAAACCACCCCGGCCGACAAACACTGTTCCCTGTTGTCCTTGCTCACTGACGTACTGTCCGCTCACTGAACCTCTCGGGCCAGATGTACAATTCGATCGTAGATGTCACCAAACTAGTTTTTTTTTAACAAAATGGAGTCACTTTGATGCTTTTAGAACAGACCGTCCGGTATGAAACCACTCGGGTCTACAGAAAAAGACAATTTTCGTGATGACGCTAAAATGTTTTACGGCCGGCCGGCCGATATGAAACCACTCGGGCCGACAAGAAAACACTGTTCAGTATTGTTCTTGGTCACTTATTCACTGTCACTAATTCACTCCTTGTCCTCGTTCACTTGTTCACTGTCACTGATTCACTCCTTGTACTTGTTCACTGCCACTGATTTACTCCTTGTCCTTGTTCACTATCACTCGTTCACTCGTTGTCCTTGGTCACTTTTCCACTTGACTCACCGATCTGCGCTGCTTGCGTGTTGACTTCAAAAGAGACCCACTGTCGGTTCGCTGATTCCTTTTATCCCCAAAAAGGATAACGGGACCTTGTTTGTGTTGCAAATTTTACATCCGATCTTGACCTTGAATCTCGCTTGCTTAGAACTAGCGGCAACCTTTTGCTCTGCCTGTTATTGTTGTCATAGACGCTGTTCATTGACCCCTATGTATTTTGTTATTGCCCCTTGTGGATGCATAGAATGTTTTGCTGGATTTTCTTTATACGACTTCGTTATGTTGTTTTGTTGTTTTGTTGTTTTGCTGCTGTGATCATGCCACTTGCTTGCTGTACGTTTTGTTATTGTTTGATTGCGGGTCGCACAGCTGCGTGTTTATGAACAGGAGCGCTTCGTGGTATGACCGGGTGTTTGTCCAGGTGCGGTTCATAGTTGCAGGGCGGGTTAAGGTTCGGTAAAGCCCTCTGTTCTGGTGCGGTTCAGAGGGAAATGTGAGGCTAAATTTAGGCTTCCTTACAACACATAACGACATCTGCCTATAGTAGATAAGTGTTTAAAATGACTCCATTACATAGAAAGCCGAAAAAACGCGTTACGGCGCTTTGAGCGTACGTTTTCTCGGCGTGGAATAACACAAGTGTGGCCACAACCGTTTCACGACACAGATCTTTTTTTCTTCAAATCGATCTTGGCAGATGATTCTGTAATTCTGGGTTTGCTAGACAACTTTTGGGATCCCTAGTTTAATCAAGAAATCATCGAAGCAATCGTGTGCTGTCGTCGAATAAGAAAATCGGTTAGGTGTCTTCTAGCTTGGTTGTTGAGAATAAAGCCTAGACCTACCAGTATCATACTGAAACTCTTATAACTAAGGCTTACATCGGTGTTTTAGACCATGCTGACTTATGCAAAAAAGTTTTCCTAGGTGGATAACAACGAGTTCTAAGACAAAAGAAATGAAATATCTTTGCTCAAATGAGGGTTTTAGTTTCTTCAGCCTTGTATGCGTTTCGATGTAGGAGTGAACAGAAATCCAGTTAGCAATTTTTTGCCCATCAGACAAATGTGGTCCATTTTTATCAACAACTGCACCAACTCTTATAATTCAAGTAATAAATGTATCGTCGGCGAGTAGCTGCTTGAATTCAAGTAATAAATGCACCAACGACGAATAGCTGCTTAGATTCAGGGGTCGGCGCGCATTTCAGATGTACATCAAGTCAAAACCGCACAAGTACGGACTAAAGTTGTTAACCCTCAACGACGCTTCAACCCCCTGCCTGATTCACGCTATCCCGTGTCTGGAAAAAACGCCATCATTGATAATTCCGAGAAATTACCTAGCGGAGAACTACTGGAACTAGCAGAAAGAGTAAATGAGAGATTCCTATGGTACGTCTATGATACGAAAGGAGAGACGAATACTTTCAATAAATTTTGCCACGCCTACTCAGTCGCTGGGAGAATGAACTGATAACTGATAGTCGATGCAGATTTTCTTCGCGTTGCTCGATGAAGCAGCCGCCAATTGCCGCATTATATGAAAACTCAAAGTCGATGAGGCAAAAGAATCCACTTCTCTGAACATCATTTTAAAAAAACTGATTGCTCGTCTTCTCAATATCTTCCCGATGCTACACCAGAGAATGGCAGGACCATTATGTTTGATATATCTGTATAAAAATCTGTATAAAAAATCTGTACCTCTTTCCGATTTCATGGCATGTTCGGAAAGAGGTACAGATTTTTTTCAAGTTTAGCGCTGACAACATTTTAACATATTCATTTTTCAAAGTATTGTCCACTACTTTTCGGCTATTTTCAGATACCATCTCCAAAAAAAAGATGCGTCTTTTGATATGATCCACGAATAGATTCAATCTTCAAAAGAACGTAAATGATGATCTTCAAGGGCATGCGTCATCGAAGAAAACAAAAAGAAATCGGAATCATTGCCGAATATTGGCCTATACGGTAAATATCATTCTCCAATATAATGATACAAGTGGATATGCCATTTCAGCGTTTCAAGGTTTGTGCGCAAATTATGGCAGAGTGTTGTCATGTTGCAAAATTGCATTGCCGTACCTTTGCTCGCATTTGCTTCAAACGCTTCAATTTAGTTCGATAGAGTTGCCATGTGAAAGTTTGATCCAGTTGTAGCAGCTTATATTGATTCCATCATCATGACTATTTTACAGTGAATGGCTTTGGTGTCGATTTTAGTGTATGGCCGGGCAGCTCGTATGATTTTTTTCGCTTGGAGGTTTTTTATTGAATCCATTTTTCATTAATGTTTTTTCGTTTATGTTCATAAGTGAGAAAAATGGCGTTCGATGCCTCCCGGCTTCAATTAATACGGCACCCAATATCCTTCCTTTTGGATCATTCCCATGGCTTTAAAGCGAACAGATATGGCTTATTTATTTATTTATTTATTTTTATTTACTGACAGATGATAGAGAATCATATTAGTCAGAACTAAGTATAGATACAAGGTAATATAAATTACAAAGGTAAATCTTAACTTAAGTTAACAAAAAAATCTTGCAAGGTTTGCTTAAATAATTCTTTGGGCATTGAAAAATCCAAAAGAGTGATTGAAAACAAGTTATTAAATGTTTTAAGTGCTCGTGTGATGGGTTCACATCCCGCATAGTTTGACTTGTAAGTTCTGAGATAAAATGGAACACAACAACGCAAGGTTCTTGAAGGAATATTAAAATTTATACGTTCAAGAAGCGATGCGCAATCAATATTACCACTTATTAAACCACGAATAAACTCTAAGGACTGAATTGTTCTTCTATCTTTCAGTGAGTTTAAATGCAATAATTTACAGCGTATACTATATGATAAAGGCTCGGTAAGATTTAAAGGTCTAAGTGCAAATTTCAAAAATCTTTTCTGAATAGACTCAAGTCTATTAATGTGAACATCATAGAAAGGACTCCAAATAAACGAGCAATATTCCAGCCTAGACCTTACAAAGGCAGAGAACAAATATAAACGCGTATACGGATCATTAAAATCAGAACTATTGCGTTTTATAAAAGCTAACATTGAAAAAGCCTTTGGAATGATATAGTCCAAATGCTTAGTGAAAAGGAATTTAGAGTCAAATAAGACACCTAAATCACAGATTTGATCTTTAAGCTTTATATTATTATTTTGAATAGCATAGGAAGAAGCAATGTTATTTAATCGTTTAGAAAAAGTAACATGCAGACATTTTTTAAAATTAAGTGCAAAAAGGTTCTTTTCACACCAAAAAACAAGACTAGATAGATCAGCCTGAAGACTGTTAACATCCATAAAGGAACGTATCGACCTAAATAGTTTTAGATCATCAGCAAAAAGCAAGTAATTGCAATTTTTAAAACAGCTTCCAATATCATTAATAAATAAAAGAAATAACAGTGGTCCAAGAATACTACCTTGGGGTACTCCTGAGGTAGCAAGAAAAGCGTACGAATCAGTATTTCCAATAGAAACCACACAACGACGGTTTGAAAGATATGAATTTAACCAACTCAGGAAAGTAGAGTGAAAACCCATCTTATTTAATTTAGCAATTAGGGCATTATGGCATACCTTGTCAAAAGCTTTGGCGAAGTCTGTATAAATAACATCAACTTGGCAGCCAGCTTCGAAAGACGAGATACAATATTCAGAAAATACAGCTAAATTTGTGACGGTGGAACGACCAGTAACAAATCCGTGCTGGAAGGGGCTAATTGCATTCTTCACTACAAAATAAAGTTTTTCTTTAACTATTGATTCAAAAAGTTTTGAAAATGTTGAAAGCTTAGAAATTGCTCTATAATTTTCGACATCATTTTTTGAACCAGATTTGAAAACAGGTGTAACAAAAGCAAATTTCCATTCATCAATGAAGATACCAGCACTTAGAGATTTATTAAAGATAAGTGATAGCGGATTCATCAAAGAAGACACACATTTTTTAAACAGAAACGGTGAGAACCCATCTATGTCAGGTTTTGATGAATTTTTTAAGCCCATAATCCCATTAAAAATATCAAGTGGCGTTATAGCAAGAGTACCAAAATTAGTAAACGGCAAAATATTACTTAAAATATCTGTTTCCGACCAATTTTTTGGAGACTCATACACCGAACTAAAAAAGTCTGCAAATAAATTAACAATGTCTGTTAAAGCATTAGATGTCCTGCCATTGAAGATCATTGAGGATGGAATAGAAGAGCATGCTCTTTTCGACTCAATAAAACTCCAAAAAGCTTTTGGGTTAGACTTTATATTGTTTTCAAACCCGATCACAAATTGTTTATACAGAAATTTATGTAGAAAGTCAAATTCTCTCATATAGTGTTTATATTTTGCCTCAAAAATCTTATTCTTAGTTGACTTAAATTTTTTTAAAAATTTATTGCGCAAATTTCGCAACTTCATTAGGCCTTTAGTATACCACGGTTTTTTGAAGTCCTTTTTACGGAATCTCGGAATATGACAGTTAAAAATATCCGTCAAATCCTTAGTAAAAACTGTAAAAGATTCAGCGACATTATTGCAGTTTAAACGACTCTGCCAGTCAATACTGTCTATGTGAACATTTAGACGCTCAAAATCACATAAACTATAATTCATATTAAAAACAGCCCGGTCATTGGAAAGTTTTATATAGTTAAAAAATTCAATTTTTAAAATCAAAGGCACATGGTGCATGTCAGTTGACGACAAGGGAAACATGCACTCATCAATATCAAATTTTATTTCAGAACTTACGAACACAAGATCCAAAAATCTACCGAGTTTATTAGCAAATGTATTTATTTGGTTTAAATTTAAGCTAAAGAAATTATCGATCAAATAAATTTCATTAGAATGATTTACATTTAATGGATAACAGACTTTTTCATTCCCAAGAAATGACCAAGCAATCTTACTCAGATTGAAATCGCCTAATATACAAAACTGATTTTCTGAAGTCGTTGATGATAAAAGATGTACTACATTATCAACATGTGCATTATACAGCCCATCCTCACTATTAGGAGGAATGTACGACACACATATAAAAAGTTCACCAGAAAGACCAGAGATCTTAACGCACAACTGATCCAACAGCGAATTCGTATTAAACAGTGAAAAAAATGATGATGGAAAACCACACTTTACTGCGATTAAAACTCCACCACCACGCAAGCATCCAGTCTTAACAACATCCCTATCCTTGCGATAAACAATGTATAGTTGTGGATCAAAAAACTCAGCATCTATGAAATCACTATTCAGCCATGTTTCAACAAGAACGATGACGTCATATTGCAATTGAGATGTTTCCGCCCAAATCAGATTAGCTTTAGACCTCATTCCAGATATGTTTTGAAAATAAATCTTTAAAGATGCATCCGTTTTACTAGCGGTGAGAATCGATTTATCTTGAGACAGAACTAAGTTTCGGTTGATTTTTCTCCTGGTTTTTGAAAAAACACAAAAGGGCGAACCTTTATGTTGGTTTGCCAGAGAGAGGGCTTAAGCAGTTGCTCATATAACGAAGCCGATACACCAAGCTTGAAAGAAATATTTCTCAAATTTTGTACGTCTATTCCTCTTTTAACCAAAACGGAGCAAGACAAACAATGTTTTGGAATATTTCCATGCCGAACAACATAGTCAATAATGTTATCAGCAGACACAGTCGGTTTAAAAGAAGACACGTGAACAAATTTCATATCTTCAACAACATCGAGATCAGCGCTCATGCAGTCGCCAACAATAACATTTACATTAGCGTTTTGAACAGCATTTGCAATTGCATTCTTCTTTGTTTTATTTTTACTATTTTTCTTCTTCTTCTTCTTCTTGTGCTCAACTGCAGTCCAATTCGAGTCAGAGAGTAAAACAGTATCCAACGATCTATTTATCAAATGCTCATCAGCAATTCCACCTCCTACATCAACTAGAGGAGCATCTTTTACAACAACAGCATCATTAGCAACAACAGCATCATAATCAGCAACAGCGCCAGTTATAGAGTTTTTTAAAGCCTTCTCAGTAAATAGACGGGCATCATTTACATCAGCAATATCAAATACAACAACAGCATCATCCGTAGCATCAACAGAGGCACCAGTATAAGAGTTTCTTCTTAAAGAAAGCTCATTTACAGCAACAACAACACCTTCAACACCAACATCAGCATTGGGAGCACCATTTGCAGCCACAGCAGACCTTTTTACAGCAGCATCAATGGAAACAGAATTAGCTTTTTTTGAGAGTGCAGGAGAAAGAACTCTAGAAGAATTAGTTTTACCAGCTTTTAACAAGTCTCTCTCATTTAGTTTAGCCATTGAGCGTGTCAAAATTGCATTTCTTTGTATGCACTCAACAGAACTTTGCGAATCTAAAACCGGTTTATCAGTCGACGGCACATAGTGAGAATTAGCAGAAACTAATACCTCTTTAATAACATTTAAATTATTCAGCGATTCATTTATTTTTTTTAAAATGTTCACATTTAAGAATTTTAGGCAATTGTCACATTTGTAAGCCAAATTTATATTGTTTTTTAAAACAGCCAGGACATTATCATTCAATTTAGAGCATTTAGCATGAAGCTTAATACCACAATTGACACATTCGAGATAATCAATCGAAGCTAGAGAAAGACACTTAGTGCAACTATCCATTTTGACTAAAGCACGCCCGCACTGTTCGAGAGATCAACGCTTGTTGAGTCACTCCCAATGCTTTTGCGAATTCTTCTAGAGGACGTTTGGGACAACCCTTCATCCAAAATAGCCGCCATTTCGGCATTCTCAAACATTCTGGCTGTCCTTCGCACTCTTTGTCATCGCTTCATTTCAAATCACCATTTCTAGGTTTTTCAGCGTGGAGTATTGAGTTACCCCATGGGACCGCTATGTGGCCTGGCTGATGTGTGACTTCAATTATATTGCAACTGTCATATTTAACGAAGATTTGTTGCCAATACTTCAAATAATGAACCTAATGAGCATCCCAACATCGGCAACTTCACATATGATTTCGGAATGTCTCGGAACGAAGAACGTTTGAAAATTATTTTGATTTTATAAATTTATGTATGCCGTTTTGCTTGTGTTAAGTCTAGAATGCATGGTGCTTTTTTCTCTCCATATAACATAGTTATGCAGACGTTAAACTGACAGTTGGCACATATTCCGAACTTGCAGTTAAATTTCAGGAAAAACGGACTATGTTAAGTGTTCCAGAAAGGAACAACAATGATGCATAATAAAAAAAAACACTAAATTTTAAGCTAAACTTTTCGGTAAGTTTCAGTAGGATCAACAGCAGCGCAATTATAAAGTTCGCACAATTGTGCAAACGTGTACGAGTGCGGGGCAGCAAGCAAGAAAATGCTGAAGTTTACGCGATGTCACGTTTTGGCTCTTAGCTCTAGTTTAGTAGAGAGAAAAAAAAAACACATTCTTCAACTCTTTTTAGTTTTTCTTGTTGTTGAGCGAATTCGCCGTCATTAGTGCGTGGAAAATGGAAAGTTTTGCTTATGTGTTGCTAGTTCTATTTTATTTTTTCTCATTGTTGGCCTGAATCAAAGTTTTCATTTAAGTTTTGCTGCTTATACTATCTAGTATATTCAGGTTTTGAGCCAAATTGTTTGCTAATTGCGAGCAAAGAAAGTTACAACAAAGGAAGCATTTCAAGGATTCTTTTTTTAGAGGGTTTAGAAGTTAATGTGGGCTGTATAGCAAAAAAGTTTCGTCATGTTTGAAATTTACTCTTATAGTTTATATATGAAATTTTTATGAAAATAGATTTTATGTGGAATTATATATAATTACACCTGTATCATCGTTTTTAAAGAAAACGTCTTGAGACATGTAACGGTGGGTTGAAATATTAAGTCTTTGCTTAAATGAAAAAAAATTTTAAAAAAAATAAAGAAAAGGTTGGTAGGGCATTTCTTATACATGGTCTTCTCTCAACAAAAAATGATTTTGTTTAAAGCGAAAATATTATTGTTGTTTTATTTTTCACAGTTTAAAGCGCTTATTTTGCCAAAACCTTCAGCTCTGAACCACAACTTAAGATTACGTTTATTTTTTGTATTTTGAAAAAAATGCTCATTATGCTGAATTGACCTTTTTATCGAATGACTAAACTGAATTTCATTAACATAACATGCATTTTTTTCATAAGAGCCCTAATAAATTGAACTTCAGAAGAACAGCATCTATTAGAACTTGAATAATTCATCAAAATATCGTAGAGAAAATAAAGAAAAAAACTACAAATATCTAATAGAGGCTGTAAAGAATTAGTGGTATAAGCGTGTAAACAATTCTTCTTATCTGCTCTTAAATTTAAGATATTCATCTATGGGGCAAAACACAACAACAAAAAAAAAAAAAAAAAAAAAACACCAAGTATGCTGCTGAGCATCAATAATTTATTCATTATTTTTATTTATTATGTAAATTTTTTTTGCACACCCCAGAAAAACAACTACATGAAAAATAATGCGTGTCCTGTATTGGCGCCAAAAATCACATACACACACACACACACACACAAAGAACACATACACAGCAACAGCAACAACATAAAATACTCAAAAGCTTACATGATACGCTTTCGATTCTTGACGTTGAGCTGCTGAACTGTGCCGAAAGCAGCTACAATTTGTTATTTTTGTGATTGCTTTGACTTGTGTTGTTATTGTTTTTATTTTGTTTTTTTTTTTTTTTTATTGCTATTATTGCTAATGCATATATTGCTGTTGGCCCTGATTTACACCCACAATAGGGTGCATAATTTTATTGCTGCTGCCTCTTTAGGCTGCAACATTGTCAATTGCCATAAGCCGCTTATTTTATGCTGATTGTACGCAGCAATTTGTTTTGTTTTGACTCATTTTGAGTTATGAAATATTGTATTTGTGTAGTTTTTTACTTCAGTATTACTTTGTTTTTTAAAAAAATTACTTTGTTTTCTCTCCAGCCGTAGTTATTTGAATTTCCTGCAACTAATCCATCAAGTTCAAATATTTTTGTTTCTTAAACGTTAAAGAAAAAAAAAGTAAATGCACACATCTGTCAAGTTTATTTAGTTGGCATGATGGACAGACAGATGCCTTGCCACGCCTCTTTTGCATGCATGTTGCATCAGCTCAAGTTGTCTTGACTGTAAATTTTGAAGAAACATAAATAAACTAAAACGTGCGCAGTTCAATTTACGTCAGGGTGGTATTTTTTACAAACACAAAATCCCTTATGTTAAATTCTATTCCAATTCCTAATTCATCTTATATAAATAAGTCTTAATGTGTTCTTTTTCAAAAAGTGTCCAACCCTGGCTTTGTTTTTTTTTCATTTTAATTGAGAACTGATTGGGTTCGAATCTCCATTCATGGCAAATTCCTTACTTGTAACTTATAAATGGATCATTATTTCAAACCGAACAACATTTTGATCAACACATTTCTGATTTGTCTGAAATTTTATTTCAGGTTCTTTACCCAAAAAAAAAAAGAGATAAGTGCTCGAGGAATTTTTTTTTTTTTAAATAGGTATAAAGTTTGAGATTTTTGTGATTTTTGCATTGGAGACTTGAGACTGATATACTATTAAAACAAAACATGTACATTAGACCGGATCATTCTTATATGGATACAAAAAATTTCAACCGGTCGGGGTCTCAAAAGTTAGAGGAACTCATTAAAATGATTTCTGCATACTTTTTTTTCAAATCGGAGAAAAACCGCCGAAGCAATTTTGATTCTCCTGAAGGTCCTTTTTGGTAAAAAAAATATGTTTTTTGCTTGTAACTTTTTATTTTTCACAGAACGCATACCCACATCTTCTTAAATGTTAAATTTCTTACTCATACTAACATTTTGACATAAAAAAATTGTTAAAATTTTGTTTCATTATAACTCTTATTGACCATCAAAAATTGAATTTTTTGCTATTTTTAAAAAGGCATTTTTATAAAACCGCGTAAAAGACACATTTTTTATTAGATTTACGTGGAATTGTTATTGTTGGAAAGGTATTAAGTTCTTCTTTCGTTTTGTGAATCGTTTTCATCATGCGTTCTGTGAAAAATAAAAAGTTACAAGCAAAAAACATGTTTTTTTTTACCAAAAAGGACCTTCAGGAGAATCAAAATTGCTTGGGCGGTTTTTCTTCGATTTGAAAAAAAAGTATGCAGAAATCATTTTAATGAGTTCCTCTAACTTTTAAAACCCCGACCGGCGGAATCTAAATTTCGATCCGGTCTAATGTACATGTAGAATACCAATGAATTGAAATCGTCATATTTTTATCAATTTATTAGCTGAAATAATGTTATTGTTAATCTAAGTTCACGCCAATATTTTTATAAAGCCTAATTTATTAATATATCAAATTGTACAATTAAAAAAGTAAAACAAATAATACTTTTACTTGCTGTTGGTCATATGAGAACAACGGTATGAAACGAGAATATGAGGTGTACTTTGCAACTGGCGCGCCGACGTCAGGTACCCCGTGAGTTTATTTAATTTTTTTTTAAATAATAGTTATGCTTTCTCTAATGATAAAAAAAACATTTGCGATGTAAAATTTTTCGTAGAATACTAAAACAAAAAAAACACGATTAGTGGTGGTAAGCTTGTTAAAAATTTATTTAAACATTCAAATTATTTATCACAATATGACATTTTTTACAAATATTTTGGAGTTCTTTTTTTTCTTAAAATGCATTCTTTTATCTTCAAAATGAAAAAAAAACTTTTCTGTAGCTCAAAAACAACCGGAGTTATGATTTTTTGAAAATGAGTCTCCAAGACAAAAATCACGAAAATCTCAAACTTTAAACCCCTCTATTTAAAAAAAAACAAGTAATGAAAGTTTAAAGTTGATCTATACCGACTATGAAATACCCTAAATCAAAGTTTTCAAAAAAAATTAATGTTATTGAAAATGGGCGTGTCCGTGGGCGGATGAAGCCTTTATTATACATGCATTTAAATGTTGATGAAAAATTTACACATACCAAGTTTTATTCCTGTAGCTCACAGATAATGCCTTTATTCTGCTTTCGCTATGGAAAGTGGGCGTTTTCATGTACGGATTACTCCCAATTTTTGAACACACCTTAGTTTTGGTATAAAATACATACATACCAAATTTGATCTCTCTATGACAAACATAATCTTATTTATTGAGTTTTAAGCTAGTTGGGTTGTATGGGAGGTAGGCGTGTTCATGAGCGGATGACGTCCATTTTTCAAAATCATCTTTGTTTTGTCATAATAAACATACATGCCAAATTTTATCTCTGTAGGTTAAACAGGCGCTTATTTATTGCGTTTTGAATTTTTGGGTTGTATGGAAGGTCGGCGTGTTCGTGAGCAGATGACACCCATTTTTCGAAGACATCTTTGTGTGGATACAAAACACATACACACCAAATTTTATTGTTGTACGTTAACTATGAGCTTATGTATTCAGTTTTCAATTTTTGCGTTGTATGGTAGGTAGGCGTGTCCGTGAGCGGATGATGTCCATTTTTCAAAACCATCTGTTTTTTTGTTATAAAAAACAAACGTGCCAAATTTTATCTCTGTCAGTTAAATAGAGGCTTATTTATTGTGTTTTCAATATTTAGGTTGTATGGGAGATGGGCGTGTCCGTGAGCAGATGACACCCATTTTTCGAAGACATCTTTGTGTTGATACAAAACACATACACACCAAATTTGATTATTGTAGGCTTGTTATGCGCTTATTTATGCAGTTTTGAATTTTTGCGTTGTATGAGAGGTAGACGTGTCCGTGGGCGGATTCCAAAAATATTCAATAGTACAGATCCTTGGGTCCATATGACCATGTGTACTAAGTTTTCTTCAATTATCTAAACTCCTTCTTCATATCCTGTGTTTACGGGCATCACACAAACTGACGGACTGACGGACGGACATGAATAGCTCGACTCAAGAGGTGACGCTGATCAAGAATATATACACTTTTCTATACCGGACTCGCTTGGTTTCTATGCGTTACAAACGTTTGCACAAAGTTAATATTCCCTGACCTTTCAGGTTTAGGGTATAAAAATCCTCGAACTCGTGGCTATTTTTTTCGATATAGAACCCGTAAAAAAATTCAGGCAAAATAAAAATGTGTCGGTCATTTTTTTTTAAATCCGTACGGTTTGGAAAAGGATGACCCATATAAGACCTTTTATAGTGTTTTTAGTGTTGGGGTTGTATAGGAGGTAGGCGTCTATTCAGTCCTATTTAGACCTATTCAGGTTTAGGGTATACAAAAATCCGTTCAGGGTCTTAAAAGTTAAAGAAAATATAACAAATTAATTGTTTGATAACACTTTTTAAGCTACAAAATTACAGTTATTCCAAAATAAAAAGTTTCGACAGCAGATTCTGGTATAGGGGGACAAAGAAATATGCCTAATAGACGTTTTAGATTTGTAAGTCTTAGTTTTATTTTATGGAAAGGGTTCAAGTTGACCCATTTTGCACATTCTTATGGTGAATCGGCGTAGTAAAATGTTACGTAGCACATTTTTTTTCATACAAACTAATCCCCTAAAATCAGTTTTTGTAAGACATGTTATCACCAATTCTATTCATGATGAAAATTAACCCTTGAACATATTTAAAGTTATTACTTATATCTGGCATTCAAGTTTAACTTTGAGCATTGAAATATTGAGAGACCTTTAGTAAAATTTTATGGCAAATATTTTTGCTGGCCATTTTAACTCTTTATTTTCATGTTTTATGGGTCTTTTTTAACTTTTTCACAAATTTTACAATAAACAATTGTCCCAATAGTATTTTACATAAATCTTTCAATAACATCTTATACTTAAAATGTAAGGCCCACATGGTTTTTTTATCTCAAAATTATTAAAAAATCGCCAATTGATTTGATTGATTTGATTTTGACAATTGTGACTCTGAGCCTGATTGGTAGCCTGCTACCTTGTCTATTTTATTATGCTGGAAAAATTCCTATATATCATATTATGTCATAAAATCAAATGTTAAAATATAGTGTTATGTAATGTAAGCCAATGAAATACAATGTAATGTATATTGAAATATATTGGAATATCCTGGCTGTGGTCCAAAAGTGTGTAGTATACCATGTTTAGTTGTGGTTTTTGTTTTATAATTTCAATGTCCCTATGCAGGTTTTCTTGAAAGAACGTTCCTAAAAAACTATTATGATATTTATTAGAATCATAAACAAACCTTGTCGGTACGTTTATGATACTCATAAATGAGCTATTTGTTCGATAATTCGCGGGACTAAGAAGCCTCGTGGACACGTGGCAGAAGTAAAACTTCTTTAACAGTAAGAAATAAGAGAGATTTTAGTGTGAAATAGAGAGAGAAAGTATCTGAAAAGAAATTCAATCAATACGAAATGGAATAATAATCTATTGATTCAATATTTGCATCCAGGGACCGTACCGGCTATAGTTTTTGTCGAAAGTGTCACATATTATATTTTATCTCTTAATTTTTATTCTATCCTACAAAAATAAAAGTTATTTTGTGCCTTATAGTTTTTTTGGGCAAAAATAACAGTTACTTTTGACTTTTATCGGTCAAAAATTACAGTTATTTTCTGCCGTTTATTTTTCGGTCAAAAATATCAGGTAATTTATATTTGTTCAAGTCATTTTACCGACTAAAAAAATGTTGATACTATTATTTTCATCTCATCGGTGAGACAGTTCAACAGTTCAATATGTCAAGCGGCCTTTAAAAAACCACAAATTGCCTGATATTTTTGATCGAAAAAATTAAAGTTACAAAATAACTGCTATTTTTGACCGATAAAATAAAAGTCAAAAGTAACCTTTATTTTTCCTCGAAAAAATACAAGGCAGAAAATAACACTTAAATTTTAACTTTTAAAGAATCAGTCTAAAATTTAAAAGGCACTTAATATTCGTGAGACTGAGGACATTTGTAACAAAATGGTATATTTGAAAAAGTTTTTCAATAATATTTTTCATTTGAAAATTGTAAAATAACAGTTATTTTCGGTACTTGTTTTAGTTCAGTTGGAGTTTCAGTTGCTTTCGAATGTCTTCTCAACATTGTCACTTTTTGAATGCTAAATTGCATTTGCATAGTACTCGTTAAAGGAGCCTCCGAAAGCAGAGGCAAATCTTGTTGATTATTACCTCCTGCTTCCTGATCATAATAATTGCTATGTTGAGTGAGGGCCTCGTAAAGCAGCGAACGTTGATTGTTGAGTGCATCAATTTGGTTGGCTATAAAATTTTGTTGAGATGATGGCTGAGTTCCAAAAGCATCTTTTACAAAGCATCAGTGTGTATTTCTAGGGATTGGTTCTTTGTAGATTCACCAAAATGCACTGATGCTTTGTAAAAATGCATTTTGGAATTCAGAAAATGTTGCAATCACCACACGGTTAAAAATTTTGGACTAGTTTTTAATCCAAACTTTGGTTTAAATGAATTTTTAATCCTAAAAGTACTATTTTTTATTCCATATTTTAGTTTAATTTTTTTTAATCCGAAAAAGTTTAAGTTTAAGACTATTTTTGACTGACAAAAGCTGAATTAAAATGCAACAGTCGCAGTGGCAGCAGCTGTGACAGTGGCAGCGGCAGTGATCAGCTGTTTCGTATTTTACTGCCTGCAAATTACAATCTAGCAGTGGCAGCGTCAGCATCAAAAGCAGTGAATGTGGAATTTTTCTAGTAATTTGCATGTTGGCAGTGAATTTAGAAATATGGCTAACCTCGGCAGTACTGCTTACTGCCACTGCTGCTATGTTAGTTTCACAATTGAACAACAGTATTCCTAAAATATCAGCTGATCAATGCCACTGCCACTGACGCTGCCAGTGCCACATTGTAATTCAGGTATAAGATTGAAAACTACTAATACTACGAAATTTAAGCTAAATATAGTTCTAAATGTTGTTAAAGCATACTAAATTTATTTTAAGTTTAATGAAACAAATTGTTTATTATAATCTGAACCAAAATATTATTATATACATTATTACAGTAAGCAGTGTTTAAACCTTTGTGGATTAAATAGTAATCCTTTTCGGATTACAATATTTTAAACTTTTTTGGACTAAAATTATTGGATTACAATATTTTAAACTTTCTTTGGATTAACAATTATTCCTTTTTGGATTAAGAAATTTTAAACTTTTTGCGGATTAAACATAAATCCTTTTTGGATTGAAAAATTTAAAACTTTTTATTGGATTAAAAAATAATCTTTTTTTGGTCGTGTCCTATATGTAATCCAAAAAAGTTTAAAATCTAGCCCAAGATTTTTAACCGTGCAGCAGACCCAGCTGCGGCTGCATTCTTAAGAGCTCTATTTCGCTCTTTATATTCACGCGTTCTGCTCCTGTTTTAGCTATTTTTCTTAGCTTTGAGACGTTTTGGCTGGCAAAAACCATTCTCAGCAGTCTTAAATATTGCACTTTTAACACTTTTTGCTTATATTATAATATTGAATTAACTGTTTTTTGCATGTTGTCAATTATCTGTCAAGTTTTTGATCACAACCAACAACCCAAATTAAGCTTTATGCTCATTATGCGGCGAACTGGCAGTAGACTTTTTTTCCGCTGGATGTATCTCTATGCCTGAATATTTTCGTTTGAAGCTTCACGGTAAAAAATCTTGGGCTAAATTTTAACCTTTTTTGGATTACATATAGGACACGACCAAAAAAAGATTACTTTTTAATCCAATGAAAAGTTTTAAATTTTCCAATCCAAAAAGGATTTATTTTTAATCCGCAAAAAATATAAAATTTTTTAATCCAAAAAGGAATCATTTTTAATCCACAGAAAGAATAAAATATTATAATCCAAAAAGAATTAGATTTTAAACCAAAAAAAGTTTAAAATATTGTTATCCGAAAAGGATTACTTTTTAATCACAAAAGTTTAACATTGTCTAAACCGAAAAGACAAAAGTTAATCTTCAAATAGTTTAGAAGTTTGCAAACTGAAAAATTAAATATTATGCCATGAACTTCATTACACAAACATTAAGGGTATTCATGCAAATGGGCAATGCCCTCATAAATGATATAAACCGTATAAGTTTATCAGCCTTATAAGTGAAATGTATGGAGAACCGTTTGCACAAATCAGATATATCACAAACCAGCAATCAGTTGTTTATATGCATTCTGAAAGTTGACTATTAACAAGTTAACAGCTGAAATGCAAGCTTGCCGGTTTGCATGAATACCCTTATTATGTATTATAAAACACTGCTTTATGTAATAATGAATATAATAATATTTTGCTTCAGATTTTAATAAACAATTTGTTTCATTTAATTAAAAATAAACTTCGGATGCTTTAACAACATTAACAATTATATTTAGAGTAAATTTCGTAGTAGTAGTAGTTTTTAATCTTAGGTAGCAAAAATACTTTTTCCTGAAAATACTACCTTAATATAAATTTGTTGTCGAATAAAAGTCTTAAATTTAAACTTTTTTGGATTAAAAACAAATTAAACTAAAGCATGGAATAAAAAATAGTACTTTTTGGATTAAAAATTCCTTTAAATCAAAGTTTGGATTAAAAACTAGTCCAAAATTTTTAACCGTGTTAAAGAAATAAATTTTCCGTGCATACTTTTCGTATGAAAATTAATGTTATGGACAGAATGTTACGCGTTTTTCAGTTTTAATTACATTTTGTTTGCCTGTTTATTATGTGCCTACGTGACGTAAAGGTGTAGATTCCGACTCTTGAGCAACGATGGGTTCAATTCTCGATAGCGGCTACAATTTTTTGAAAATTTTCATATGAATTAAAAACGTTAAACTAAAACGTAAAACGAAACTAACTATAAATTTTACACTGTCTTGTAATTTTTTTACTAATACTTTTTACTAAACTAAGGCTTATTTTTCTTAAAAGGGGTCTTAAACAGGTGTACCTATTATAAAGGCCCTCATTCTCGTTAAATTCTTTAAATTGTGAAATATTTAGAGACGATTTTGAAATCAATGCATGTATAATTTATTTACTAATTTTAGTTTTCAAATATATTTTTCAGGTTTATTTTTTAATAATTTCTTAAAGTTAGTGTTGAATTCGATTCAATACAAAGTAAAAATTTGTAAAAATTTTAATTCTATTTTTGCTGCTCAAAAGACCAATTGTAATAAGAAATCGACAACAAATAATACAAAATTAATTCAGACATTATAATTTCAACTTTTTTGTTATCATGTTATGGTAATGAGAGGTAAGATCGAATACGATGGTAACATCAAATCTTCGAAAAGAATTTCGAAAAACTGTTAAAATTTTTAACGATTGTTTGCTTTTATTTGTCGTTTGTCGCATAACATTGAAACTCAGTATAAACTTGCTACTTTTTCATGTCCTTCTACCATAAAATATGCACAAGCATTAGAAAAGAGGGTGTATAGGCGCAGCAAAGCCGGTCTGATATTGCTAGTTTTGTAATATAGAAGAAATCGAAGTAAACGAAATTCAACTAAAATTCAAAACTTTTGGGTCCACCCTTATGAATTCATTTCAACAAAAGTTTTAACATATGATTGTTTCTTTATTTCCTTCTTGTGCATTTCCTTAGTTATTTTACGCAGTTTTGTGAAGTTGGTTCAAACAAAAAAAAAGCCAATAGATGCATCTTCTTTCTTTCTAAACAATGTTTTCTCACACTTGCCTTCGCATGATTTTGTATTATTTTCATTTTTTGGCATTTTGATGAATTTCTTGACATTTGCGAGTGTTGCATGTTAGAATATTTATTGCACTTATTTTAAGAAGGAACTCTTTTTCGCGAGCGAAAAATGCTGGCGTTACTTGCAAGTTTTTTTTTTGTGAAAACTTAATTTATTTCCGACAAAATACTTTGTTGCGAAAAATATTGGTGGAGTTTGGGTTTTTTTTTTATATTTTTTTTTGTCGATTTTTTTAACTCTTAGTCAAATTTACACTAGATTGTTATAGAATTTTGAGACAATGTTTTGAAATAAGTACCAAAGAGCAAATTTGCTCTAGAAAAATATGTAGATATATAAAAAATAGTGTAGAAAATAGTGTATAAATTTTCTTTACGAAATTCAAGAGCTTTTTATTATAAAATAAAGTAAATTTATCAGAGACTAGTTAATTAATTTAAAAAAAAAACTTAAGCCAAAAGATATGACAACATAGTTTGATTTAGAAAAAAGGAATGGTTTCCAACATAATTACCAGACAAAGTCAAAAACATCTAATTTGCTATTTCCGCTCTTAACTATCAAACCCTTCAACTATTTATGCTCAACTCTATCCTACCGCACTCCTCCTTTCACCATACCGGGACACATCGAAACGTTGCGCTTAACATAATAAGCTCATAAAATTAATTCAACGGCAACATTTTCACTTACAAGAGCTCATAAATTCCTTGGCGTTTAACTGATTTTAAATTAAATGGCAGCACTTACAGAACATAAAGATTTACAGGCACAAACACACACATACACTTGTAGACAATTGCAATCACATATGCTCACATACACTCACTTACTCACACACAAACACACACACACAATCGAACAGACATCACACGCACTTTGAAACAAGCATTCAACACTTGTAAAAACAAACAAATAAACGGAATCTGCGGTATTTTATGCCACATTGCTAAGAAAATATTACACTGTAAATAAAAAAAAAACAAAAGTTTTCCAATAATTTCTTAAGATATTTTCAAAAAAATGCACCAATTTTAAAAAACTGAGCACTGAAGATGTCCCAAATGAAAAATTTTTACGAATATCATATTTACTTAATCCTAGCTCGATAGTCTATGAGGTAAAGTATTTTTGAGATTTTTTTTCAGTTTTTGTGGAAGATTCTTAAAGATTGCGCTAATCGGACTTCAAGGAAAAATCAGGTTTTCGAAATCCTTGACACAACCTCTTTAGTCTTGATTTTGAAAGAAAAATATCCAAACTTTACTTTAATGCACATAAAACAGAAGTTTTAGCAATTTGTTTTGACATTTGGGTGTCATATATTTAATTTTTTTTCATACAAATATGTTGTGTCATATATTAAATTTTTTTCATGAAATTTGCGCAAAATTTAAAAAAACACGCTGCATTACTTTTAAAAAGTTCATCAAAATGAAAAAAGTAGTTAGGAAGTTTGAATTAATATTACTTCGACCTCACTTGATGGATTCTTCTCATGAAGAATTTTCTCCTTTCTATGCCAGGTTTTTTTTCCATGTAAGTTTTCAGTCTTACATTTGCTGCTACAATTTCCGCTTCAACTTCACTTCACTTTACACTTTACGTCTTCTCATTCTTCGTTTCCTGACAGCAACATGCCTCTCATGCTGCCATGCCACTCGAAATTATGTCTTCTGTCGCTGACATATTCGCCATTTTGCGTTATGCCAACAATGCTGGCAAAAGTGCAATTAGGGTTCAGCAACTATTTGCATTGCTTACCATTTCCACAAATAGCAGAAAAATAAAAACAACAAAACAATGAGAAATAAAAGAAAAATTCAGCTGCAGCATTTAGACCAACTAAGTGCAACTTTGCGGTAATTTACGTTCGTCTTTATGCCGTGCACTCTAAGGCATTTAGTCAAGTTTTACTTAAGTCGAGTGTCTTAAGTGTAACTGTGGATGTAGCTGTGTCAATATGGCTGTATGTGTGTATATATATGTCATGTGTGTGCACTACGAGTACTTGCCGTTGTATTTGTGTTGCAGCAATATTTGTGTTAGTGTGTAATTTAATGAGCAAATCCGTTGCTTGTACAAATTGTTGCTTGTCATGTGCAGCAATTTGGCTTAAATAATTGCAACTTGCATTAAAAATGAATTCATCTTGTTTATGTTTCAATTGAGCCGCCTTTCGTTAAGTCGTTATGATCAGACATTTTGTGAAATTTTGGTTTAGGTTTGTTACCTTTTGTTTGCGGTTAAAGATTAAATGTCACGGAACGTTTGTTGTAGAGATAAAGTGGCCTTCTTTGAGGATCAAGGCTAAATTTAAAGATTAATCCTATATTTGGATCAGTGATTTATTTATTATCAAAAGTGCTTATTTTTGGTACACGGTTTTTTTGACCAAAGTACTATAATATGTTTTGATACACCGAAATTTGCTCAGGAAATGAAGACAACAATAGATTTTTTTATTATCATTTTTTTAATTTTTTTACTCATTCAATAGCAAGAAATTGAGAAATGCTGCCATTTGCTCTACAGCAAGACCGAAGTTGATCCGGCTAGTTATATATCACAGCTGTTTAAGGACTCGATATTTAGATGTAGAGAAGGGGCAAGTCATATCCACTAACCACAATTTGTACTCCAATGGATGTCGTGATGACAGAGCATGCATTCTATAAATCTGTTTACTGAACGATTCCTCTAGCTTGAGAAGTAATCCTTTCAATTTCCGCATGGTTTGTTCCTTTTAAACTACTGTAAGAAGGTGCCCGGTGTTTTGTTTGTTCTGGGCCCAAATTCATATTTGAGAATGCAACAGGTCGATAATGTTAAGATATATATTCTGCGATTAGATTTTCTGCTTAAGCAGGGGTTTTCGGATTTTGGACGGTCGATTATTCCACCAATATCCTCGAAAAACTTATTCGAGCAACGGACTCGCACATAGGTCCGAAAGATGTAGCCTCTTTGCATGACGACTTTTTTTAAACCAACTGTAACAACAAAATTTCCGAGAGAGCCCCATTTCATTATTATAATAACTAATGCCGAAAGCTTTTTCGCTGAAAAGAAGCATAACTGATAAATGTCATATAAGCGCAAGGCATATTTATAAGGTAAGCTACGTATTTGACACTTCCCTTCAAATTGTATTTCTTGCATGCTTATTTGTGAAGGGATGATATTTTCAGTATTGAAAAAGTTTTTAGTATTGAAAAAGGGATGCTATTTTTAGTATTGAATAAGTAGTAGATATCAACAAAACTTATTTTTAAAGTGAAACTTCTTTAGCTTTTTTTTTACATCGTATCATAACAAGATTACAATGCATATTTGGCAGTAGCAAAATATGTGTGTCTTTCACACCTTTCAAATTGATTTTCTTTAATAAATGGTAAAGTTATAGGTCTGTTTTCCTATTCACTTCAATTAACTTGAAGTAACTCGAACGCGTTTCCTTACACATTTTTTCAGCACGAGAGAGAAGAAGAACAAGCAAAACGTCACTGTTTGCTACTCTCTATTACTCCAATTTTACTTGAAAAATTTCTCCGAGCACAAATCTTGAGCTTTAAACACCTGATTTTCAGAGTGATAAAATTAAATTGTTGTGTTGTATTGTGAAAAAAATTTATGCAATTGTTTCGCAAATTAATAAATTAGGTAAAGTTACCAAAATTAACGGAAACGGAAGTGTTTTAAGTGAAACACTTAAATTTTATTCTTTTCTAAAAATAACTGTTGTGCTGGAAACTCATTTAAAACCGTTTCAGTACTTTTTGATAAATTTGCTCATTTTGTCATAAAATTAAATTAATCTCTAATCCTCGATCCTTACTTGAAGCTAGTATGGAAACAGACCAAGTATAAATCGAAAATATGCTCAATTCAGGTTTTGAAGTATTATTATTTTATCTCCTCTCTGAAATTTTAATACCGTCTTATGTGAAGTATGTAAACGTAGGCAATCAGAAACAAACTTTTTCAAAAAAAAAAACAATAAAAAAGTTCTAAACTTGCAACCAAAATTTTCTCGCATCAGCAATACTTGCATGCTTATTTTTAGTTGTCATAATACGTAGCCTACCTTATAAATATACCTTGATATAAGCGTCAAAACGAAGCGAATTCGTTCAGTAGTTCACTCACAGTGAGTACATTCAGTCGTGTTCCAAGACATATGCGAGTACCAAGGTATAACGTAGGAATAGATATAAATGATAATGCAGTGTGATTGACAAACAAAATTATAATCTTTCGACTCTATCGCATCTGCTTAGGCTCATTTCTATAAATCGTAAAGAGAGCAGTTACCAACTCATTTTACTAATTTGACGTCACTCTCATCTGCAATGTTTCTGTAGGTACCTGAATCGACTTCTGTTAAATTCATTCGTTTCATGTGCAGATTCCACTTCAATGTAACCTTTTAAAAAACCTAATCTCTTTCAAAAATTTAGAACTTATTAGTGGCTATCTAGCAAAAAAGTTACAATATCTTTTTTATAGCAATGAAAATGATTCTTTACTTATCGTCCCATACTAAAAAATCAAATTATTAACTTCACACTTTTGATTCGTTTATATTTATTCTTTGAAAGGAAATTGTTTTATTTTGAATTAAGTGAATATAATGAATAGATAAAATGGATTCATTAAATTTATTTCAACAACAAGTTTAATACGAACCCTGAACATAAATATAGATATAATAATAAAATGTTGTTTACATGGTTACAAAATTTTGTAATGAAGAAAAATTTCGGAATTCGTTAAAATCGGTGTGTTCTAATTGATACCTCTATATGACCTTTATTTATTTTTGACATGATTTTGTGTGGGAGGTTTATACAAAAGATGACCGATCCTAACCGATCATCCGGTCATAAGATGACCGGTTAAGATCGGTCCTAACCGATCAAAAGATGATCGATCCTAACAATAACTAATTGGTCAAAAGGCTAGAAAAATAGAGTAATAAATGTGTACTGAAAATGGTTCAAACCGATTATAGCCTCTGTAGGTCCTCTGTTATTTGTCTTGGCAATAAATGAGTGGTTAGTGACATCTAAGAAATCAAATCCATCCATCTTTGCTGATGACATGAAAATGTATCGCCTCATATATACCAATGCTGACTCTTGCCCTCTCTAAGAAGATCTGATCACTTTTTCTTCTTAATGCCAACGAATTTTTCTGTAACCCAACTTCAGTAAACGTCAATCCATCACATTTTCAAGAAAGTGACTCCAACTTTCCCCCAAAACTTATTACCTACTCGGCAAAGATGTTCCTCAGCTACCTTACCTTTGTCAGGTTCATCCCCAAGTATGCTAGACAGATATGGTCACATTTCTACAATCTCCATTCAGTGCGAACTTTAGCAGTACAGCGTACATTCATTCGCTTTGCTTTACGTGGGCTTCCGGATTTTGATAGCATCAATCTAACTGCCTAAACTGATATTTGGAATTGATCACATTCTTGAAAAACGTTGGGAAGTTACAGATGTTACCTCAATTCATATACTTATATGCGGACCTATAGCAACCATCGCAACCTTAGGTATGTGACTCTTTTCCATCTTAACTTCCACCGCACCAACGATTGATACACAGAACCTATTTCCAGGTTGCTACGTGTAAGTAATAATTTAAGGGGGGACAAGACATTGGCCGTTTTTTGAAATCGACTTTTTTTTAAATTTTGCATTTAATAAATATTCTTAAGATTCTAAAAAATTCTTACGGCATTTTTATTTTTCTTTGCATTTTTCTTTGTTCACAAACTTTGAATGCATTTATCGCGAAACCATGTTTTTCGTACTGGTTGCGGCACTAGCGTCATTTTTTCACGAAATTTTTTATTTGTATTTTTTAAACTTGATTAGCTATCGTATGGCACAAGATTTTTTAAATTTTTTTTCGATTTTTTGTGAATTTTTTAAGTCAATATTTTTTTCGAAAAAACACACTTTCAAATTTGGAACATCACCAAAAATTTAAAAAATTTAAAAAAAAAAAGCTACTGACTTACGATAACAATTTTGTTTAGTTTTAAAAAAGTCATTTTTTTCCAGATCAGACAATTTTTGCGACTCCCAGCGCTGTTGGAGTGAAAAATATATCTTTTTTGCTTTTTTTTTCTTGTAATTTGTTCAATTTTCTACAATAATAAAAAACAAATTTGGAAAAATGTTTGTTTTTGACTCAGTTATGAATTTTTCAAAAAAGGTCTGTTTTCTTTGCCGCTAATGTTATGTCCCACCTTAATGATTTGATCGATTTTTCTCTTGCCAGATCCATACTCCGAATAGTTCTTCTCCACTCGAACACAACTTCTTTCCCCACCATGCTCTATCGCATACTGTAATTAAGATATCTTTCATATTTATTTCTTTTTTACACGGTGAAAAATCTTGGAATCATTTTTAAGCCAATCGTAGGACTGTACATTTTATAAGCCTTGTTTTATTAGAATTGATACTTTTCAAAATACTAGAAAATGTTTAAGCCACGGCAACAAAAGAGGCAAAAGGCAAATGTAAACAAATGTATTTTGTTTACATTTTTTTCATGATCTAGCAACCAACCGATTAGCCAAAGGTTAGAACTCGCAACTCTAAATTAAAATGTTACACAACGCAATTTTCACATTAAATAAGTAATAATATAAGTTTATAAAAATATATAAATAAAAAAAAATAAAAAATAATCTGGCTGAGGATCGAACCAAGGTCACTTGATTTATCAAATCATGTCAAAAACCACTTTACCAACTGAGCCACGGAATAAAATTTTTTGCGTTTGCATTAATTGTGTTGTTTAATGTTTACGAAATTTTAAAACCAGAACGATTCGAGCTTAAAGTTTAAATTTTAAACCCAATTTGAAATTTAGTTTTAGTATTTGACGTGGTTTAAATTGTAATACAATTTTGGTGTCGTCATATCCAAGATTTTTAACCATATATTAATAAATACATTTCTTGATTAAATTAAATATTCAACTACAGGCACTTTTAACTAATGTAAATAAAAAAGAAACAGTTTCGACACAATTCATAACACAATTTAAAAAATGTAAAAATAAATATTACAAATATAAATAAAATAGTTGTTATATTTAGTTATTAAATCAAAAGTTTTTTATATTCGACAAATTATGATCTAAAAATCACTAAACATAACAAAAAAATGCCAAACTTTGTCGATCATTTCGTTAAGTTTGACAGTTTGAGTTAATTTTTTGAGTTTAAAGAAGTTTCATTGACCTCTTGCGTTAAAATGCTGCATTCAGAACTCTATCAAAAAACAGCAAGAACACAAGTAAAAACAACGAAAAAAAAACAGAACGAAAGCAGCAGGCGCAACATAAACATCAAGTGATTGGTTTTCTCATATGAAAATGTAAATATTTCTTCTCAGGTTTTGCTATTTTTTGGATTTAATAAAATAGTGACAAAATCCAAAATTAGATATTCGTGAAGCTAACGATATATCTGATATTTAAGCATATATGTTGTCTTTGAACGATGAATATAAAAGGCTGTAGGTGTACCCTAAAGTGTTACCTAAAAACGTTGCATGTGCTTAAAAAAATTTGTAAAAACGAAGCCGTACAAACTGCACAGTAAGTCGTTATTCCACGCCAATTCTAATATATTAAGGTTCAAACTTAATTATTCTAACATGATGATAGTACATTATTTTAATTTTGTTTTTGTTTTAATATTCAATATACAATAATACCATAAATATTGAGAATTTTTCAATCACCAAATCTTAGTTATTAAAAATTGTTTTAGTTGTAAATGTTTAATTTTGTTAATAAAATTAGCTTTTTTTCAAAGCAATTTTTTTCTTTATAGACATTATCTTATAAACATTCTCTGGAGCAAAGTCTATACCATTTTTTTTCTTTTTTTTTTCTTTTCTTCTTTAAAGAAATCATGGGAAAAAATACAGTGCATAATTTTTTCAAATAAATCACTTAATTTATAGTGATTTATTATTTATTCTTTAGTGCTAATATACAATTAATAAGATCTAATCCTTTGAATTTTTTTCTAGGATGACTATTACTCTCAAAATGTATCAAAGAAAATGAATCCTACACTCAGAAAGAAGTTTCTCGGAATATGATAAAAAAGGCATCATATTAAGAGAAAAATGGTATAGACTTTGCTCTAGACAATGTTTTTCTCTAAATGTGATCCTAAAAATTCTCTAAAAATGATAAAAACCTTCTATGAAAAAGTAAAATATGTTTAAATAAATCGTTTTTAGAGAAAAAGACTTTTTATTTTTGAGAAAAGATTTGTTTTTATTGAAAAAAATACTTCTCATAGTGAATTTTTTTATCAAAATATAGAAAAATTTCTCATTTTATAAATGAGATTTTTTTCTGTGCGAGAAAAATACTTATCATTATTACACTGAGAAAAAACCACATACCTTGCTCCGGTAAAAAATGTCTCTATTTTTGATAATAGCAATTTTCTCTTTTTCAAATAAAATTTTCTTCAATTAGAATAAATTTTCACATTTTCGTAGAAATATTTCTTTACTTCAAGAAGATGGAAATATTTCAATGTCTCTAATAATGATAAGTATTTTTCTCGCACAAAAAATTTCTCATTTATAGAGAAATTTTATTGAAAATGAAAAACTTTTCTTATAATTTGATAAAAAATTCACTATGAGAAGAATTTTCTTCAATAAAAACAAATATTTTCTCAGAAAAAAAAAAGTTTTTTTCTCTAAAAACGATATATTTTTCTATTTCATGGAACCTTTTTATCATTTTTAGAGAATTTTTAGTATCGCAATTAGAGAATAGCATTCTCTGGAGCAAAGTCTATACCATTTTTCTCTAAATATGATACCTTTTTTATCATATTCCGAGACACTTTTTTCTGAGTGTAGAGACATTGAAATATTTTCATTTCCCACAAGTGAAGAAATATTTCTTCGAAAATGTGAAAATGAAAATGCTATTCTAATTGAAGAAATTTTTATTTGAAAAAAAATAAAAAATCGCTATTATCGAAAATAAATAAATTTTTTATCAGAGAAAGATATGTATGTGTTTTTTTCTGAGTGTAGGTAACAAATATTAATGTTTGTATATATTTGCAGATTTGGATATCCAAAATAGAAGGGGAAATTTGACCAAATCGGAAGGGCTCAAAGCAATCGAAGACATCTACAGGAAAGATCTGGACGCTTTCTTGAAAGACTTCGTTGATGAAGACGGACATACGGTCGAAGCCAAACTTGAAGTAAATTTATTATAATTTTTATAAATAAATAGTCTACTTGGAGGACGATAGCAAACTGAAAGATTTTGAGCAGAACTGGGTTCCAGAAATTTCCAGAAAAACGGTCTATAGGTCGTGAGCATTCCTTTCAAAGTTGATTGGAGGAAGTTTTCAGAACTGTGTGGCGAATACCAAGCTTAAATAATGAATTGCATGAATGTAAAAATATACAATTAATTAAGACCCAGAATAAAACTCTGACTCTGATGCTGAATTGCCTGAAAGACTCATATCCTCTTTTTTTAATTATCATTTTTTTTATCCTATATTTTAAAACTTAGGCTGCTTTTGTACTTTTTATTGTGTTTTTTCTTTTTTTTTTTGACAAAACTGACAAAATAAAAATTGCATACACCATTTGTTTTAAACACCAGTTTTAAAAATTAATGTTAAAACGATAAGAGGAAACCGTTTGGAAAAGTTACAAATGCAAGAAAACCTCACAATGAAGTAATTGGGACCATTTTTAAGAAGATTTAAAAAGTATTTTAAAGTAATAACAATCCATAGATTTTACAGCTTCTAACAAAGATTGCAAAGTTCAAACAAAAAATATCAAAATTAGTGTTTAATTATAAATTTCAAAATAGAGTGTGAATTACGGTCGAGGGGGTATTTTAACTTCTGTCAACCCAAAGAATTCTCTACATCGCTGGATATTGATAAAACCTCAATATTAGAGTGCATATAAGGGACATACGAAGCGATTTTTGTGGATATTTTTGGAACTTACTCTATAGTTAACTCTTTAGAAGCCGCAGCGCAACTTGAACTGTTGAATTTTTAAATTTTAAATTCCAGAAGTTCGAATTTTAGCTGAGTAGCACACTTTCCATAAGCTTAGCATGCACTTAAAGTGCCTCTATCCATAAGCTTAAATTTATGATATATCCCACGTATATGAATGATAAGACTTTAAAGGAATTAAAGCAATTTATAGTTCAAGTCAATCCACATCCTCTCCTCAGTGCAGCAGTGTTAAGACCAACAACAAACAATCTCTTAAACATGGCGCACGTACAACACATTTCACCGCAGGATGCGCTGATGTTGCTATTTATTTGCGGCTGCTCCAAAAAAAAAAAAAAAAACAAAAAAAAAAAAAAAACATTCCAGCAAACTTATTACCACAGAACAAACAAACATCGAAGACTGCTTAGAGCGCGCTTAACAGGCCACATGAAGCCAAACGATATATAAATAAATAGAAGAAAGAATTCAATAAACCAAGAATCGCACAGAAAGCACGTAGTTGAAGAAACCAAAAGTGTTACGTTTTCGTATCATTTACAAATCATTGCACCTGAGCCACAACAAACAACACCAAACAAAAATGAAAAAAAAAAAAAAAGCAAATTGGAAAAAATGGCAAAATTGACCAAAGGGTAAAAACGGCAGATTAAAGGCTAATCCAAACACGGCTAGCAACAAATCATAAAAGTAAAACTAAGGCAAGTTTAAAGAAAAAAAAACATAAAAATAGAATTAAGCCACTAAAGTCAACGCGTGCATAAAAAACTTTAATAAAAGTGAAAAGGTTTAAAAAGGTTGGGTAACTTTATATAGCCTCTGTTCTAGCTACAGCTTCTAAGATTTCAATCAATTTCATGCAGACTTTAAAGTTTTAAAAATATTCATTTCATGACCAAAATTTTGCAATATGATTGATAACATTGGCTTAATTCGTTACTTCATCATGGCTGCATCTCTCTGGGCTCATTGCCTATCTTGCCGTGTGGCTGCTTCTAGTTGTTGTTGTTGTTGTAGTTGTTACTCTTATCTTAGATGCTGCTGCAACTTTTCAGTCTCATTCTCATTCTCATCTTAGCCATGCCAACCATAACACCCACAACTCTACCTAAGTCTTAATATTCACTTATCAACAAAGCCATTAAACATTTTTGTACTTGTGCTCCATCCTTGTGTTCTCTTGTGTTCTGTTCTGTTGTGTTGTATTAGAAAAGTATAGCGATCCCGCTTAAGTGAGTCAGTCAGTGTTTCTAGGACGCTCAACATCTACAAAACAGGAAACTTTTGTCGATAAACATGCTTGGCAGAGGAAGCCCGTCGAAGAAGGTAGGACTTTTGGTGTAAATTTTGTAGGCAAAAATATATATTCGGTGTTCCGTCATCGTCTCGATCTGTGTGTTCAATCTTCATTAGTGTCGATATTAATGCATTTGCTGCTAATGATTAATTTACTTGTGTTGCTTGCATTGTTTATGTTGCCAACTGCTAGTATTCATTGTTGTTGAGATTATTTGTTCTCACAACTTTTGAGGTATTGAACTTTTTTTTGTTTTGTGTCTGCAGAGATATCTTTTCATTCCATACTGCAATTGTATTATTGTTGAACAAGAAAAGCAAATTATTGAAGTGGTCTGAATACGAATTTGAACGCAGATTCATGCATACGCTTTACTAATTTTTAGTTCAGATTACCTGCAGTACTGGTGGGCAACAGGTTAGGGACTATAACTGCAGTAGACAGTTATACACCCTTCTTTAATTTTCTGGAAGCTAACGTGAAGCCTTTCAGCGTACACAAAAATTTGACATATCAACTTTTAAATAAATTAATATAGCGGTTAGTGGGGTGTTGGGCCAAAATTAGAGGAAAAACTGGTAGGTGATGAAGAAAAACGGACATCCGATTCACATTCATCTCAAACTGACAGCACCAAAAAACCAACTTGTTCCTAAATTTGAGGGTTCTGGCTTATAATTTTTTCAAATTTAAAGAGTCCAGTCGACAAACCATCTCTTGTACTCCAAACCAAACGGCAACCAAGCAAACAGCAAAAGAAGTGAGCGATCCTGAAAACACAACAAAATTACGACTGCAGCTCAATTGCTTCAGGAACGATCTAGTATTTTCTAGCTCTGCTGACATCAATGCCTATGAAGAGGAGGCTTTGCTAGCCTCTAAGCCTTTTTCAGATGGTGGAAACTGCATTGGAAGCTGTGTCATCACCTTCTTTTCCAATAACGCACTGTTTGAGCTACACAGGACTAACTTTGGAAATAAGTTTTCAATATTTCCCAAACTTGTTCAAGCGTACAGCGACTATATCTTTCCGCGGAGGTATGATATTGACTTTATGTCAAGATTTTGAGTAGAAACAGCTGTCAAAATAACCTATGATTTAAAAAGAAACAACCAGATGGCCCACCCAATAAGGACGACAGAGCAGCTTAAGCAAATCCAGAACGCCATATTGAAATAAAACCGGTTGCAGAGTTAATGAGCTAAAAAACCGCAGATGGCAGGCTGCATCTTCAGAACAGGTTGGGCTATACTTACCTGGAAAGTTAAATCGACAGCTGAGTGGGACGACGTTAGTAGTGCCGGCCCTTAAGACCTGGAAGGATGTTTTCTTGAAGGTGGTAAAAGACGAAGATGTGCCTAAACCACATATCTTCTTTGAATTTTTCCCCGACCTCAGCCCAGTAGCAAGTGGCATTTTCAGGTTGTATTTATCCAGAAATCATGCACCAATTATGGAGTGGTTAAAGGGTTCCAAGGTACATAAGATAGGTTACTGTACAGCGCTTCAATCTATCGTCCAAGGGCGGCACTCTGATAAATAGCAGACTTTAATTTTTCTCTATTTCACAATTCTTTTCCGATGACTTTTCCGGTGTGGATGTACCTTTTTGAATACATTTATAAAAAAGTACTAAAAATAGTATTATCAAAAAGGGCATTCAGCCATATTTTATAGACATTACTAGAATTAAGCTACTAGATCTCGCTCTTAGTAGCTCTAACATGACATCTTATTTTCAAAAATGGCACGTGTCCAGTTAAGTCTCCATGTCCAATGACAGACATATTAGATTTGACCTGAGGATGCAACTGCTGTCGTACCAGTTTTACAGAAATGTCTTAAACTCCAACTGAAAGTTCTTTAGGCATTATCTTGTAACCTAAGCCAAACAATTCAACCCATAGTTACTAGGGATGAGCTTAAATTTGAGGCTTCTGAGTTTCAGAAATTTTCAAGGGAAGTGCCTTAGTGAAACAAATAGTATGAAAAACTCAACGAATGCTAGAAAACTTTTCAACAAAGCTACGCAAACAGGAGAGGGGATATCCTGCATCAATAACTAGGTTAGGTTAGAAGGGGCATATACCGTCGAGGTTCTTCCGTAGGGAAGAACCTTTTGGTCCATTACTAATCCCTTACTTGTTTGTATTTAACCCATTGGTTGTGCTACCCAATAAATCTGATTCCTTTTTATTATGCTACGAACCATCCTGAAGTCTTAGAGTTCACAAACTCCTCCAAGCCTTTGGAAAATCTGTTTCCTATACATCTGAGTGGTGACCGTGGCATGCAGGTTAGAGTGTGGCTTAGCATGCTCGGAGCCCGAGTTCGATCCCCACTCGCGGCAAAAGTTTCTTTCAATCCACCTCCTTTCAATCCAGACTTAAGCAAACATGAACGGCTTAAGTTCATTTCAAACATGAACTTAAGCCGTTCGGAGTCGGCACAAAACATGTAGGAACAGTTCTTGGACGATTCTGTAGATTTGGGCATTTACACAGAAGGTGGATGATTGTTTCAATTTGTTTTCACCGGATCATTGCAGCTTCGACAAAATTCTGGTGCTGCCATGCCAATGCTATTGACCATCACACCGATAAGGCAGGAACTTGTTAGGATTTCTACTAGTATACCATATTTCCCGTTCTGCCAAGAGCAGAAGGCTCTTTGTTATGCTTACTCGCTTAGATCTGACGAGATCCTTCTAGATATAATGCATTCACTTCTGAAAGACCTGTTTATATAGGCATTATTTCTGGAATGTAATATAATGGTTCTTTTTGTGTCTTGTTGTGTATCGTTACTCCACTTCTACTCTGGGGGCCCAACAGAGGGTGACATTATGGGTATCACGGATAATAAGGGACACATGGTCGTAACTTCCCATTATTGTCAGCTAGGAATGGATGTGCGGTATTTTATACCGAATTTTACACTAGATATGAGTGGGTTGTTCTTTGTGATTACTCAGTTCCATAGAAATTCAGAATAGGTGCATGTCCGGAATTGTTGTTTTTCCATACTTGTGACTCACTAATATGAATCAGGCTCTTGGTTGTCGAACACTTACACAGTAAATAATATTGCGGTGTGAATTGTAAAAACACCGTAAATATTTTATAATTTTATCATTTTGTGTAGTAAATTTATCCATTGTCGGGATAATTTAAATTTTTTATCCATATGCATTTAATTTGAGTATCACTCAATATTGTGTTCTTTTTACTTTTTCCGGTGTAATCATGATGCAGAAAACTAAACATGCTTTGGCTTTTCTCGGAATCAAATTGGAGTGAAAATTCAAAAGAAACGTAAATATATCAATATTAACACCAATCGGTGTTAGTTTGCTGCAAACAAAGGAAAAGAGTTGAAATTTTGTCAGTTGTTCATAAAATTTTGTGAGAGTGACACGTAAATTCTAACACATATTTTGCAAAAGTTTGTCTTTAGCGAAAACTACAAAGTTTAATATTGCGAATTAAAAAGCAAAGAAATAAAGTATTGTGAAAAGTTTAATTTAAAAAAAAACGAAATAAAATGAAATTATTTTACTTGTGCTATAATGACTTACATAAATATGTTACGGTTGACAATGGAAGTGATGAAATTAATCTTATTTGTGTTATTAAGTCAGGTAATTTCGTAAAAAAAAGTATTTTCGATGTGCAGTAACTTTTTAAAACGATAAAAAAAATTTTAATCTATAAAACGCATATTAAGCCGCAAAATTTTTTGGGATTGACACAAGCAGATATAAATTGTATCTTTGTGATGAAAGAAATGTGGAGCTTAACGAAGATACATTTCAAGTTTTAATAGGAGATTGTTTATTAACATACGACAAATTGTTTATACTCCGAGTAGTACAGAACAATGGTAAGTTTACTTCTTCATAATTCAACATATTTTAATCAGTTCTTTTATAAAAATTAGAACGATTCCGTTCTGTAACAACACAAACAGAAGAGGACATAACACTTGGATATGCTGCACCTCTAGAGAAGTCAAATTGTTTTATTGGTTCTATTCCTAAAAGACAAAAATTAGAAGTCAGTGTCTTACAATTGGTGAGTTTCTAAATTGAATCTGTATTTATTTAAAATTAGTGCAAATGTCTTGTTTATCATTGTATACATTGTCATGTTATGAATTTTTTAATTTAAAGGAATTGAGGAAATACTTACAAGACCATGCTGAAGGCAAGCGTATTTTAGACGTTTATAATACGAATAAAACTCTACAAAAACCACTTCGAACTAAACTTATAAATATAATAATTGGACATTTAATAGAAATTCATGGAACTTATCCATCAACTGAAAACAAAATCTTGTGGGCAAAAGCTACCGCATGTAATTTTCCACGGTTGTGTGAAAACCATGATCCTGACAATTTCGTAAGTTTAAATTCAAATGTAACTATAACAAATAAATTCTATTTTATAATATTAAAGGGCATATTTTACAATCCAATTACAAGAAGTGGCTTCTTTGCATTTAGATTGCGTACCATCAATAGATCACTTTGCAATAATTCCAGAATTTCAAATAAAGAAAATGATCATTCTATAACTTCACAATATACTGAAGAAGTTGATATGCAAGATCTTCAAACAGCTGTTCAGAAGTTAAAAGAGCTATGTCCCAAAAATGACCAATACGAAATATTTGATTTGATGAAGAAGACTATCTGCCTGAGACGAACACCCTTTACTTTTGATATGTTTCCAAGATATTTAGATACACCTGGACTGGTAAAGTACACCTTTTTAATTAAATACTAATTTTTGTATTAAATACCAAAACACATTTCAGATTTCTTTTGAATTTGATGTAAGATACCCTGGAAAATGCGCTGATTTCATTGAACTATGGCAATGCATATGTATTAGAAAATATAAAATCTAAGAGCTTTATAAGTTTAAAAAACTTAACATTGAAAATGCCATTTGAAATAAGTCTTCTAAAAGACATTAATAAACTGTATATAGTTCCGAAATATATTATTAATTGAACTTACAAATAAAATTAAATTATATCTTTTATAAATTATCTAATAAAATCAAAATAGAGCCTTTTATTTTTCAATTGCGCTTAGGCATCAAATCATCCAAATGGGGTTTTAATATTTATGTAGAGTATTCGCACCATTTGAATAAAAATAGACGCAAAGTGGATATTTTTCACAACACCCTTTAGTGCTGATGACTTCATCCAATTTAAGCTTAAATAAACCAAAACCTGATATTTATTTAAACCTTTTACTGTGTTAAAATTTTATTCGGTTTTAGATATTAAAATTATATCCAAACAAGGCTACACAAACGGATAAATAAAATTAACACCATTTCGGATGGACACTATGTAGCACCGATTTGGTGCTGTGGAAACACCATTTTTTTTACTGTGTACGGAACTCTTCTATGGGAAGAAGATGTAGCGTTATTTCTAGACTCACCTGTGACGCAGATCTCACGGCTCCTGTTACTCCTATGCTCCAACTCCTGTTGGAGAGTCAAGGTACCTCCTTTGAAGTAGAATTGTTCAGCACAACAGAGAACCGTAGTTGAGAATGTGTCTGACGTATGATGATGGGAAGAGCAAGTTGTCAAGTCATGGCCAGCACGTTTTCTACTGATCCCGCGGACTTATAGGGTTTGAAATATACTATCCTAGACCTTGTTAGAATACTGGGTGGATCTGTATAAGTTCTGATGAGGATCTTTAAAGGTTCTCTTACATTTCTAGGTTACTGATAGCTCCGTTTTGATCCAAATCTTTGCAAACCGGAAAATAAGTGTCCATGAGTAGGGTTTGCGTTTCTTGACTGGATTCTCTCCATGATTCTTCAGGCCTCCGAAGGTATTCCCGCTCTTTGGAAAGTGCTTTGCTATTCTGACTTCTCTAGTTTAGGCATTTAGCTTGCCTAAAATGGCTTTCCCTTGAAGATTTCTGACCTCCGTTCATGTTTTCTTAAGGTCACATGTCCAACAACTTGCATTGGTACACCGCAATACCATAATATTGCCCAAAAAAACTTATTTTATACAAAAAAATCCAGGAAACCTAATTGTTAACACATCGCAGAATCGTTTCGTTTCAGGTACTACAATGAGCCAAAAAAAATATTAAGACTGAATTTATTGAATACATTTTTTTGCCCGTCCTTATGCACAGTGGAATCATTAAATCATCAAATGTCATCAGGAAACAAATATCACCCTCCAAAGTGTTATGTATCATTCCTCCTGGCCTTGAATTTGTACATGAATTTTATAAATTTTGGTCACTTAACTCAGAAATAAGTTCTTGTTTTCCTTGTATAACTACTTGAGAGTCATGCATTTTTGTCAATTAACTCATGAACTGTTCTCTTCGTATTTCTTGTCCTTCTCGTATTTGTACATGCTTTCTACGATTTTTATTCACAAAAATTATTCATTATTCATGTTGCTCTTGTATTTTTGCATGGCATTTATGGCATTTTTTTTTTTGGTTTGTTGTTATTGGTTTTATCTTGTACACAAACTTTATGAACTTTAAACACAAGGCTTATGAAATATTTGTAATCTTTTTTTTTTTTTTTTGTGTATTTTATACATTGATATCATGAATAGTTCATATGACTCTTGTAATTGGTGACTGGAACAAAATTAATGAAAGCGATACATGGTTAGCATGTAAAAATTTATAATAATTGTGTCCTATTTTGGTTCAGTGTAATAATTATATAAGAATAATTATATTTTTATTTTCTTCAAAATTATGAAACTTTCGCAAAAGTAAAATCGTTTTGTGTTTAGTAAAGTAGAAGGAAAAAATAGCTACAAGCAATAAAACAGCTTTTTTCAAAAAAAGAATATCAAGAGAACCAAAACCACTCAGGTTAACTAATTATATAAACAAGTATGCGAAAAATTTTTTTCATAATTCCTCTATCCTCTATCCTCTATCTAGCCCTTTATCTAACGAGAGAATCTTAATTTCGAACGGTCTAACACGAACTATAAAAATTAAATAAATGTGCCTGAAGGCAAATACATTTTTTCGCTAAGTGTAGTACTTCTACAAACGAAATAACTAGACAACATTTAAATGATTGTACCATTAAAATCTCAGAACTCTGCATATTATTTATGTAAAAAATATATATAACATACATAATTCAAACATTTAATGAATAATAGTTATGAGTGCATCATCAGCAAATCAAAGGATAACAAAAACTGTTTTAAATTTGCATCACGTGTTGAATTTGCATTGTTAGTGTATTTTGTGTGTGTGTGCCTTTGTGTATGATCTGATATGTGTCTATCTCTGCTCATCTATGCATATTAAGTAGAGACTGTCTGACCAAACCGTTCAAAACCCAACCAAGTAAACGACATCTAGGCTTGCAGTTCTTGCTTACTTTTGATGTGCAGACAAGAAGTCAACTAAAGATAGACTTTCAACCGAGCACATGACCACAAAGTGAACAATGACATCATCATCATCATCATTATCTTCATCATCCTCCTTATCGTCATCACCATCGCCAACGTCTTCTTCGTTTTTCATCACGTGACCATCATCAATCGATTACCGACCAATCAACCATATCAAGCACTCGTACAATTTTGGCAGAAAGGACCGGACCTTACCATGGCATAAAAATAAAAAAAAAATTGATATTAAAGGAAACTTCGAAGTCAATTGAATAACGAAATCAAGCGTAGGACACAGAAGTAGGGTGGAACATGTTTTAGTAGAAGTTTTACTGGGCAGCAAATAACGAAAGAAAGCAACTTCGTAACAAACTGAATTGATGGACAATTCGTCAAGTGAGATAAAATGTTAGTTAGTAAAGGAAATGCAGAAGAAAAAAAAGAACAAAGAACACAACAAAGTGACGCTGAATGGACTTTGATTGAGTGGCTTGTAATACGCAGCAAGACGAGTGAAATGGTGCGAACGACATGATGTGTGATGCGAAGATGCACGAATTTAGCTCTACGTGCCCTTGTTGGTCATTTTTCAAAATAGCGAAAGAATGGAAGACAAAAAATATCAAAAATTAACTGCTGACTCTGCTTATCTCATTTAGCTTTTAAACAATTTTTAAAATAGAAACAAAAAGAAATTGTTTTGGCCCAATAATTTTTAAAATTAAGCCTGATTGTGCAAAAAATCAACAACTTCCTCAGATGTGCCACCAAATGCGCGGCACATGTTCATGTTTGCTTATTTTTTGTCTGGTGCACTTCCTAGAATTAGTCACTTTATAACTCAACTTTTTCTTAATATCCCGTCTGCTTAATTCTTTTTGCCAAAAACAAAGAGTTTTCAACAAAAAAAAAAAAAAACAACAGTTAAATATAAGAACAACAAAATTGTTTGCACCTCGTAGTTTCCTGAGCTCGTAATCGCATTCGCGTGTGCAACTTCCTGCAAAATCTATTCCTAATAATAAACCCGAGGGCACGTTACCAACATTTCAAACGCCAACAACACATACCCCACCACAACCCCCATCCACCATCTGGCAAAAACCGGTAGCGTATTCGTGTTTGTCTCTCTGTGCATTCAAGCGAAGAGTGTGGAGTGTGTCGTGAAAACTTCCGGCAGCAGCAGCAGCAACAGTGGCTTAGTACTCCGCTTTAAACTGAAGATGGCAGGCAACAAGCGGCAGGCAAGAAGATGCAGCACAGGATAAAAAATAAAGTAACGAAAAAGGAAGCGTCGAAATCGTGCCTTGCCAACATTTTGAAGTTCTTGGCGGATTTTCTCATGTAATCAGTAGACAGAAAAATAGACAAACTGTCAGAAGTAGGAAGAATTGTTGCTCAGGATGTGTGGAGTCACGTAACTCAAATAACGGAAGTTGCAGAACTGCTGTTATGTATGTGCAAGAATTTCAAGAAAGTCAGGTTAAAGTATATCTTGAAGATTGGCCAGGAAGAATTGCGCTAAATAATAGTAAACAAAAATTCGAAATGTGGTACGAAAAAATAATGGTAGAGAAACATGAGTAACAAGACTCTAATGATGTGTTTGAAGCTTATAAAATTTGAAATAAAAAAATATAGCAGCTACAAGAAGTTTTAAATTTTACATAAAAACCTCAGAATTACAAAAAAATCTTAAGAAGGAAATCGTATGTTTATAAAAAGGTTTGTTCGGACTGACTTGTTAAATACATGATAAATAAATGCAAAATAAATGAACCATTTTAACCCATTTTACCAATTTTTTTTAAGACCGGCTCGTTCTAATGTGCAATAGATGTATAAATTTAGATCTCTAAATGTGTTCATGAGTTCACTAAATATAAGTTTTATGCATTTTTTACTCGAATCTTATGAACTGTTCTTGCTGACCTTGTATTTGTACATAGATTATAAGAATTTTGGTCACTAAGCTTATAAAGTAGTTCAAATTTCCATTGTATGTGTACATGAGAAGCATTTTCATCACTTATCTCAGGAACTGTTCTTGTTCTGCTCGTACTTATACATGCATTTTATGCATTTATTCATATATATTATGTATTACTCGTGTTACTCTTGCATTTTCATGGCCTTTACGAAATTCTTTATTGGTTCAAGTATATTGTTCACATACTTTATGAATTTTAAACATTAGGCTTATGCAGTATTCACGTTCTCGAGTTTTTTTCCTTTAGTTTATTTTGTACATTGATGTCATGAACAGTTCATGTGACTCATGTAATTGATTACTGGACTCAAATTCATGCAAGCAATAATTCTGTAGAGACTATTTGTTAGACTTATGTCTTACCAAGACCAAGACCAAGACCAAGATCAAGAGCAAGAGCAAAACCAAGACCAAGACCAAGACCAAGACCAAGACCAAGACCAAGACCAAGACCAAGACCAAGACCAAGACCAAGACCAAGACCAAGACCAAGACCAAGACCAAGACCAAGACCAAGACCAAGACCAAGACCAAGACCAAGACCAAGACCAAGACCAAGACCAAGACCAAGACCAAGACCAAGACCAAGACCAAGACCAAGACCAAGACCAAGACCAAGACCAAGACCAAGACCAAGACCAAGACCAAGCCCAAGACCAAGACCAAGACCAAGACCAAGACCAAGACCAAGACCAAGACCAAGACCAAGACCAAGACCAAGACCAAGACCAAGACCAAGACCAAGACCAAAACCAAGACCAAGACCAAGACCAAGACCAAGACCAAGACCAAGACCAAGACCAAGACCAAGACCAAGACCAAGACCAAGACCAAGACCAAGACCAAGACCAAGATCAAGAGCAAGACCAAGACCAAGACCAAGACCAAGACCAAGACCAAGACCAAGACCAAGACCAAGACCAAGACCAAGACCAAGACCAAGACCAAGACCAAGACCAAGACCAAGACCAAGACCAAGACCAAGACCAAGACCAAGACCAAGACCAAGACCAAGACCAAGACCAAGACCAAGACCAAGACCAAGACCAAGACCAAGACCAAGACCAATAGAAAAATTTTGACAAGAATTAGAACAAAAACTTTAACAATGAACTGGAATAGGTTTAAGATAAGGATATGGCCAAAGACAGAGGTTAGAATAAAAAAAAGACCCAGGAAAAACTTTTTGACAAATATTAGAACAAGGATTATGAGACGAATGAGTTTTAACAAGAAAAATGTTATCAAGGATTAGGTCAAAACTTTTCAAAGGACTTCTAACAGAGTTAAGATAAGTATATCGACTAACACAAAGGTAAGAAAAAAAATAAAATTTGGACAAGTATTGAATCAGGGATAAGTACAGTTATTTGGACGAAGACATGGAATAGGATCAGGTAACCCTTTGAACACATATAAGGACAAAATTATTACAAGGATTTCAAAAGGGTTACAATACGATTTAAAAATGAACTAAAGCGAATATTTAAACAAATATTTCGACAAGGGTTGCAACAAGGAGTAGTTTAAGATTTTTTTATAAAGTCTTTAACAGGGCTTAGGACAAGGGTATGAACAAGTGTTAGGACAAATATTTTACAGATATTATGGCAAACTTTTGAACTAGGATTAAGACAAAAATTAAGTAAAGGATTATACATTAATAACAGGGATTTTAAAACACCGATAGGTGCAATGATTTGTGCGATAATAATGACAAGGGTTTTGACAATACTTTAAAAAAGCATACGAGCACGATTGCGATGAGAAAGATATGCACAAAGAAATAGACAAGGATTTTTTACGAAGATTAGGACAATGATTCTTATAGCAAAAACTACAAGGATTGTAGCATTGATAAGGGAAATTATTTGCACAAAAATTAGAACAAAGATAAGAAATAATATTTGGTTAAGTATTTTCACGGTGATTATAAAACTGACTTGGGCAAAAACTAAGACAAGAATTAGAACAACAGGACAGGAATTGAAAATTGCTAGGACAAGAAAAAATATTTGGATATGGATTGCGAAAAAGATTCGAACAAGAACTAGAAAAATTATTAGGACAAAGATTGAGAAAAGGATAAGAAAAATTATAAGGACAAGAGTTTTGAAAACATTTAAGACTTTTATTTAAGATTAAGTTCAGGATTTGGACAAGGATAAGAACAAATTTAAGAACATATAAGGATAAGGATTAGTATATATGTACCTTATCGTCATTATCATTGCCTTTATTGATCACCATCATTGATCAACAGAAGGCACATCTATGCTGAAATTAATTACATGTGCTTATTTTGTTTTTGTAGCTTATGTTTAAATAATATTAAAAATTTACATAAGAGTTTATTTCCAACATTTCCAAGAATATACTTTCAGCAGCGGTTTTTATAAAATAAGACCTATTTATATTATTTCTTCTTTTTTTATAAAGTGAACCATATATCTTACTTTTAACCTGCCAGATATGAAACACTTAAATTATTATATGAGTGTAAAATAACATACGGCAACAAAACTCGCACAATTCATTTCCTTCATCAATATTAAATTCATTATCCATCATTTCGTTGCAATTTTTTTTTATTTTTGTTTTAACCATGATCGAAATTATAATAAAATAATGCAAATAAAATGTACATTAAAAATCATTCAATATCCTTTGCAAATTGCAATCACAGTCTTTTCATGCGACTCAATGTAATCTATTTAAATTTTATAAAAGCTCGCTTGGTTCGCTAGCTGCTGCACTTTCACTGAAGCTGACTGCTGCCCTCGCTGCCTACAGCCAACATATATATGTATTGGCGAAAGTAAAGTGTTGCCACCATACGTTGATTTATTCGCATTTCATTTATTTTAAATGAGCTGCAAACCCAAGCGTATGTCAGTCAGACCATGAAGCTTTATGAAAAATTTGTTTTATTCTTTATTTTTTTTTTTTTTGCTTATATAATTTTATATCACTTGTAAAATATATGTTATTTTGTGCGCTTAAAAATCATATTTACTGAAATGCAAGCTGCTCTTAGCCACAAAGGAAAAACGTGCAGATTTGCGGATAAATAAAGTGAATTATATTCAATTTATTTCAGTTCAGTTTCTTTGAAGCTTATTTCCGGTTAAATGAAAATCCGACATGAAAAATCGAAAAACATGTCAAGTGAGGCGCATTAATTTTGCCTTGCAGTGATTTCAATAAAAAATAATTAAAACATAATTTAATTTGTTTAAAAAAAAAAAAATTTGAAAAAATTTTTGAAATTAAATACAAATTTATATAAAAGTCCCTTGTGAATTAGTTTGATAAAAATTGTGCCATCAAATATTATTTGAGTCTCAAACTGTTGTTGCCTTGCATGCTCACTCCAATGTGCTTGCAAGCCAACTGAATTGTATCTCTTAGAACTACAAATAATTTCACATGAAAAGACTTTTTCTGAACGTATCAGCGCTTACAGTAGCTACGAGCACGTGTTCGTTATGCTTTTCAATTCGTTCTTCATCGCTGATGGAGCAGACATGCGCTCTGTAATCACTCCTAATGTCCTTTTTGAAAACAGTATAAGAGATTCTTCTGCACTTAGCAGAACATTTCAAAAGTAATGAAACATATTTCAAAATTTGGGAATTTTTTATTCTCCGGCTAAATTGCAAACTGTTAGGAAGTTATTAGAAAATTGCTCACAATTGTTTTAAATGTTAATCATTTATACGGCACACGAATACACATATTTTACAAAATTTTCATAAATTGATTTATATGAATATTATATAAATAATTTTTAAGGCTGTCTTTTTTAAACAGTAAATGTAGTTTATACAAAAATGGCTCCATGATCCTTTCTTTAATATTTTTATTTTATAAAAAAATTGCACAGCCTGACAGTACTTATTAGAGCACTGAATCCTTCTTTGTCAATATTATGATCCTAGATATCTTGGGTTTAAATCACTACTGGCACATCTTCATACATCGACTAAGTAAAGTTGAGTTCATGAAAACTAATTCGAAAAAAAAACTATAGATAAACTAAGTTGTATTCATAAATCTTGCAGAGGGCCTTTCAGAGAATATTTTATAATACATCATTATTAAAAAATACACTTTCAAATTGTGTTGACAACACAGGTACACATTCTTCCCATGTTCTATATTACATCGAATTTGTTAAAAATATCTCTTTCTCCCTAGATTGCGCTTTTTTTATCTGAAATTTCTGATCACTTAATCTTAATATAAACTTATATCAAATAGATGTCAGATTCTTTTTACCGGTCATACTAGTTTTGCATGACCAACATATGGTTCAGTTACTAAACTTTAGTATTCAATCAACACTTTAAGTTTTAATTAAAATCTAAAGTATCGTTGGCGAAAATAGAAAATAAACTTATTTCATTGTTTAACTCTTTAAAAATGGAGCATTTATTCAAATATTATTTCAAAATTTAAACTATTTTCTAAAAAAATTAAACACAATTCATAATTTAAGGAACGCAACTATTCCGTCTATGTTGTATAAGTCCATATTACGAAAATTTGATTTAGAGGAATCATCATGATACACTACAAAAGAACATTTTTTCCAGTATTGAAGAAAACAGACAATATAAAATATGAAATTTTAGGAATGAAGTATTAAAACAACAACAGAACAAATTGGCAATAACAGCAAATGAAAAGATTTTGACTCTGACCGAGATGCCTTACATGACAATATTTACTCTCCGAGTTTTTCCAACTAGAGTTGATGGCCGGTCTGAAAAATGTATTTCTTTTGAAAAACTTTCTGGCAGATATCAGTATTGAACTCGGATCGTTGGTTCGTACGTACATTTAGCATATTAATGAAGTATGATTTGAATATACTTCATTATAAGTTATAATTCTTCAACTGTAAACAGTTTTGTTTTTGCATGAACGAGTATTCCCCCTTTTAGATATTGCTCTTTTTCAGTGATATTGCTTTTTTCAAAAACTATCACAGTAAATTAAATATTAAAGATACATTTTTGGAATTCTTTAAGTATTGTCTTTAAGTCTTTAAGTGTTGAACTATTTAATAAACAACTTACTACACATATGCAGAAATCAAAAAGTAGTGCTGTACTTCCAAAGTAAAATTGTCGTACGAACTTATGAATCTCTCTAGTTTGGGAAGTAAATCGTTAAAAAGGCTTAAAAAAACCAAATAGAAGACTACAACCTTAGCATGTTAGTCCATAAAAACGGTTGCTTCTTCGCATACAAAAATATAGAACCAATTTAACCCGAAAAAAATACTAAATATTTTGACTGAATACTGCAAATTTGTATCTTTTTCAGATATGTTGAATTTAATGAACGCTTATTTTAAACGGAGACCGTGGCATGCAGGTTAAGTGAGTGGCTTAGCATGCTCGGAGCCCGGGTTCGATCCCCAGCCGCGGCGAAAAGTTTATTTTAATAAAAAATTTTTTCTGATCGGTCACCACCTCTCTGCAGACAATGGTAAACCTCAGAGAGTAAATTATGCCATGCAAAGCTTCTTGAGAACATGAGCCATTCGGAGTCGGCATAAAACATGTAGGTGCAGTTCTCGGTCAATTGTGTACAAACATTTAATAACACACACAACACAATTGATCATAAGAAGCTCGGTCAAAGTCCTTTCAAGGGCTGAAATGGCCAATTTGTTTTTTTTTTTTTTTATTTTAAACGTAGGAGTCTGATTATTGAAAGTAGGTAACCCTAAAAAAATGAATTATATAAATTCTAAATTTTTAACTTTAGGCTTTTAACTTTTTAACTTTAACTTTTAACTTTTAACTTTATCGAAAGTAATGTTAGTAATGATGCAAATCACAGAAAAAAGTTTACAAAACTCGAAGCCGCTTAAGAAAGAATGTCAGGTAACTGCATCAGAATCTGAAGTGAGAATTGTAAAATTTTAAATATCAGATCCAATATGAAAACCATGAAAGTTCTTATTTTGTATAATATCAGTTTTATTAATAAATTAGGCGGCTTCGGAAGTCAAATTCAATCTTAAGTCAGAATTTAAAATTTTCGAGACAAATATGACAAAAATAAAAAAGTGTGCGTGTCAGCTACGACGCGCGATTGGAGTTTACTTCTTATTGATTGCCTTGGAATTTTATATAATCATGTACAATAGGCAAAGTGGTTAAATATATAAACTGATCATGCATTAACAGTAAACATTATTAATTTCATTACCAAAATGTAATGTCGTTACCAACAACTGAGGCAGTAAAATTTAAATAACTAAAACTCAAAACGTAAAAAATTGAAGTAAAATTTTTTACAAATCGTGATGATTGAACAAAATCTAGTCGTCCCTAGTGTTCTTCCAAAAAACTTAATATAACTTAAGGTTTTCTCTCAAAAATGTTATTTTAATATGAAATCCATTAAAGTTTCAATGACCCAGCCTATACCTCAGATAGTCCAGCTATATCCGCTTGACCACAGAATCATCCATTTATGTCTAAATGCTTCGTAGAATTCATAAAAGTGATAACGACCTCAGAAAATCCCATTGCATCCGATTGGCTATAGAATCATTAAGTTTGTTCGAAACGTCTCATGGAACCCATAAAAGTACCAATGACCCGCCTGTGACCTCAGATAATCCCATTGCATCCGATTGGCCATAGAATCATCAATTTTGGTCCAAATGTACCATGGAACCTACAAAAGTTCCAATGACCCGCCTATGACCTCAGATAATCCCATTGCATCCGATTGGCCATAGAATCACCCATTTTAGTCCAAATGTTCCATGGAACCCATAAAAGTTCCAATGACCCGCCTATGACCTCAGATAATCCCATTGCATCCGATTGGCCATAGAATCATCCATTTTGGTCCAAATGTTCCATGGAACCCTTAAAAGTTCCAATGACCCGTCTATGATCTCAGATAATCCCATTGCATCCGTTTGGCCATAGAATCACCCATTTTGGTCCAAATGTTCCATGGAACCCATAAAAGTTCCAATGACCCGCCTATGACCTCAGATAATCCCATTGCATCCGATTGGCCATAGAATCATCCATTTTGGTCCAAATGTTCCATGGAACCCATAAAAGTTCCAATGACCCGAATATGACCTCGAAAATCCCATTGCACCCGATTGGCCATAGAATCACCCATTTTGGTCCAAATGTTCCATGGAACCCATAAAAGTTCCAATGACCAGCCTATGACCTCACATAATCCCATTGCATCCGATTGGCCATAGAATCACCCATTTTGGTCCAAATGTTCCAATGACCCGCCTATGACCTCAGATAATCCCATTGCAACCGATTGGCCATAGAATCATCCATTTTGGTAGAAATGTTCCATGGAACCCATAAAAGTTCCAATGACCCGCCTATGACCTCAGATAATCCCATTGCATCCGATTGGCCATAGAATCACCCATTTTGGTCCAAATGTTCCATGGAACCATAGAATCATCCATTTTGGTAGAAATGTTCCATGGAACCCATAAAAGTTCCAATGACCCGCCTATGACCTCAGATAATCCCATTGCATCCGATTGGCCATAGAATCACCCATTTTGGTCCAAATGTTCCATGGAACCCATAAAAGTTCCAATGACCCCTATGACCTCAGATAATCCCATTGCATCCGATTGGCCATAGAATCACCCATTTTGGTCCAAATGTTCCATGGAACCCATAAAAGTTCCAATGACCCGCCTATGACCTCAGATAATCCCATTGCATCCGATTGGCCATAGAATCACCCATTTTGGTCCAAATGTTCCATGGACCCCATAAAAGTTCCAATGACCCGCCTATGACCTCAGATAATCCCATTGCATCAGATTGACCATAGAATCACCCATTTTGGTCCAAATGTTACATGGAACCCATAAAAGTTCCAATGACCCGCCTATGACCTCAGATAATCCCATTACATCCGATTGGCCATAGAATCACCCATTTTGGTCTAAATGTTCCATGAAACCATTAAAAGCTCCAATGACAGGCCTATGACCTCAGATAATCCCATTGCATCCGATTGGCCATAGAATCACCCATTTTGGTCCATATGTTCCATGGAACCCATAAAAGTTCCAATGACCCGCCTATGACCTCAGATAATCCCATTGCACCCGATTGGCCATAGAATCACCCATTTTGGTACAAATGTTCCATGGAACCCATAAAAGTTCCAATGACCCGCCTGTGACCTAAGATCATCCCATTGCATCCGATTGGCCATAGAAACACCCATTTTGGTCCAAATGTTCCATGGGACCATTTAAAGTTCCAATGACCCGCCTATGAACTCAGATAATCCCATTGCATCCGATTGGCCATAGAATCACCCATTTTGGTCCAAATGTTCCATGGAACCCATAAAAGTTCCAATGACCCGCCTATGACCTCAGATAATCCCATTGCATCCGATTGGCCATAGAATCACCCATTTTGGTCCAAATGTTCCATGGAACCATTAAAAGCTCCAATGACCCGCCTGTGACCTCACATAATCCCATTGCATCCGATTGGCCATAGAATCACCCATTTTGGTCCAAATGTTACATGGAACCCATAAAAGTTCCAATGACCCGCCTATGACCTCAGATAATCCCATTGCATCCGATTGGCCATAGAATCACCCATTTTGGTCCAAATGTTCCATGGAACCATTAAAAGCTCCAATGACCTTCCTGTGACCTCCGATAATCCCATTGCATCCGATTGGCCATAGAATCATCCATTTTGGTCCATATGTTCCATGGAACCCATAAAAGTTCCATTGACCCGCCTATGACCTCAGATAATCCCATTGCATCCGATTGGCCATAGAATCACCCATTTTGGTCCAAATGTTCCATTGAACCCATAAAAGTTCCAATGACCCGCCTATGACCTCAGATAATCCCATTGCATCCGATTGGCCATAGAATCATCCATTTTGGTCCAAATGTTCCTTGGAACCTACAAAAGACACAATGACCCGCCTGTGACCTCACATAATCCTATTGCATCCGATTGGCCATAGAATCACCCATTTTGGTCCAAATGTTACATGGAACCCATAAAAGTTCCAATGACCCGCCTATGACCTCAGATAATCCCATTGCATCCGATTGGCCATAGAATCACCCATTTTGGTCCAAATGTTCCATGGAACCCATAAAAGTTCCAATGACCCCTATGACCTCAGATAATCCCATTGCATCCGATTGGCCATAGAATCACCCATTTTGGTCCAAATGTTCCATGGAACCCATAAAAGTTCCAATGACCCGCCTATGACCTCAGATAATCCCATTGCATCCGATTGGCCATAGAATCACCCATTTTGGTCCAAATGTTCCATGGAACCCATAAAAGTTCCAATGACCCGCCTATGACCTCAGATAATCCCGTTGCATCCGATTGACCATAGAATCACCCATTTTGGTCCAAATGTTACATGGAACCCATAAAAGTTCCAATGACCCGCCTATGACCTCAGATAATCCCATTGCATCCGATTGGCCATAGAATTACCCATTTTGGTCCAAATGTTCCATGAAACCATTAAAAGCTCCAATGACCCGCCTATGACCTCAGATAATCCCATTGCATCCGATTGGCCATAGAATCACCCATTTTGGTCCAAATGTTCCATGGAACCCATAAAAGTTCCATTGACCCGCCTATGACCTCAGATAATCCCATTGCATCCGATTGGCCATAGAATCACCCATTTTGGTCCAAATGTTCCATGGAACCATTAAAAGCTCCAATGACCTTCCTGTGACCTCCGATAATCCCATTGCATCCGATTGGCCATAGAATCATCCATTTTGGTCCAAATGTTCCTTGGAACCTACAAAAGACACAATGACCCGCCTGTGACCTCACATAATCCCATTGCATCCGATTGGCCATAGAATCACCCATTTTGGTCCAAATGTTCCATGGAACCCATAAAAGTTCCAATGACCCGCCTATGACCTCAGATAATCCCATTGCATCCGATTGGCCATAGAATCATCCATTTTGGTCCAAATGTTCCTTGGAACCTACAAAAGACACAATGACCCGCCTGTGACCTCACATAATCCCATTGCATCCGATTGGCCATAGAATCACCCATTTTGGTCCAAATGTTACATGGAACCCATAAAAGTTCCAATGACCCGCCTATGACCTCAGATAATCCCATTGCATCCGATTGGCCATAGAATCACCCATTTTGGTCCAAATGTTCCATGGAACCCATAAAAGTTCCAATGACCCGCCTATGACCTCAGATAATCCCATTGCATCCGATTGGCCATAGAATCACCCATTTTGGTCCAAATGTTCCATGGAACCCATAAAAGTTCCAATGACCCGCCTATGACCTCAGATAATCCCATTGCATCCGATTGGCCATAGAATCACCCATTTTGGTCCAAATGTTCCATGGAACCCATAAAAGTTCCAATGACCCGCCTATGACCTCAGATAATCCCATTGCATCCGATTGGCAATAGAATCATCCATTTTGGTAGAAATGTTCCATGGAACCCATAAAAGTTCCAATGACCCGTCTATGATCTCAGATAATCCCATTGCATCCGATTGGCCATAGAATCACCCATTTTGGTCCAAATGTTTCATGGAACCCATAAAAGTTCAAATGACCCGTCTATGATCTCAGATAATCCCATTGCATCCGTTTGGCCATAGAATCATCCATTTTGGTCCAAATGTTCCATGGAACCCATAAAAGTTCCAATGACCCGTCTATGATCTCAGATAATCCCATTGCATCCGTTTGGCCATAGAATCATCCATTTTGGTCCAAATGTTCCATGGAACCCATAAAAGTTCCAATGACCCCTATGACCTCAGATAATCCCATTGCATCCGATTGGCCATAGAATCACCCATTTTGGTCCAAATGTTCCATGGAACCCATAAAAGTTCCAATGACCCGTCTATGATCTCAGATAATCCCATTGCATCCGTTTGGCCATAGAATCATCCATTTTGGTGCAAATGTTCCATGGAACCCATAAAAGTTCCAATGACCCCTATGACCTCAGATAATCCCATTGCATCCGATTGGCCATAGAATCACCCATTTTGGTCCAAATGTTCCATGGGACCATTAAAAGTTCCAATGACCCGCCTATGACCTCAGATAATCCCATTGCATCCGATTGGCCATAGAATCATCCATTTTGGTCCAAATGTTCCATGGAACCCATAAAAGTTCCAATGACCCCTATGACCTCAGATAATCCCATTGCATCCGATTGGCCATAGAATCACCCATTTTGGTCCAAATGTTCCACGGGACCATTAAAAGTTCCAATGACCCGCCTATGACCTCAGATAATCCCATTGCATCCGATTGGCCATAGAATCATCCATTTTGGTCCAAATGTTCCTTGGAACCTACAAAAGACACAATGACCCGCCTGTGACCACACATAATCCCATTGCATCCGATTGGCCATAGAATCACCCATTTTGGTCCAAATGTTCCATGGAACCCATAAAAGTTCCAATGACCCGTCTATGATCTCAGATAATCCCATTGCATCCGTTTGGCCATAGAATCATCCATTTTAGTCCAAATGTTCCATGGAACCCATAAAAGTTGCAATGACCCCTATGACCTCAGATAATCCCATTGCATCCGATTGGCCACAGAATCACCCATTTTGGTCCAAATGTTCCATGGAACCCATAAAACTTCCAATGACCCGCCTATGACCTCAGATAATCCCATTGCATCCGATTGGCCATAGAATCACCCATTTTGGTCCAAATGTTTCATGGAACCCATAAAAGTTCCAATGACCCGCCTATGACCTCACATAATCCCATTGCATCCGATTGGCCATAGAATCACCCATTTTGGTCCAAATGTTCCATGGAACCCATAAAACTTCCAATGACCCGCCTTTGACCTCAGATAATCCCATTGCATCCGATTGGCCATAGAATCACCCATTTTGGTCCAAATGTTCCATGGAACCCATAAAAGTTCCAATGACCCGCCTATGACCTCAGATAATCCCATTGCATCCGATTGGCCATAGAATCACCCATTTTGGTCCAAATGTTCCATGGAACCCATAAAAGTTCCAATGACCCGTCTATGACCTCAGATAATCCCATTGCATCCGATTGGCCATAGAATCACCCATTTTGGTCCAAATGTTCCATGGGACCATTAAAAGTTCCAATGACCCGCCTATGACCTCAGATAATCCCATTGCATCCGATTGGCCATAGAATCATCCATTTTGGTCCAAATGTTCCATGGAACCTACAAAAGACACAATGACCCGCCTGTGACCTCACATAATCCCATTGCATCCGATTGGCCATAGAATCACCCATTTTGGTCCAAATGTTCCATGGAACCCATATAAGTTCCAATGACCCGTCTATGATCTCAGATAATCCCATTGCATCCGTTTGGCCATAGAATCATAAATTTTGGTCCAAATGTTCCATGGAACCCATAAAAGTTTCAATGACCCGCCTATGACCTCAGATAATCCCATTGCATCCGATTGGCCATAGAATCACCCATTTTGGTCCAAATGTTCATTGGAACCCATAAAAGTTCCAATGACCCGCCTATGACCTCAGATAATCCCATTGGATCCGATTGGCCATAGAATCATCCATTTTGGTAGAAATGTTCCATGGAACCCATAAAAGTTCCAATGACCCATCTCTGACCTCAGATAATCCCATTGCATCCGATTGGCCATAGAATCATCCATTTTGGTCCAAATGTTGCTTCAACCAATAAAAGTTCCAATGACTCTCCGAATGGCCATAGAATCATCCACTTTTGTCCAAATTCTCCATGGAATCCATTAAAGTGCCAATGATCTGCCTGTGACCTTGATAATTCCATTGCATTCGATTGGCCAAGCATAACGCAAAAATAGTTGAAAATTCAAACGTAACGAAAAAAAGTTGAAAAGTCAACCATAACGCAAAAAATAGTTGAAAATTCAAACGTAACGAAAAATAGTTGAAAATTTGACTTTACCCCCTAATATAATTTCTTTATATGCAAATCGATTCTAAAGGAGTAAACTCCAAAAAATTTTTAAATTATATTGGACACACCTTATTGGATTTGAGAATTTTAAAATTTTATCTCAGCCTAAAAGAATTTGAGTAGCAGAAATATTCAAAGTTCTAAATGTTTCACAGTTCTATAAATATCTTTCCAGTAAATCACTTTAAAAATTAAAATTTTGTTATATTTTTTTCAGTGATCAAAAACGTTGTATTTTTGAAAATAAGTCTGTAACTTTTGAACCAGAAAAAATATTATTAAATTTTTTTTTTTAGCCAAGTCAGAAAAGAATCGGTTATTATTATTTTAAAAAACATGTCAAATTTTCAGTTCTTCTTAAAAAAATTATCAAAAATTGTACTGTTTTAAAATTCATAAGAAAGACTGCAAAGTGTAAATTTTTTTTTTTTTCTTTAAAAAGATCACTACAAGCAAAACTGGCATAGAATAATTTATAATTTAATTCGTAAATATTTCACTAGCCGAGGCCCATTCAATCGAAAAGTTCCTCTCCACGAAAATCATTCAGACTGTGTAACATGCTTGGAACTAAGTTCATTTGAACTCGCTTTATATTGCCACTTCGTTTCAGGACTCTCCAAATGGCTTGGCGGCACACTTTTGGGCTGCAAAGGTAAAAAAAAAGGTGCGACAGCTTTAAAGCTTTAGAATTTCTTGCAGCTCTGCATATTTAACTGTCTTCGTAAGGACTTAACTTTCTTGATATACCACCTTTCTTTTTAGTACCGAACTCCAGAAGGTTTTCAAAAAATTTGAAACTACACAATGGCTGCGTCCAATTTTGGATGCAATAGCATCAACTCCTTACTATATTATAAATTGCACGGTATGACCAACAACATTTTTCTATAATAATTCCAAAAGATTATGATTGTGGAGACCTGTATGAGTGGATTGTAGGTGGTTCGTTATCAAAACTTTTTCAATTCGGACACTGTGATCATCTAAGTATTTATTACAGCGTTATTTAGAAACAAGTGAGAAAATCAAAATATTCTTGATTTAAAATGGGTCGCTGATTTCAAAATCAATTATAAGTTTTATGGAACAATATCTTTTATCACAATTTTGTTGGTCTTTATTTTAAAAATATTTAATTTTATTTAATACATTCTTTACTTAAATTATTGGAAAGATAAATATAATGTTTTTATTTCATGGTTTCTTTTATTGTTCACTTCCGATGAAAAGGTTCACCTTGTTCAGCTAACACAGTGGATATTTGACATTAGAAATCGTTAAAATGACAATCTGAAAATTAATTTTCAGAAACTTATAAAGTAGAACTGATTTCACGTGAACACATGTTACTCGTGATCACGTGTATTTTAAAAATTTTACAAAATTAACAAACTCGAACTTCACGTGAATGCCAAACACAAAATACACGATAAGTGGTAAAAGTACGTGTTCACGGTTTACGGATTCACGTTTTCATGATTTTCTCATATCTAAAGTAATTAGCATTGATGTGAAGAATCATTGTCACTATTTATGAACTGTTTTTACTCGTATAGGATGAATAAATAATCCTTTTTCCAATAGGTTTGATCAACTGCAATTTGCTTAATTATAACTTCTTGACGCGATTGATTGCTTCCGATTGCATATTTTTTTGTCTAAAGTTTCCATGGAATCTATAAAAGTTCCAATGACCCTATAGCCAGACATTGGAGCCCATGTCCCCTCAAGAAGGTCAAAAAATTATGTAATTATCGTAAAGGAGTCAAAATAGTTTCAAAGCCTCTTCAAACCTATGTAATTATTGCGTGTACATATGCACACACGACCACGTGAACACATACTTTTGTGTATTTCGTATTTAGCATTCATGTGCATTCATGTATTTAGCATTCATAGTTCGAGTTACGAGAAAAAATTTCAATTTGGAAAATTTTTTTTTAAAGTATTTGTACAAAGAATGGCACCATCAAAGGTTCAAAATAAACATATTTTTTCCAAAAGCTCTTAAGGTAAGCTTAAACATATTTAGTCTGCTCAACAATCAAAAATTGATGCTGTCAGACTAACCCAAAATTTTTTAGAATATTTTGAAACAGTGGCAACTAAAAGTTCAATAGTTCACCACATGACCACATATGAAAAATTTTCAACCTATATTCATGGCTGCCAACACAGAGGTAGAGAGAGAGAGAGAACGAGAAATTAAAAAATTCAAAGACCTCAAAAACATAAAAAAAAACAAAACGATGACGAAATAAAAAGTTCTGTGCCAGCAATGAATTAGAGCAATTTTAAGCTGTTATCTCGTGGTCTGAACTCAAAAATGGCAAAAGCACACAAAGCCACAACAACAACAATAACAAAAACACCAATACATACCACACACACACAACAGCAAAGAGCCGATGCACTGCATCACATCTTCCACTTGTGAGCACAGCATAATCGCTGACCAGTGCTGCTCGGTGGTTAAGCGCTGAAACAAGAAATAATAAAAAAACAATTAAATTTTTTTCAAAATTGTAAAAAATTGTTGTTGCAACTTTTTGAATTTTTCTCCGTTGTGAATGCTTGAATTAATGCGAGCCTAAGTGGTTCGCAGAAAAACTCATACAAGCAAACAATCACATTCACAAACACAGAGGCGAGTCGAGCGAAAGCGCGCAGCACAAATGCATGTTGCAAATGCTGCATGTTGTGGGTGTTTGTGTGTGAGACAGCAACAAGCAATGTTGCTTGCCAGTTAGCTGCTCACTAGTGCTTCTTGTTGTTGCAACATGAGCAACAACAACAGCACAGACCACAGCTAAGTAAAAAGTAACAGAAACGATTTTCATTTGCGCCAGAAATTAAAATGCTCATAAAAGTCGTTAACAGCGTGTGAGGCGGAAAAAATGAAAAGTTGCTTGATACTGTTGTAGACTTTGTCCTTTTTACATAAATAGTCCTTTATCTGCTGCATTTGTTGGTGGCAGCATGTTTGTAAACGTGGCTGTGTGTGTTGTGTATATGTGTGTATGTGTGCGTGTTTATTGATGCGTTCTGCTAGAAATGAAAGTGATATGCAAGCAAAAAGATATGCGCAGCTCAAGCTTGAAATGCATTAAACGATTTGGTCAATTGGATGATGTTAAGTTTTCATTTTGAATTTGTATTTCAAACAAAATACCATCACGTGCTGAACATAAAGGCAGTTTAAAAATTTTTTCGAAAGAATCAGACAGTTTTATTTGGAAATTAGAATATTAAAAATTTCTGCTAAACCTGAATCTTACATATCTGGAAACAATTTAAAGTTCAATTTTTTAGAAATTTTTGAACAAAAAGCAAAATTGTTTGCTATTTTTATATAATATTTGTACAATCAAAGTAATACAAAGAAGGCCCTTGGAATATATGGCATATATCAACAGTTTTAGTTCACTTTTTGAACTTAGAACCGAACCATTTCATGTTTTACTTGAAAAAGAAGATATAAAAATAAACCAGAACAAAGCAACAATTAGCTTTGCTTTGATCAGCTTTGATGACGCCTTTAAATTAAAGTTCTTCAAAAAAAAGTTCTTTATCTCTCATCATGACAGCGTTGGACAACTTCAAATCCACAACATCACTCGTAAAATTTAATAACCCTTCACAACTCACTCGAACCTAAAAAGAAAACAACACAAAAAAAAGCAGAAAGCAAGCAGAAACCATAAAATTTTATAAAAAAATCTGCCAAAACTTATCTTTTATGAGCTTTTGAAGCGGCGCCATCTCCTCAAGTTCAACGTAAACATTAAGATTAACTTTTTCGAAAGTTTTGAAATACAATAATTTTGCAGCACTTTTTTATGTTGAAGTGGCCAGCCGTCCTCTAATGAGTTTTTCACTTTTCTACACTTGTAATTAGTTCCATTTTTGTTGCTTCTCGTTTAGTCGTCGTCGTCGTTCTGCAGCCTGACTACCAGCGCAGGATTCACTTAACATGTTAATTAGTTTTTGTACAAGATTTTTTTTGTGCTATATTTTGCTATATTTAACTATGCCAGTTTTTTTTTCTAGTTGTGTTTTGTACTCTGCTCTATTTAATCTGCTGTATTATGGCGAGATTTATTAAAGAGAATGACCACAAAAGAGGTTATGTGCAACAACGAAGAAAGCTATAAGTAAGCTTGGCTACTTGAAGTTGGGAGCTGACTGCTTTTGCTTTTGGTTAAATTATTCTTGATATTCAATCTAGTTACGTCTTGAGTAAGCAAAGTAAATTAAGCAATTGATCTTCTACTTATATATGAATTAAAAATTAAATATTAATTCGAAAGCTATTTTCTTTTTATAAGAAGCTTTAGACAAATCTTGTCCAAAGTAATGTATACTAAAATTAGTCAATAAAAATTTGCATAAATATTTAAAGCCTCTCCAAGTACTTTTTAAGGGTTTATTTAACAAATATATTTAAAAAAATTAAATAATTTTAAAATAATTTTTAACTTAAATATCTAGACGTTGTGTAACACTTATGTGGCGACCGTGGCTGTACGTGCTGAGTGTGTGGTGTGTGAGTCAATAAACTGGAGTAGCCTGAGTTCAATTCTCACATCTCACATACACTTATTTTCAATAGAAGTCAATTTTTCTGATCGACCGTCACCTCTCTGCAAAATATGGCAAACCTCAGAGATCAAGCATTGCCATGTAAAGCTTCTTGAGAACATGAACATTAACCGTTCGGAGTCGGCATACAACCCGGCATACATTTGGGCTCAGTTCTCGATCAATTATGAAAAGTATATTAGATGAGTCTAGAGCTCCATACATTTTATAGTTAAGCTTACGAACTTCCCTGCACGGGCAGAATATAAATCCTGGATGTCATTATAATGTATGCATAAAAAAAACATTCGAAAAATTCCAGAATTGGAATTCCAAGAACAAGTTTTTTTAATATTTTATATATGAAATTTTTATAAACATTACAACACTTGAAAAAATTTTTTTTCTAACATATTTTGATGATAAATTGCTTGCTTAATTCACATATTTCAATGGATATTTCATACAATTTTCCTTCGATCTTAAAATCCATATCGTATCATGAATTTTTAAATTTCTTATATTGATGTTGAACTTTGAACCGTACCTTTGACGAAATCCTATAGCTTCTGTAAGGAATAAAGACACACGATTGTAAACCGGTTCGTGTTGTTTATTCAAAAAAATAATTATTAATATTGAGTCAATATTTTACAAGAAATGCATTTTTTTGTGAAACTTCATAGAAAAAAAAAATTGTGTTTTTCAATGATTTTTTTTTAAATCCTTTATTTTCATATTTTTTATTATCTCCTCTTTTGATATGTTATAAGAATAAACCTTCTGGTGAGTTTCAATAACAGGTATTTTTTCAATAAAAACATGGGAAAACATAAAAATGGCCGCAAAATTTGTCCGTGGGCCAAAAAGGGTTATACAATTTGTAAAATATACGAATAATATTTATCCGAATGCAACGTCCGAACCCTAGGACTTACCCATATCAGTGCAAAGCAAATTCGCAGTAGATGCAGTTTTTTAAACGTATTTTTAAGCGTATAATCTTTAGGTTAAAAAAAATAAAGTGATGTGATCGTGGGACCAAAGTCAAGAAAATAGTTCTTGCACCTTTTCTACAACTGCAAATATTATTCGAAAATAGTTCATTAGCACTGCTCGAGAGATAAGTTACTAAGGCCTAGTCTTAGTTACGTATCGAAGGGCTAGATCATTAGAACTAGTTCAAAGACTAGTTTCTAAGGACTAGTTCAGAGACAAGTTCAAAAGGACTGGTCCAGAGACTAGTTCATAAGTACAAGTCCGGAGACTAGATCATAAAAAACAAAAAACAAAATTGGCCATTTCAGCCCTTGAAAGGACTTTGACCGAACTTCTTATGATCAATTGTGTTGTGTGTGTTATTAAATGTTTGCACATTATTGACCGAGAACTGGACCTACATGTTTTATGCCGAAGAAGCTTTATATGGCATTATTTACTCTCTGAGTTTTGCCATTGTCTGCAGAGAGGTGGTGACCGATCAGAAAAAATTTTTATTGAAAAAAACTTTTTCGCCGCAGCTGGGGATCGAACCCGGACTCCGAGCATGCTAAGCCACACACTTAACCTGCATGCCACGGTCACCACTACTAAATCATAAGGACTTGTTGAAAAACCAGTTCATAAGGTCTAGTCCAGAGACTAGATCATAAGAACTAGTCAAGAGGCTAGTTCATAAGAACTAGTCCAGAGACTTGTTTATAAAGACTAGTCCAGAGACTCGTTTATTTAGACAAGTCCTGAGACTGGTTTATATAGACTGGTACAGAAACTAGTTCAAAAGGACTAATCCATAGACTAGTTTATACAGAGACCAGTTCATAAGAGCTATTCCAAAAGCTAGTTCATCAGGACTAGTCCAGAGACTAGTTCATACGAACTAATCAAGAGATTAGTTCATAAGACCTAGTCCAAAAAAAAATCCATAAGGACTAGTCCAGAGACTAGTAAGTAAGGTCTAGTCCAAAAACTAGTTCATAGGATTTAGTCTTGGTATAGTCCAAAGACTAGTTCATAGACTTGTTCATAAGGACTAGTCCAAAGACTAGTTCATTAGAACTGGTCCAGAGACTAGTTTACTAGGACTAGTGCATTGACTTGTTACTTACTTACTTACTTAGGTGGCCATGACAACCCGTTGTCGGTATACAACCTTATATTGACTTATTAATCCATTGAATTAGCAAAACGCTACACTGGAATGATTTTTTGTGATCCGCTAGTATAACTACTTCTTATGCAGCTGAAATGGAAGTGAAGTGGAAAGTACATCTCTTTCCACTTCCATCAAAATCAATATGAAAGTAGTTGTAAGGAAGTCAAATGTGGAATAGTTCTTTGGAAGCCATGAAAAATACGAAAATAAAATCAAATCTTAATTTTACAATCATGTTCGGATAGAAAATAAACTGCATTAACTCTTTCGTTAACCTTGTCCATTGTAATGGACATGCATTTGATAAGAGTGTAGCGAAATGCAGACCGTTATTTTTGATCAAAAATGCATTGAAACCGTGCATTGAGCTATTTTTTTCCTCTATTTTTGCTTTCATTTCAAAATTTGTGTTCATTACAATTGCACTTGCTGTTTCTATGAGAACGTATTGAGCCAAAAAGAAAACAATCACAAGTTACTTTCATTTTCTTATTATGTTCTGATTTGCTTTTTTTGTGGCTAATGTTATAGAAAATAAACGCAAAATAGTAGTGAATATCTATAAAAAAAAAACATATTTGTTGTTTTACTTGAAAAAATTATTTAAGAGCAATGTCCATTGTAATGAACATGCTCAAAAACCTACTTGCTTTTTATTTATTATTTTTGTTTTTATTTTTATTTACTTTATTGAGAATGTATTTACCAAAATTTAGCCCTTTTAAATTTTTTTTTGATTGATATGTATTGCTTAAAAGATACTCAAAGGGTTAAAAATCTGTTTACCGTGAAGAAAACAAACAATTTTAACCGCAAAACAAAATCCACATTATTGGAAAAAAAAAAAATTCGAAAATTATTATAAAAATTCATATTAAAGTGTTTTCTTTTTCGATTGTAAAGAACGGTATAAATTATTCCAAAGACCACCGAATATCAAGAAAGCCAGCTTTTCGTCAACTGTGAGACGATACACGACTATTATTTTGGTTTATTTTTTATATGTTTCCTGCGTGTTTGAATATTTTTTTTAATTTAAATGCATAAATTTAAAATTAAAACATGAATTTGGTTTTCAACTTCTACATCGAAAAAAGTAAGTTTTAAAATTGATGACAATTGTTATTAAATTGGTGAATTTTGTCTTTAAAAAGTAGTTTGCAACTAATTTCGTCAATATAAAAGCAAATGTGTTTAAAATTTTTGAAAAATATATGAAAAAAAGACAAATTAACAATATATCTTTTTAAACACATTGTGTTAAATTTTAAGCTCATATTTTTTTTCAGTGTATGTATGTGTAGAATTGTATGTATGTGTATATTTTCTTAATTTGCATAGTTTTTTAATTTTTCATAGTTAAAACAGAAAAAAATATATATTATTTTTCTATTTTTCAAACACCTTTCAATTAACTGCAGCATTATTTATTATCTGGCATTAATTTTGTATATTTTTTTTTAAAATGCACACTGAACTACAACGTGAAAATTTCTCATATATTTAAATTATTTTAAGCAATTTCTAACTCTATTCAAAAAATGCTCTTCTTAAACTTAAGCAATATATCAAACTTCAAAACAGCTGAACAATATTTTATTAGTAGACTTTATATAAATACAGCAGCAATAACAATAACAAAAATAAAAAAGAAACAGTTTCGAAAGTATCGTAAGTGTAGACGCAGAATTCCGTTTAAGTTGTAACCTCTTCTACTTTGTCTCTTTGGTCCGATTGTTTTGTTCATTTTGCACATATTTTTATTGATCTTCCAAAAATTAACAAATAAATTAATAAAACTCAATTATGGACTCCTTATCGAGGCCAAAACAAAGAAAAAGTTAAAAAATAAGTATGATTCAATGAGCAAGCAAAAAGAACAAGCAAAATTTCAAATTCAAATTTTCGATCATTTCGTTTGATAGGTTGAGTTCATTGACTTAGTTGAAAAGAAGGCGAAGCAAATGCGCTTTCCATTGGTGCCACTTTCGTCTCTGCCCGATATATATTTAGTTTGCGAGCTACAGTCAGTTTAACTACTAATTTCAAATTAAAATTAAGATCCCGATTTTTAAAAATTGTATGGTAACTATATTTCACGCTGAGCACATGCCTTTTCAATTAGTGCCACTCTCGTCACTGTCCGATATTTAGTTTGCGAGCTACCCTTTCCTCTCCGTTCCATGTATAGTTTGCGAACTACACTGTATAAAAATTAAACACATAAAAACAAAAATTAAAATTTTAGGCCATCTATTGGGTAAAATCATAAAACGAAATATGATCCAACTCGTTTTTTTTTTCATAAGAGTTAAATCTAACCGGATCACAGACCCATTTCTTTAAATTTAACAGTTCGAGTTCATTGCCTGAGTTGAAAAGAAATTCATGACCTCTGGTTTCAAAATAGAGCACTTAGTAAACTAGAACAGAAGTGCATAAATACACCCAATGCGAACCAATGCTTACAATGCTACCAATACGAACTAGAACTTAAAGTTTCACGTAAGCACGTGTTCACGTGTTTTTAAAATAATCAAGTAAAAACACAAAACTCAACTACACGTGTCTTTTATTCACAAACTACACGTGAAGTTCGTATTCACGTGAAAGTGCCAATGACTCACTTGTGACCTCAGAAAATCCCACTGCATCCGATTGGCCATAGAATCATCCAGTTTGGTCCAAATGTTCCATGGAACCCATCAAAGTACCAATGACCCGCCTGTGACCTAAGATAATCCCACTGCATCCGATTGGCCATAGAATCATCCATTTTGGTCCAAATGTTCCATGGAACCCATAAATGTGCGAATGACCCACCAGTGACCTCAGATAATCCCACTGCATCCGATTGGCCATAGAATCATCCATTTTGGTCCAAATGTTCCATGGAACCCATAAATGTGCCAATGACCCACCTGTGACCTCAGATAATCCCACTGCATCCGATTGGCCATAGAATCATCCATTTTGGTCCAAATGTTCCATGGAACCCATAAATGTGCCAATGACCCACCTGTGACCTCAGATAATCCCACTGCATCCGATTGGCCATAGAATCATCCATTTTGGTCCAAATGTTCCATGGAACCCATAAATGTGCCCATGACCCACCTGTGACCTCAGATAAACTCACTGCATCCGATTGGCCATAGAATCATCCATTTTGGTCCAAATGTTCCATGGAAACCATCAAAGTACCAATGACCCGCCTGTGACCTCAGATAATCCCACTGCATCCGATTGGCCATAGAATCATCCATTTTGGTCCAAATGTTCCATGGAACCCATAAATGTGCCAATGACCCACCTGTGACCTCAGATAATCCCACTGCATCCGATTGGCCATAGAATCATCCATTTTGGTCCAAATGTTCCATGGAACCCATAAATGTGCGAATGACCCACCAGTGACCTCAGATAATCCCACTGCATCCGATTGGCCATAGAATCATCCATTTTGGTCCAAATGTTCCATGGAACCCATAAATGTGCGAATGACCCACCAGTGACCTCAGATAATCCCACTGCATCCGATTGGCCATAGAATCATCCATTTTGGTCCAAATGTTCCATGGAACCCATAAATGTGCCAATGACCCACCTGTGACCTCAGATAATCCCACTGCATCCGATTGGCCATAGAATCATCCATTTTGGTCCAAATGTTCCATGGAAACCATAAATGTGCCAATGACCCACCTGTGACCTCAGATAAACTCACTGCATCCGATTGGCCATAGAATCATCCATTTTGGTCCAAATGTTCCATGGAAACCATCAAAGTACCAATGACCCGCCTGTGACCTCAGATAATCCCACTGCATCCGATTGGCCTTAGAATCATCCATTTTGGTCCAAATGTTCCATGGAACCCATAAATGTGCGAATGACCCACCAGTGACCTCAGATAATCCCACTGCATCCGATTGGTCATAGAATCATCCATTTTGGTCCAAATGTTCCATGGAAACCATCAAAGTACCAATGACCCGCCTGTGACCTCAGATAATCCCACTGCATCCGATTGGCCATAGCATCATCCATTTTGGTCCAAATGTTCCATGGAACCCATAAATGTGCCAATGACCCACCTGTGACCTCAGATAAACTCACTGCATCCGATTGGCCATAGAATCATCCATTTTGGTCAAAATGTTCCATGGAAACCATCAAAGTACCAATGACCCGCCTGTGACCTCAGATAATCCCACTGCATCCGATTGGCCATAGAATCATCCATTTTGGTGCAAATGTTCCATGGAACCCATCAAAGTACCAATGACCCGCCTGTGACCTCAGATAATTCCACTGCATCCGATTGGCCATAGAATCATCCATTTTGGTCCAAATGTTCCATGGAACTCATAAATGTACGAATGACCTACCAGTGACCTCAGATAATCCCACTGCATCCGATTGGCCATAGAATCATCCATTTTGGTCCAAATGTTCCATGGAAACCATCAAAGTACCAATGACCCACCTGTGACCTCAGATAATCCCACTGCATCCGATTGGCCATAGAATCATCCATTTTGGTCCAAATGTTCCATGGAACCCATAAATGTGCGAATGACGCACCAGTGACCTCAGATAATCCCACTGCATCCGATTGGTCATAGAATCATCCATTTTGGTCCAAATGTTCCATGGAACCCATAAATGTGCGAATGACCCACCTGTGACCTCAGATAAACTCACTGCATCCGATTGGCCATAGAATCATCCATTTTGGTCCAAATGTTCCATGGAAACCATCAAAGTACCAATGACCCGCCTGTGACCTCAGATAATCCCACTGCATCCGATTGGCCATAGAATCATCCATTTTGGTCCAAATGTTCCATGGAACCCATAAATGTGCCAATGACCCACCTGTGACCTCAGATAAACTCACTGCATCCGATTGGCCATAGAATCATCCATTTTGGTCCAAATGTTCCATGGAAACCATCAAAGTACCAATGACCCGCCTGTGACCTCAGATAATCCCACTGCATCCGATTGGCCATAGAATCATCCATTTTGGTCCAAATGTTCCATGGAACCCATAAATGTGCCAATGACCCACCTGTGACCTCAGATAATCCCACTGCATCCGATTGGCCATAGAATCATCTATTTTGATCCAAATGTTCCATGGAAACCATCAAAGTACCAATGACCCGCCTGTGACCTCAGATAATTCCACTGCATCCGATTGGCCATAGAATCATCCATTTTGGTCCAAATGTTCCATGGAACTCATAAATGTGCGAATGACCTACCAGTGACCTCAGATAATCCCACTGCATCCGATTGGCCATAGAATCATCCATTTTGGTCCAAATGTTCCATGGAACTCATAAATGTGCGAATGACCTACCAGTGACCTCAGATAATCCCACTGCATCCGATTGGCCATAGAATCATCCATTTTGGTCCAAATGTTCCATGGAACCCATAAATGTGCCAATGACCGACCTGTGACCTCAGATAATCCCACTGCATCAGATTGGCCATAGAATCATCCATTTTGGTCCAAATGTTCCATGGAAACCATCAAAGTACCAATGACCCGCCTGTGACCTCAGATAATCCCACTGCATCCGATTGGCCATAGAATCATCCATTTTGGTCCAAATGTTCCATGGAACTCATAAATGTGCGAATGACCTACCAGTGACCTCAGATAATCCCACTGCATCCGATTGGCCATAGAATCATCCATTTTGGTCCAAATGTTCCATGGAACCCATAAATGTGCCAATGACCCACCTGTGACCTCAGATAATCCCACTGCATCCGATTGGCCATAGAATCATCCATTTTGGTCCAAATGTTCCATGGAACCCATCAAAGTACCAATGACCCGCCTGTGACCTCAGATAATCCCACTGCATCCGATTGGCCATAGAATCATCCATTTTGGTCCAAATGTTCCATGGAACCCATAAATGTGCGAATGACCCACCAGTGACCTCAGATAATCCCACTGCATCCGATTGGTCATAGAATCATCCATTTTGGTCCAAATGTTCCATGGAAACCATCAAAGTACCAATGACCCGCCTGTGACCTCAGATAATCCCACTGCATCCGATTGGCCATAGAATCATCCATTTTGGTCCAAATGTTCCATGGAACCCATAAATGTGCCAATGACCCACCTGTGACCTCAGATAATCCCACTGCATCCGATTGGCCATAGAATCATCCATTTTGGTCCAAATGTTCCATGGAAACCATAAATGTGCCAATGACCCACCTGTGACCTCAGATAATCCCACTGCATCCGATTGGCCATAGAATCATCCATTTTGGTCCAAATGTTCCATGGAAACCATCAAAGTACCAATGACCCGCCTGTGACCTCAGATAATCCCACTGCATCCGATTGGTCATAGAATCATCCATTTTGGTCCAAATGTTCCATGGAACCCATCAAAGTACCAATCACCCGCCTGTGACCTCAGATAATCCCACTGCATCCGATTGGCCATAGAATCATCCATTTTGGTCCAAATGTTTCATGGAACCCATAAATGTGCGAATGTCCCACCAGTGACCTCAGATAATCCCACTGCATCCGATTGGTCATAGAATCATCCATTTTGGTCCAAATGTTCCATGGAACCCATAAATGTGCCCATGACCCACCTGTGACCTCAGATAAACTCACTGCATACGATTGGCCATAGAATCATCCATTTTGGTCCAAATGTTCCATGGAACCCATAAATGTGCGAATGACCCACCAGTGACCTCAGATAATCCCACTGCATCCGATTGGTCATAGAATCATCCATTTTGGTCCAAATGTTCCATGGAAACCATCAAAGTACCAATGACCCGCCTGTGACCTCAGATAATTCCACTGCATCCGATTGGCCATAGAATCATCCATTTTGGTCCAAATGTTCCATGGAACTCATAAATGTGCGAATGACCTACCAGTGACCTCAGATAATCCCACTGCATCCGATTGGCCATAGAATCATCCATTTTGGTCCAAATGTTCCATGGAACCCATAAATGTGCCAATGACCCACCTGTGACCTCAGATAATCCCACTGCATCCGATTGGCCATCGAATCATCCATTTTGGTCCAAATGTTCCATGGAAACCATAAATGTGCCAAAGACCCACCTGTGACCTCAGATAATCCCACTGCATCCGATTGGCCATAGAATCATCCATTTTGGTCCAAATGTTCCATGGAACCCATAAATGTGCCAAAGACCCACCTGTGACCTCAGATAATCCCACTGCATCCGATTGGCCATAGAATCATCCATTTTGGTCCAAATGTTCCATGGAACCCATAAATGTGCCAATGACCCACCTGTGACCTCAGATAATCCCACTATAATCCCACTGCATCCGATTGGCCATAGAATCATCCATTTTGGTCCAAATGTTCCATGGAACCCATAAATGTGCCAATGACCGACCTGTGACCTCAGATAATCCCACTGCATCCGATTGGCCATAGAATCATCCATTTTGGTCCAAATGTTCCATGGAACCCATAAATGTGCCAAAGACCCACCTGTGACCTCAGATAATCCCACTGCATCCGGTTGGCCATAGAATCATCCATTTTGGTCCAAATGTTCCATGGAACCCATAAATATGCAAATGACCCACCTGTGACCTCAGATAATCCCACTGCATCCGATTGGCCATAGAATCATTCATTTTGGTCCAAATGTTCCATGGAACCCATAAATGTGCCCATGACCCACCTGTGACCTCAGATAAACTCACTGCATACGATTGGCCATAGAATCATCCATTTTGGTCCAAATGTTCCATGGAACCCATAAATGTGCGAATGACCCACCAGTGACCTCAGATAATCCCACTGCATCCGATTGGTCATAGAATCATCCATTTTGGTCCAAATGTTCCATGGAAACCATCAAAGTACCAATGACCCGCCTGTGACCTCAGATAATTCCACTGCATCCGATTGGCCATAGAATCATCCATTTTGGTCCAAATGTTCCATGGAACTCATAAATGTGCGAATGACCTACCAGTGACCTCAGATAATCCCACTGCATCCGATTGGCCATAGAATCATCCATTTTGGTCCAAATGTTCCATGGAACCCATAAATGTGCCAATGACCCACCTGTGACCTCAGATAATCCCACTGCATCCGATTGGCCATCGAATCATCCATTTTGGTCCAAATGTTCCATGGAAACCATAAATGTGCCAAAGACCCACCTGTGACCTCAGATAATCCCACTGCATCCGATTGGCCATAGAATCATCCATTTTGGTCCAAATGTTCCATGGAACCCATAAATGTGCCAAAGACCCACCTGTGACCTCAGATAATCCCACTGCATCCGATTGGCCATAGAATCATCCATTTTGGTCCAAATGTTCCATGGAACCCATAAATGTGCCAATGACCCACCTGTGACCTCAGATAATCCCACTACATCCGATTGGCCATAGAATCATTCATTTTGGTCCAAATGTTCCATGGAACCCATAAATGTGCCAATGACCCACCTGTGACCTCAGATAATCCCACTGCATCCGATTGGCCATAGAATCATCCATTTTGGTCCAAATGTTCCATGGAACCCATAAATGTGCCAATGACCGACCTGTGACCTCAGATAATCCCACTGCATCCGATTGGCCATAGAATCATCCATTTTGGTCCAAATGTTCCATGGAACCCATAAATGTGCCAAAGACCCACCTGTGACCTCAGATAATCCCACTGCATCCGGTTGGCCATAGAATCATCCATTTTGGTCCAAATGTTCCATGGAACCCATAAATATGCAAATGACCCACCTGTGACCTCAGATAATCCCACTGCATCCGATTGGCCATAGAATCATTCATTTTGGTCCAAATGTTCCATGGAACCCATAAATGTGCCAAAGACCCACCTGTGACCTCAGATAATCCCACTGCATCCGATTGGCCATAGAATCATTCTGAAGCTGAATACGAACCAATCAGTTCGTGCAAAATAAATACAATAAAAGCATAAACAACGAAACAAAAACAAAGAAAGCAGCAGGCACAGCAATACATTATAAGCAGCTGATGATTGATTTTCTTATATAAAAACATGCATTTTTCTTCTTATATTTTACTATTTTCTGACTTTCATGTAATAATGACAAAATCCAAAATTAGATATTCATTCAGCGTAGGATATATCTGATATTTAAGTATATATATTATCTTTGAACGATAAGTATTCAAGGCTGTAGGTATACCCTAAAGTATTCGCCAAAAACGGTGCATGACCTTCAAAAAATCTGTTAAAACGACCCCATACAAACCGCGCTGTAAGACGTAATTCTACGTCAAAAAAAACCCTACTCTAATCCTGTTAGCAGGACGAGACAGAGAAAACGAAAGCAAAGCCTGAAAATAAAATGCAAACAAAAGAATTCATGTAAACGGCAAGATAATGAATGGTTATGGGGACAAGTTGACTCTCTGCTGTGCGCGGTACTTCATATGGTGAGTAACTTTATGGAACAGGAAAAAAATTATATGTAAGTATGTGTATAGAAAAAAAAACAACGTTAAAAAGCCGAGGCATGTAACTTTTTAGACTATGTTAAGTTATTTGTTAACACAAAAAAAAAAAAAAAAACAAACACCGTTTGCAACGAGCCACATTAAGCGGAGTTTATAAGCAGCCAAATAGTTGACGTTGTTGTACTCGTCCGGCAGCCAGTAGCTTCCCGGCAGCAGCAGCATCTAGTGTAGAATGTGTGGAATTTTTGATTTATGAGGTTTGACTTTGTAGAAGGCGCAACATAAAGTGGAGACAATTTGTTGGATGCCTGCTTAACTGGGTGTAACAGGAATTTTAACTAAGGCAAAATGTATATATATCCATCCATCCATTCATTCTGCCAATGTTGTTTGTTGGCTTTAAGAGTGCAGCTTTTAATATTTTAACCGGCTAGCTAGAAATAAAAAATTATAATGACTTAATTTCATTTGAGTTTTAAGTAATTTCAATTACTTTAATCCTTAAGAAATCCTTGCTGTTTGTTGGTTTGGCTACTTGTGCTAATTAACGGTATATTTTTTTCATTCGGTTCTCTGTTTCTTTAGCTTATCTAGACGTCTTCGTCTGCTTGTTGTTGCCTTATGAAGCGGTAGCTGTAACTATGCTGCTATTTTAAGGTTCTTAAAAAAGAAGCACGATGAAGAAAGGGAAAAGGGCAAAATAGCAAAGAAGCAGCAGTTTAAACACAAACATTTACAATTCAATTAGGACGATTACCACCGCAAATGATTAGCGGTGAAAACAAACAAATAAAATGAAAAAAAAAAATTCAAAAAGTTGTGCGAACAAAAACAAGTGGCAATAAAAACAATCACAAAAGCAGACAATTTCATTACGAGCACCGACGAGAGGATTCAATGTTTTGTCGTTTATTTTGAGTGATTTTTTTTTCTTAAAAATTTTAAGAATTTAAATGCCACAGAGTAGGAGTGGAAATGCATTTTTAAGCAATTCTTAAACGTCTAGAATTGAAGTAGGATTTAAGTTTTTTAAGGATTCTTTAATAAATAACAATTTTATTGGTCGGAAGGAGGTGTAAGACTTAACAATTCTTTCTGTAAACGAATCTTTACGCGTGATTAATTGAAGAGTATCCATTCAATATTCCTTCTCAGACCACAGCAATTCTGGATCCAGCTGCTGCATACTTTTCGATTTTCGATTGAAGCAAGAAGAGGCTCTTTAACCATTTCGCAATCCAAAACGAACCAATTGGTATAGGTTTACCGCAGTTTTTTTCCCAAAGAATCTTACTCCACACTTAGATATCAACAGCAGTTGAACTTAATTCATCTCTTTCTTGCCTTAAAGTTCTCTTGTCCTGTTAATACTGGCAGGAAGAATTATAGGTCATAGGATCTCTCTGATCTAAGAATAAACCTCAGACAAACCTTCAATAAATTTCACACATTAAATGTTTGAACACCTTAAAGGAAATTTTAGACACCTACACTCAAAAAAGTGATTCGAAAAACCGATCTTGGGAAGAATATTGATAACCCACTGAACTGAAAACCTTTAAGATTTGGCTAGACTAATGGTAATCCACAATAACGAAAACGGGCGACAGACGACAGGTCTCCACTCTGTCGTTGCAGAGAAATTTCGGGCGACTTGAATTTTTTAAACGCGTCAACAACAAGCTACACCAGAAAGAGCTTAGTGAAATCAGCAATACTAGTAATCCTGTTGCCCGAATTCGAGCAAGTCAATAAAAATAAAGTGGTAGAAAAATTTAATATATGATATTAAATTAGACGTTTAATATATGATATTCTATTCAAGAAGTTATACTCAATAACGATATATTCAGTAATTGTCAAAATACGAAGACGGACTTACACTAATATTAGAACTGAGACAAACATTATTACTATTTGAAAACATCGCAGCTTAACTCTTCCAGCTATAAAACATAACTAATTTAAAAAAAACGCAGTGAAGAATAAATTGATGACATAATACTAAGAGATATTTCAGAAATTAATTAAAGGTACTAACAGAACACCTACAACATCAATTTATAACATCTTTAGATGAAACAAGTAAAGAAAGTCTAAAGTCGGTCTAGGCCGACTATGAAATACCCTAAACCCACTTTTCAAAAAAAAAAATTTTTATTTTAAATGGGCGTCTCCAAGGGCGGATGAAGCCTATATTTTATATGCATTTAAATGTTGATGAAAAATTTACACATACCAAGTTTTATTCCTGTAGCTCACAGTTAATGCCTTTATTGTGCTTTCGCTATGGGAGATGGGCGGATTCATGGACGGATTACTTCCAATTTTTTAACACACCTTAGTTTTGGTATAAAATACATGCTTACCAAATTCAATTTCTCTATGACAAACATAACCTTATTTATTGAGTTTAAAACTTTTTGGGTTGTATGGGAGGAAGGCGTGTCCGTAGGTGGATAACGTCCATTTCTCAAAAACAACTTTGTCTTGTCATAAAAAACATACGTGCTAAATTTTAGCTCTGTAGGTTAAACAGAGGCTTATTTATTGCGTTTTCAATTTTTGGGTTGTATGGGAGGTGGGCGTGTCCGTTAGCGGATGACGTCCATTTTTCTAAGACATCTTTGTGTTTGTATAAAACACATACACACCAAATTTTATTGTAGTTGGCTAATTATGAGCTGAGTTATGCAGTTTTCAATTTTCGCGTTGTATGGGAGGTAGGCGTGTCCGTGGGCGGATAATGTCCACTTTTCAAAACTATCTTTGTTTTGTTACAAAAAACATATGTGCCAAATTTTAGCTCTGTAGGTTAAACAGAGGCTTATTTATTGCGTTTTCAATTTTTTGGTTGTATGGGAGGTGGGCGTGTCTGTAAGCAGATGACGTCCATTTTTCAAAGACATCTTTGTGTTGATATAAAACACATACATACTAAATTTTATTGTTGTAAGCTAATTATTAGCTGAGTTATGCAGTTTTCAATTTTCGCGTTGTATTGGAGGTAGGCGTGTCCGTTGGCGGATTCCAAAAATATTCAATAGTGCAGATCCTTGGATACATGTGACCATGTGTACCAAGTTTCATCCAATTATCTCAACTCCTTCTTCTTATACTGTGTATACGGACAACACACAGACGGACGGACGGACGGACGGACGGATGGACGGACGGACATGGATAGCTCGACTCACGTGGTGACGCTGATCAAGAATATATATACTTTTCTATACCGGACTCGCTTCGTTCTATGCGTTACAAACGTTTGCACAAAGTTAATATACCCTGACCTTTCAGGTTTAGGGTATAAAAACGCCGAAAATACTCAAAAAAAAATTTTGTTTTGAAAACCGTTGAAATTTGACTGAGTTGTTTGCTCGGAAAGTGGAGTTTTTGATTTTGGAACTGCATTTTTCGGACAATTGACATTTGGGGAATGCATAAAAGATAATTTTGGTTAAAAATTTTTAGATTTGAAAAAAATTTAAATTTGACCAATTCATAAGCTCTTTTCAAACTAAATTTCAAATTGATAAAATAGCGGATTTTTGTACAAAAATTTTATTTCTGTTTTAAAAGGTTGGGAATCCCCTGAAACGAAATCACAATTTTTAAAAGTGGTTTGCACATCTACAGCCTTAACCTGATTTAATGACATCTGAATCGATAAAATCGGTCCATTGGTCTGGGAGGAGTTGAAGTCACAAAAAAAACCTTAGCCTATTAATTATATAGATTTTTTCAGGTTATTGAATTGAATTTAAATTAAATTATATTATTTAATAAACTCACATCAAAGTTTGCAATTAAATATATAAATTGAACACAAAAACGAGCACTCGAGCAGCCGGCATGAAAAAAACACTAATGTAAACAATGGCTGACATTTACTTTTGTAGTCTGTTTTTGTCGCCAAATTAGAATTAAATTGAAGCTGGCTACAGCTACATTTGATGTCGGGCAACAACGTTGTCGCGATTGACTCCAAAAGTTCATCCCATAAGAAATACATGTGAAAAAAAAGTGACGTTTGACGCTCGTCGCTCGTTGTCGTCATTGTGGATGGGCTATTATTCAGCAAAGTAGACAGAACAAAACTGGTTTGAACATGATGGCACTCGCATCTATAATTGAAGATATTAAAGGTCAGTCACAGCTAGGGTTGCCAACTCTGAAAAGTACAAAATCGGGACGGAGCCATCAAAAATGCGGGACTTGGCTGAAAAATTCGGGACAACATTAGATGCAATTTTTTATTTTATTAAATATTTCCTTATATTCTTTGAGAAATAAAGGGTATCAACGATGCCTTTACACCATCGCTTGGTTTCTTGATATTGTTAAGATCTCTTTACAACTCTTGCCCAACTCATGAAAAAACCAAAAAATAAATCCAAATCGCTTTGATAAATAAAATGTATGAAAAATAAATGATATAGCCTGTTTCAAAAGAGAAGAACATTTTCGCGCATGTTTGAGAATAAGCAAATAATTTGGAGAGCGTTCTTCATTCTGATTGGTCGACATTAAAAATAAAATTGAATATTCTCTGAGCAGAAAAATAAATGAAAAAAATTAATGTATATTCCAGAATTTGGTTGATCATCGCAACTGCGCTGCGGAAGTACTGAATTTTATTTTTCAAAATCAACCAATCAAAATTGAAAAAAAATGTGCTTAAAAAATATTTTGTCATCCGTAATTTCACTTCACAATTTTTTCTTGAGAAAATAATTTATTTTTTATGTAAATTTTATTTTATTTCTTTTTTCAAGATGCAGGTTGCTGCAGGCCGTCGGTGCAACACAGTACTTGTGCGATCATTTTTTCTAAATATTTGCGCATTTAAATATAAAGAAAAACAGTAAAAAACATTCAAAAAAAGCATAAAGTTCAGCAAACAGTACAAAAAGAGCAAGAAACTACGCTCTAAAAAATTTTCTAGTTTTAGATATAATTTCTCACTGCGCATCAAAAAATGAAACTAAAAAATGTTCCTCTCTTTTGAAACGAGCTATAAATTTCTTTTGATAATAAAATTAAACGGTTTAAGAAACTGTGTTTCATGTCGAATTAGAAATTTAGATACAAACAATCTTAAGTTCTCAAATGCGGGATAAAAGGTGTCCCGCAAGGGGTCGTCGCGGGACGCTAAAAAATTAGCTGAAATGCGGGATGTCCCGCGAAATCCGGGACAGTTGGGAACCCTAGTCACAGCATTGAGCGGTCTCTTGTTTTTCGTGCAGTCAAAGTGATTGGACATTCAGAAGTGCTTGGATTATTAGTGGTGATGGTTAATTTGTGGAGTCAGAATTCTATTTCGATTTACGTAGACATATTATAGGTGGTAAGTCTTCTTTCCCGATAATATTATGTTTCCACTAGTAGGGTGCCGCGATTACCTCGATATTGTAGTCAAACTTCTTAGATAGGATTCAGAGTTATCTTGTCGATTAATGTTAACATATTATCGATGGTAAATCTTCTTCCCCGATAATATTTTTTTTTTCACTCGTAGGGTGTCATGATAACGCATTGGTGGTAAGCTTTCTTTCACAATATTGTAATCAAACTTCCTCAGTTGGCAGTCTAGTAAATTGTATCAAGACAAGGTTCTTGCATACTTTCCAAGATCATGTCAAAACAATACATTCCAGTCGACTACAATAGTTCAACTCTAGGAAAAAAGTGCTAACACCGTCAGGTTTAAATTTGCCTCAACATCTTTGGTAAGATCTGTATCTTCGCCAGTAAGTCAATGTCAACTCCAGGATATAAATGTATACATCAGCTACAAGTTTTACTTTGTCTCAACATCTCCAGCAAGATCATCGCCAGTGAGTCAAGGCCAACTCAAGACATAATTGAATACATCGTAATTAAGGCAAGGCCAACTCAAGGACTAGCTGTGTGTATAAAGATGATCGATTTTTATTGCAAATAAGCCACTACACTCAGAAAAAAGTTTCTCGGAAAATGATAAAAACGGAAAAATTTATTAAAATATGGAAAACATTTTTCGTTTTAAATAAATTTTTCTCTATAAATGAGAATTTTTTTCGTGAGAAAAAAATACTCTAATCATTATTAGAGACATTGAAATATTTCCATTTCCCACAAGTGAAGAAATATTTTTTCGATAAAGTGAAAATTTATTTTTTTTGAAGAAAATTTTATTTGAAAAGAGAAAATTGCTATTATCGAAAATAGAGAAATTTTTTGTCGGTGGCAGATAGATGTTTTTTTTTTTCTGAGTGTAGGAATATTATGGATAATAATTGAATTACTTATAAACTAAAAAGGCTTATGTGCACATAAGCAAAAGGGTCTCTTTATATTATAAATTTTCTGCAACGAAATCTGGACACCGGCCAGTACACCCCAGCTGTAGAATCCGAAAAACGGAAGTTCGTTACACTCCTCACGAAAGAAGACGTTTGGTAAATGTCCCTATGAGGCTCATAAGCCCTATTATCACAAATAAAAGCATCTTTTGAGCAATAAATACCTTTTCACCCTATAAACCTTCAGACCCGGATATCATACTACCAGTTATGCTTGAAAAAATTAACGAATTGGTAACACCCTGCAAACTCCTCTTGACAATATTCACAAACTGGAGGTGTCTTAATTCCAAAAGTTCGGAAACGGAATCACGAATAAGCCAAGGTCTTCAGACCCATTATTTGATCATCATTCGCGCTTACAACACTGAAGAGAATTCTAGACATTCATCGTAGAAATTTACTCGATAGAATATAAATATTCAAGGTCCAACAAGCCTGCTTCAAGACCGATATCAACGTAGATGGCTCGACATGAGGTTTTTTTTACCATTGAGAGATCTCTATATTTCAAACAATTCACTCTTGCTGCCTTTTTTAACATTGAGAGTGCATTCAACAACAGTTCATATAAGTGCCATCCGTGACTCCCTTACCGAGGTCAGAGTGAAACCAACTATAAAGAACTGAATTATATCAATGCTCAGAACAAGAGTTATTGAGGCGGATTTTGGTTAAAGCCAACTTGCCAGAGACGTAAATAGAGGATCATCTCAAGAAGGATTAATTGTTGTCCTTCTTTGACTCTATGAACGAGCTATGAACGGGATGCTGAATCTACTTAGTAATATTGGCATAAAAGTATAAAGTTGAAACGTATTGTAACAGGTGATGAAAAGTGGATCACTTATGATAATGTTGTTAGAAAACGGTCTTGGTTGTAGGCATGAGATACTCTTTGCAAGCAAAGACGATATTGACGAAAGGAAGAGTTATTTTGTGAGTTTTTTGGCTCTACAAGGGTATCATCTTCTAAAAACTACTAACTATTAGCCAAACGTTTCATTCGAATCAGCTAAGCTTCAAGCATCGCTTCGCTTGTAGCGCTCACTCTGACATCAGCCTAAGAGACATAGGCTGGCAAACTTTGATACATCGACCATATTATCATGGTCATATTATCATATGTTCCGATAGTTCTTATACTTTCTTGCTGAGAAAAAAAAAAAACTGGCCTCTTAAGAAGACTTCGACAAGCTCAGTTTGATATATTTTTTCACGGATAAAATACCGGATTTCTGCTATAAAGCAATAGTAGAAGATATTTGAAAGTAATGGATAATATTTGGATTAATAAGATTTTATTTTGGTGACCGTGGCATGCAGGATTAGTGTGTGGCTTAGCATGCTCGGAGCCCGGGTTCGATCCCCAGCCGCGGCGAAAAGTTTTTTTCAATAAAAAATTTTTCTGATCGGTCACCACCTCTCTGCAGACAATGGCAAACCTCAAAGAGTAAATAATGCCATGTAAAGCTTTTTGAGAACATGAACTTTAGCCGTTCGGAGTCGGCATAAAACATGTAGGTCCAGTTCTCGGTCAATTGTGTGCAAACATTTAATAACACACACAACACAATTGATCATAAGAACCTCGGTCAAAGTCCTTTCAAGAGCTGAAATGGCCAATTGGCTTGTTTTTGTTTTTAAGATTTTATTTTAAAAACAAAAATTTATATATTTTTACTAGTAAATGCCAACTTCTTTGTCTCCAATAGCAATTTTAACCTCGTCATGGCTAAGTGGTGGCATTTCCACTCTGATGGTGTCGGAATTGTTGGGAGCGTCGACCGCAAGCAGATTTGAAAAATGCCTGTAAACAGATCACCATTCTCATCTCAACAAGTGGATGTTTCCGGGCTTGAAGCCTTGGGTTAGACGCTTAACCTGTTGGTAGAACTTTTGAGGATTCTTTTTGCCCTGGTACACTTCAATTTTTTCACGCTTACTCTTTTCCTGCTCCCTTTTTTTGCGTCTGAAATGCATCTCTCTTCTTTCTTCTTTTCGCAAAAATTTTAACGCTGTAGATATAACATAAGCTTATTTATAGAGTTTTCAATTTTTGGTTCACATATGTTTGATCAGTGCCACCTCCTGAGTCGATTTATCCTTGTCCGTCTGCGTGTTGTCCCTAAAGACCGAATAAAAAGGAATTGAACCCATTTTCACATGATATGGTAGGTAGGCGGTTCGGTGGGCGGATTTCGAAAATATTCAATAGTGCAAGTCCTTGGGTGTTTACGTGAACATCTGTATTAAGTTTAACTGACCTTGCGGGTGTAGGTTATAAAGAGAATGCGTCACAGGCATGTAAAAGGATTTGTGCTGTTAATGGTGCTCTTCTCTATATCTTAGTCAACTACTCAAAGAAATGGTTCGCTTGCTGGCATTTTTTGTACACTCGTGTGAAAATTTTCAAGGACGGGGTACTGCAAGTATAAAATAATATATAAAATATATTATTGCGCATTTCATATTGAAGTGTAATATCAGTTCCACTAACCATCTCCGACTTGGCTCAAAATTTTTTCTTGGATTCTTTCAGAAAATTATTTAGAAAACTAAATCCGGATTTTGAGATTATAATAATTTTTCGCAGACGCACAGCCATAGGGTATATTTTGAGACAACGTAGCTCTGTCAACTTAACTCCAATTTTTTTAAATATGGTATCATTGGAAACAATTTTATGTCTTTTTTAAGGGAAAAATATAAAACTTTTGAAAAAATTACAGTTAGTCAATATATTTTTAATTTCAATAAAAATAATATAAATACAAAAATTTCATAACAAGTTAATTTCAAGTTTCATAAATTTTCTTTGAATCAAAAAAAATGCCTAAAAGACTAATTTAAGGTGCCAAGCTCAGTGTTCCTTGTCCATTCCAGCCACAACTCAAGCCAAAACTGCACAAAATTAACATCTGTGACGTAGTTACAGTATAAACTGTCGCAAGAAGTTAGCGCTCCAAATGTCTGACATGGTATGTAAATAGGTATGCAGGATGAAAATATGTGAGACTACAATAGTGTGTGTGTGTGTGTGTGTGTGTGGATGTGTGTGAATGTACAAGAATTTCCATATTCCACTCTGAATGTGTAGGTTTGTCTGCTCTAAACAGAGTAATTGTACTCATATGTTTTGTATGTGTGTGTATGACAGATGACGAGTACAATGAAATGAATGACATAATTTTACAGCACAACAAAAGCAACAAAAATAACAATGATAATAATGACAACATAATAAATGCAACCACAATATATACAAGCGACAAAAGTCAAATTATTCATTCAGCCAAACAAACAAGAGCAACAACAACAATAACAACAACAACAATTAATAAAGCAGACATAAAAAACAATGATCTTTTTTAGCTACACAGAACAACTAATATTAAACACAAAAGCTATTTTGCAGTAGTTCAGGTTTCAAGGCATAAATTTATGCCAGTTGTGGGGAGTCTCAATTAAGCTTTAGTTAATATTGCATGAATAAATTAATATTTGCTTATTTAAAAAATAGCGACAGCGACTGACAACTTGGGTTTGTTTTATTATTTTTATCTTAAAACCTTAAATAATAACTATGTCTTAAATTTATTTGGAAAAAATAATTTATATATATATATTTTTTTTTATCTCGAAACCTTAAATATTTTCAGCTTTTTTTTAATTTATTTAAAAAAAAAATAAAATAATTTAAGGCTTATCAGCATACAATAGGCATCAAGGACCTGCTTGCTATCAATTTTTGTCAATTTTTGTGCGTACAGCTCAAAATGATGTGCTTCTATATTTTATTTGGCACCTTTTCCAATCAAATTCTTCATTCTATTCACTTTATTTGATTTGCTTAAATCTAACTTGTATTCTGCAATGAAGCAGAAAAACAGCTTAAATGCAACAAGCAACCAACACAAAACAACAACACTAGCATTAGCATAAAAAAACAGCAAACGTTGCAGGCAGCTGCAAAGCAGCTTAATTGCGTTTTTGTGTTATTGGTTTGAATGTAGCGCCGTTTGGCAGGCATTTAAATATTTTAAGAGTTATTTGTACAGATTTCAGACATGTTTTCAAAACGAATGTAGTCGACGTTGTACGATTTTAGGTTTGATAATGCGTAAATAAGCTTGAAGAGATTTCAATTAATTGAGCTGCACGTGGTTAACGGGGCGTATGAGTAACACTTAATTAGCTGTGGTGAATACAGAACACTTACATTCCGCCAGGCTGTGTTGTAAAGCGATGCTAAAATTTTTTGGTTTCACTTAAAATGTGTCCAAAAAACTGTATCGCTTATTAGCCGAAGTGCCAAAAACAAAAAAAAAATTTACAAAAATCTTCTGAGCACGTCTATCAAGAGCTGCCGAACTGTCTGTCTACGAAGTACTGGCAGGAAGGACAACGGAATGGTTTATTTACTTAATTGAAAATAAATGTTGCACAAGGATCAGCCAGGATGAGGCAAATCGATGATGCAGCAATTATTTGAGCCATTACGCACGCATACATGTGACACACACACACAAACGCTGACAGGCGTTGCACATGCTGTAATTATATGGACAGTACTTCAGTGCAGCCGGATGTGCGTACACAGGAGCACTTGCAGCAGCAGTGGCAACAACAACAACAACAAGTACACCATTTTGGTTTTGAATATTTTCGAAATAACAAAATTTGATTGAGCTTATATAAATTGAACAACACATGGCAAGCCGGTCAGAAAACACTCGAGCAAAAAAGTTAAAAAAAATCAAATCTTATATATTAATACGTGAACATTAAAGTTTGTCGTACGCTTTTTTGGTATTAATTAAAACTCAAAAAAATTGAAACTTATATCATTCAAAAGGTTTTGTTGCCCAAATATGCAGAATGTATATAAGATGTATGTATGCTAAGAGAGAAATTAAATTATTGAGAAAAAAACCCGCTCTTTGATCAATATAAAATTTGGTTGGGAGAGAGTTCTTGAGAGAGTTGGTTGCATTTGAGTTTTTTTCAAAAATAACAATTTCTTAAAAACATTTAGTTTTATGCATTCGTCAATTGTAAAATTTGTAAAAAAATGTGTTTTGAATTCAAAAATTTGACTTTCCATGTGAATATCTTGGTTGAATTGTAACGGTTTTTCAATTTTTCTAATTTTTTCTAAAAGTTTGTTAAATTAAATTACAGCAAAGTTCTAACCAAAAGTATTTTTAATGAATTTTCTTATTATTGTCGTTAGTTATTTAGCGTATGTTTCAACCAAATGCCAAGGAGAGAAAAAAACTGTCTCAAATTGAATGTTCTAAATTGGGAAGCAAATATCTCCGCCATCTGTGAATAAATTTTATTTATTTCTTTTTTGTATTTAAGTCTTATCAGTTAACTTAAAACAACTTTTGAAAATAATACCGTTTTTTGTTTTTTTTATATTTAAATTATGCCTTTTAAAAGAAAACCATAAAATTTGATTTATTCTTAAAATATGGGGTAAAAATGATTTTTGTTGTAAAAAAACAAAAATTCAAAATTGCATTTTTGATTTTCTTTCAAAGTCTATACCGAATTTTAGGTGAATTTATTTTGTCTTGACACTAAATTAATAAACTGTCCGTGCCATCAAAAAATCAAGGCTACCCCCTATGATTTTTTTGACAAAATTAAATTTTTGTAAAATGTTGTTTTTCTGTTTTTGAAAGAAATAATTAAATAAAAAAATAATTTTTCTGAAGAAAATACCTTTATATCTCCAATCAATTAAGAGTTATAGCCTCGAACTTATTTTAATCATCTCGCATATAATTATAAATAGGCAATCAATAAATTGGTCAAATTTCGACCCCAGGCGATACTAGTAGAACAGAAATCCCTGCAAAAATCTGGAAGACGACTAGAACAAAAGTAATACCCCTATACCGTCCGCGAATCGAATAAAAAACATATAAAATTCGCCAAGTTAATATCATTGTTCGCGAATTTCAAAAATTCGATTCGACTCAAAAGTCATAAACAGACGAATAAAAATACTTGGTAAGCAGCTGGCGAATCATAAACATTTTTCGACATATGTTTATATATTTTAACAGTTTTTGCTTTGGCAGCACTGAATTTACGGCGAATAAGTGTATTCGCTAACGATGATACCGCAAGAATAATAGTTCGCCAGCTGAGTCGATTCGACTGCAACATTCAGACAGGCTCGCGGACGGTGATAGGGGCATTAATTTAGCAATGCACTAGCGATTCGTCCAAGGATTTTTTGAAAGATGTATTGCTTTTCGAACGCCGCAGTAATGAATGCGTGATTCTCAAAAAATTTTCAAAATCTTCCTTCGTTCGTAGATGGATTTCTTTTAGATAAGCCCAAGGGATGAATGGGTGATTCAAAGAAGTTTGTAAATCTTCGTTCGCTCATTCCGGCGATCATTGACAGATGGCTTGTTGAAAAATTTTCAGAATACATCATTAGAGTATGAAACAGACTCTGAATAATCGAGAATATTAATCAAAAATTTAAACAAGCACAGATTCATTGAATTGGGACGGAACACATGTCGAACTCGCTAGTTTTTATTTTAAAACAACTTATTACGTTCAACAACGATGCTTCGCAACAAATAGCTAAGGACATCTGAAAGCGATTCGTTCACTACTCTTGACGGCGAATCTCTTAAAACCCCTTCTGCTGATTCGTGTGTAGTCATCTTGGCAAATCGCTTAAGAACCCCTCTCGACGATTCGCAAACTAATCATCCCAAGATTCGCTGAAGATCACTCTCGGCGATTTGTATGTGAATCTTCCCAGCAAATAACTTAAGGCCCCTATCGGCCATTCATTGGCGAATCTTCCTGTCGTTTACCACTTTCTGTTGAGAGTTGATTTCGAAAGTCCATGACTCCTCGCCATGGGGCAAGTAGAATAAGGCCGAAAGGCAGGTGTCTACTATAAACACACGGCTCTGTCGTTTACCACTCTTGAGGGCGAATCGCTTAAGAGCTCTTCTGCAGATTCGTGTGACTCTTCCTAGCGAATCCATTAAAACCCCTATCGGCGATTCCAAAGATTCGCTTAAGACTCCTCTTGGCGATTCTACGTGACTCTTCCAATCTCTTAAAGCCCCTATAGTCGAATCATCCTGTCGATTCGCTTTTATGGCCTCAGCTGCTTACATTCGGCGATACCTGGCAGTTTTGCGGCGATTGAAAATGTTTAACCTACATAATTGATTTCCGTTGTCTTTTTTTTTTATTATAAGCTTCTAATTCTTATCTTCTTAATCATTTCCAATATCCAAGGAATGTGTGAAAAATGTTGTAACTTATAATGAGATAATTTTTTTTTAATAGTTTTAATTTAACTTTTACATTTTTTCAAGTTTTTTTTAATTAACTTAGTTATCTGGCATATATTGTATACCTTCACCCAAGTTTCGTTTCGTTTTTCAAAATAGAGAAGATTTGCTGAAGATAAATGCGTCTAGCAATAGATTCTGTAGCAAGAAACAAAAAAGCTTTGACGTGTTTCTGCGTTTGAAAAATTTGTTTGTAATTCTATAAAATGTATATGACCCTCGAGGAGCACATTCTTCTACTGAATTAATTTTGAAAGTCATTGTTAACTCTATAAGTATTGTTAATTACGATTCTGATATCTGTTCATCAAAATGTAAAATGGAGCATCCAAAAAACTGACAATTTTGGTACAAAAGTGACAAAAGTTCTGCTTCGCACCTAATGTCGCTCCAACTGCTCATTCTTGCTATTGCAGTGCCTTTATTATACAAAAAAATTGTCCGCCTGAAAGTATGCACACAAAAATGTCACATTTAGCTGTAACGACACATTGACGACGACTGCAACATAACAACATTCGTGGTGAGTGTAAAAATGTTTTATATCGTCTGCTACTTAATTATTTTTAATGAGACCCGTCGTAAGACCTACTATTTAACTAATGAACGTGTGTTTTCGGCGGTTTTTGAAGTCGTTCTTAATGATGCTATCGTCAAATTAGAAAATTCATCAAATCAAAAAAAAAATATTGTCATAATTCATCATCAACTTGTAGTATTTTTATACCCCCACGCGTACTGCGTAAGGGGTATATTAATTTTGTCACGACGTGTGTAACACCCAAAAGGAGGCGTGGTAGGTATGGAAAAGTATATATATTCTTGCTCAGCATCACCACCTGAGTTGATTTAGCCATGTCCGTCTGTCTGTCCGTCTGTCCGTCTGTCCGTCTGTCCGTCTGTCCGTCTGTCCGTCTGTCTGTCGACACGATTACAGCCGCAATTTTGAAGCTATCGTAATGAAATTCGATATTTAAGCTTTTTTTAAAAAAACTAAGGTCAAGTTCGAGAATGGGCTAAATCGGATGAAAACCACGCCTACCTCCCATACAACCCAAAAATTAAAAACTCTACAAAGAAGCTAATATTTAAGCTACAATACTGATATTTGGTATATGTGTATTCTATATCAAAACTGAGATGTCTTAGAAAAATGGGCGTCATTCACAAATTAATACGCCCACCTCCCATACAACCCCAACATTAAAAAATCTATAAAGAGGCTAATATTAAAGTTATAAGACGGAAACTCGGTATTTGTGTATTCAATGTCAAAACAGAGATGTGTTAGAAAAATGGGCGTCATCCATTCACTAACACGCCCACCTCCCATACAACCCCAAAATTGAAAAATCTATAAAGAGGTTAATATTAAAGCTACACGACAGAAACTCGGTATTTGTGTATTCTATGTCAAAACTGAGATATGCTAGAAAAATGGGCGTCATACAAAATCTAACACGCCCACTTCCCATACAACCCCAAAATTTAAAACTTTATAAAAAGGCTTATATTTAAGCTGCAGGAAAACAATTTGATATGTATGTTTTTTAGACACATAAAAATAATAATATCTCTCAAAATCTCATACAAAATGCTCTCAAATTTAATATTCTTCCACCACTAAGAATCGGCCGTGGGGGTATTTTAACTTCGGCTAAGTCGAAGATATACCTTACTAGTTTTTTTCTAATTTTATAAATTTTTTGTTATTTTAAAAACTTTTTACTTATTTAATATTTGGTTTTTTTTTTCAATTTTAGTGGATGTTTTATATTTTTTGTTTTTTTCCATTCAGTACTTTTCAATTAATAAGCATGGTAGAATCATCACTTAAAATACCAGAGATCAAAGTCGAAAAATCATTGATTTTGCTCCTTCTTCTTCGTACTGCAATATTTTGTGGTGGAAGAAGCCACAGGTACAACATCTTTTGGAGAAGTTGCGAGCAAGCTTCCTCTTTCTTTCAAAAATAACAATAATTATTGTCCACTTCGACCACCCAAGCTACCACCTAAACTGCTGGGGGACCTCTTTGTACCAATTGAGGGCTGCAGCGGGAGTTGCCTAAATTGTCGTCCGAATGAATTGCTTTCTCGTTTAAATTTGTTGGTTTTTATTCATGGACTTCATGTTTGCAATAATCCCACAAGAAAAAATCGGCTGAAGAACGGTCAGGTGAGCTTGGGGGCTAACGAAATGTTGAGTTTCTTGATATCAGCTTATTAGGAAATATTCAATTCAGTTCTGTTTCAACAGCCATGGATATGTGGCAAATTGCCCCATCTTGTTGAAAGCACACAAAGCTGAAAGGGATTCTCTTTTGGCGAAGTTCTGGAAAGAAAAACTCTTTCAACATCTTTAAAAAACGGTCTCAATTGACTGTTACAGAACAACCATTTTCTTCAAAACGGTAAGGCCCGACAATGAACCTTAAAAAACTGCACACCACACTGTGACGCGAAGTAGAGATGAAATTGCACCTCATGTAGTATCTGTGGGTTAGAATCACTCCATATTCAACAATTTTGTTTATTAACATTTGCCGTTTAGGTCAAACTAGTAAACCTGTTGCCCGAATTCGAGCAATTCAATAAAAATTAATTGTTAGAAACATTATATACGTTTAATATATGATATTCTATTCAAGAAGTTATTATACTCAATAACGATATATTCAGTCTCAATAATGATATAAAATATCATTATCTGAATGGTTTGAATTGAAACGTATGATCTGACACTTAATTTTTTAATGTAACTGTCAAATAACGAAGACGGACTTATACTTATATAACTACTGAGAAAAACATTATTACTATTCGAAAACATCGCAGCTTAACTCTTCCAGCTATAAAAAATAACTAATGTTAAAAAAAAACGCATTAAAAAATAGATTTAAGAAATAATACTAAGATATATTTCAGAAATTAATAAAAGGTACTTACAGAACACCTACAACATCGATTTATAACACATTTAGATGAAAAAACACTAAAAAACCCAAAAAAAAATTTTTTTTTGAAAACTGTTAAAATTTGACTGATTTGTTTGCTCGGAAAGTGGAATTTTTTATTTTGGAACTGCATTTTTCGGACAATTGACATTTGAGGAATGCATAAAAGATAATTTTGGTTAAAAATTTTTAGTTTTGAAAAAAATTCAAATTCGATCAATTCATAAGCTCTTCTCAAACTAAATTTCAAATCGATAAAATAACGGATTTTTGTACAAAAATTTTATTTCTGTTTTAAAAGGTTGGGAACCCCCTGAAGTGAAATCACAATTTTTAAAAGTGGTTTGCACATATACAGCCTAAACCTGATTTAATGACATCTAAATCGATAGAATCGGTCCATTGGTCTGGGAGGAGTTGAAGTCACAAAAAAAACCTTAGCCTATTAATTATATAGATAAGCAGGATGATTAAAACAGATTCGTGGCTATAACTTTTAATTGGTTGTAGCTATAATGAAATTTTTTTCAAATATATTGTTTTTGAAGCTTGTTGAAGATTTAAAAATTATAAGAACAACATTTAAAAAAAAAAAAAATTTCGAGCAAAAAACCATAGGGGGTAGCCTTGTTTTTTCGATGACACATAGTATTTATTAATTTTTCTGTCAAACAAAAACAAATTCGTCTTAAATAAACTATATAAAATGAAAGAAAATCAAAAATGCAAATTTGAAATTTTTTTATTTTTACAATAAAAACAATTTTGAATACATTTTTTGAGGAAACATTCATTTTATTGGACTCTTTTTAAAGGCAATGATTAAAATATAAATAATAAAGTAACGGTAAAAACTTTGTTATTATTTTAAAGTCAATTAATTGCAATTAAATACAAAAAAAAAATAAATGAAATTTTTTAAAAAGTGGCAGAGATATTCGCTTCCAAATACAGAACTTTAAATTTCAGAGAGTTTTTTTCTCCGTCTTGGCGTTTGATAAAAATACACGTTAAACAACTAAAGAAAATATTAAGAAAATTCATTAAAAATACATTTGGTAAGATAATTACTGTAATTGTCAACACATTTCAAACAAACTTGAACAAAAATTTAGAAAAACAAAAAAATTTTGAAAACCGTTGAAATTTGACTGAGTTGTTTGCTCGGAAAGTGGAATTTTTTATTTTGGAACTGCATTTTTCGGACAATTGACATTTGAGGAATGCATAAAAGATAATTTTGGTTAAAAATTTGTAGTTTAAAAAAAAATTCAAATTCGATCAATTCATAAGCTCTTCTCAAACTAAATTTTAAATCGATAAAATAACGGATTTTTGTACAAAAATTTTATTTCTGTTTTAAAAGGTTGGGAACCCCCTGAAGTGAAATCACAATTTTTAAAAGTGGTTTGCACATATACAGCCTAAACCTAATTTAATGACATCTAAATCGATAGAATAGGTCCATTGGTCTGGGAGGAGTTGAAGTCACAAAAAAAACCTTAGCCTATTAATTATCTTAATATATAAAAGGCAAGCGTCCTGCTCCGTGCTCTATATCGTAAAACAAGTTCAGCCTGGACCATGACCAGTTATAAATAATTCATTTGAAATGTTTGTACTTACTAAACCTTTTGCTCTATATCGTAAAACCTGTTCAGCCTGGACCAGAACCTGTTGTAAAATTATCTATTTGAAATCTTTGTACGTACTGTACTTTTTAAAACCTGTTCATCCTGGACCAGAACCTGTTGTAAAATTATCTATTTGAAATCTTTGTACGTACTGTACTTTTTAGAACCTGTTCAGTCTGGACCAGCACCTATTCTTAAATTATGTATTGGAAATCTTTGTACTTGAAGACTATCGTTATTTTCCTCAACTACTAAACATCAAACATCATGTCTTGCTATTACAGTACTTCTTAATAAACATAACCAGAACCTATTCGGTCTGTATAAACTGAACAGCAATTATTACATTCAGTGACGTTGGTGTAAATTGGAATTGCTAGAATTAAATCACAATGGTCTTGATCCAATGGTCTTCTGATCCAAGTTTTAGCGATTGGCTACTCAAGTTAGGAAATGGAGATGAAAACAACATAGAAATTCCCGATCATTTTGTTTGTAAAGGTTCGCTTATTAACCCTTTCAATGGCTTGCCTAGAATAATCGTGGACAATTTTTTTGAGCTTATATTCCCATCATTTAAGCAATAAAAAGATTAAAAAACATCCCTCTGACTTTATATTGCTTTCGGCAGGCTGTCTAATATAATGGACAAAACCATGATAATATTTTAGTTCAACTAAAACAACCGGAGACAAATGCAAATGCGTTATTTATACAAAGGTTATTATAAAAAAAAAAATTATACTTTGCACACCAATCACAATAATCACTTCTTTTTTGCAAAATTTATTAACACGCGATTTAAAAAAATTGAAGGCTTCTGTTGGGCATAAAATCGAAAATCTAACTAAGTTAAATGTTATATATCTCCCTAAAATTATTTTTGTCATGTTGGTACAACTTCATTTCATAGTACCAACCTATTTAATTTTAGAAAAAACGTTGGAAAATAAAAAAAAAATGTTCCGAAGTGTCCAATATAATGGACAAATCCATTGAAAGGTTTAAATAGATTTTTGGCGATACTTTGAGTCCGAATAACATTAACCGTTATTCCAAAATTGCTATCCTGTGCCCGAAAAATTCCGATGTGAACGAAGTCAACGAGCAAGTTCTTAATATTTTAGTTGGTGACACAGTGAGAGATCTGAGCACTGATTAAATTGAAGACAGTGATGATAACGATAAACAAAATTATCCGAGTTTTTGAATGAATTTTATTCTTCGGGAATGCCGCTGCATAAGTTAAACCTCAAAATTGGAAGTATTATAATACTTCTTCGAAATTTCAATACCAAAAGAGATATCTGTAATGGAAGGTGGTTAGTTTTGAAAAACTTAAAAACTTAATTAATCATCGCACAGGTATTGACATGCGCACTGGCGAACATGAAATAGTTTTCATACCTACAATTGATTTGGCCCCGACAAACACAGATTTGCCTTTCACTCTCCGGAACCGACAATTTCCAGTTAAACTGACATTTTCAATGACCATAAATAAATTTCAAGGTTAAATATTGCAAAAATTAGGAAGTTTTCTAAAAGAACAGGTATTTAGTCATGGGCAGTTTGAGCGGGCTGATGATGTAAAACTAAGCATTATAGATGGCAAGGGACAAGGTTAAAAATTCTAAGAATTTTTTTACTAGAAATGTTGTATATAAAGAAGTTTTATCAAAATAATTTAATAAATATGTTTTCAAATAAAAACCTTTGTATATAAATCCAATAAATTTTTTGTCGCATTTTGTACTCTAAATGGTTCCTTCCCGTCGACGGACGGGCTTTTACACTAGTATAGATAGATAAGCAGGATGATTAAAACAGATTCGTGGCTATAACTTTTAATTGGTTGTAGCTATAATGAAATTTTTTTCAAATATATTGTTTTTGAAGCTTATTGAAGATTTAAAAATTATAAGAACAACATTTTAAAAAAAAAAAATTTCGAGCAAAAAACCATAGGGTAGCCTTGTTTTTTCGATGACACATAGTATTTATTAATTTTTCTGTCAAACAAAAACAAATTCGTCTTAAATAAACTACATACAATGAAAGAAAATCAAAAATGCAAATTTGAAATTTTTTTATTTTTACAACAAAAACAATTTTTAATACATTTTTTGAGAAAACATTCATTTTATTGGACTCTTTTTAAAGGCAATGATTAAAATATAAATAATAAAGTAACGGTAAAAACTTTGTTATTATTTTAAAGTCAATTAATTGCAATTAAATACAAAAAAAAAATAAATGAAATTTTTTAAAAAGTGGCAGAGATATTCGCTTCCAAATACAGAACTTTAAATTTCAGAGAGTTTTTTTCTCTGTCTTGGCGTTTGATAAAAATACACGTTAAACAACTAAAGAAAATATTAAGAAAATTCATTAAAAATACATTTGGCAAGATAATTACTGTAATTGTCAACACATTTCAAATAAAATTGAACAAAAATTTAGAAAAACAAAAAAATTTAGAAAACCGTTGAAATTTGACTGAGTTGTTTGCTCGGAAAGTGGAATTTTTTGATTTTGGAACTGCATTTTTCGGACAATTGACATTTGAGGAATGCATAAAAGATAATTTTGGTTAAAAATTTGTAGTTTAAAAAAAAATTCAAATTCGATCAATTCATAAGCTCTTCTCAAACTAAATTTTAAATCGATAAAATAACGGATTTTTGTACAAAAATTTTATTTCTGTTTTAAAAGGTTGGGAACCCCCTGAAGTGAAATCACAATTTTTAAAAGTGGTTTGCACATATACAGCCTAAACCTAATTTAATGACATCTAAATCGATAGAATAGGTCCATTGGTCTGGGAGGAGTTGAAGTCACAAAAAAAACCTTAGCCTATTAATTATATAGATAGATAAGCAGGATGATTAAAACAGATTCGTGGCTATAACTTTTAATTGGTTGTAGCTATAATGAAATTTTTTTCAAATATATTGTTTTTGAAGCTTATTGAAGATTTAAAAATTATAAGAACAACATTTTAAAAAAAAAAATTTCGAGCAAAAAACCATAGGGTAGCCTTGTTTTTTCGATGACACATAGTATTTATTAATTTTTCTGTCAAACAAAAACAAATTCGTCTTAAATAAACTACATACAATGAAAGAAAATCAAAAATGCAAATTTGAAATTTTTTTATTTTTACAACAAAAACAATTTTTAATACATTTTTTGAGAAAACATTCATTTTATTGGACTCTTTTTAAAGGCAATGATTAAAATATAAATAATAAAGTAACGGTAAAAACTTTGTTATTATTTTAAAGTCAATTAATTGCAATTAAATACAAAAAAAAAATAAATGAAATTTTTTAAAAAGTGGCAGAGATATTCGCTTCCAAATACAGAACTTTAAATTTCAGAGAGTTTTTTTCTCTGTCTTGGCGTTTGATAAAAATACACGTTAAACAACTAAAGAAAATATTAAGAAAATTCATTAAAAATACATTTGGCAAGATAATTACTGTAATTGTCAACACATTTCAAATAAAATTGAACAAAAATTTAGAAAAACAAAAAAATTTAGAAAACCGTTGAAATTTGACTGAGTTGTTTGCTCGGAAAGTGGAATTTTTTGATTTTGGAACTGCATTTTTCGGACAATTGACATTTGAGGAATGCATAAAAGATAATTTTGGTTAAAAATTTGTAGTTTAAAAAAAAATTCAAATTCGATCAATTCATAAGCTCTTCTCAAACTAAATTTTAAATCGATAAAATAACGGATTTTTGTACAAAAATTTTATTTCTGTTTTAAAAGGTTGGGAACCCCCTGAAGTGAAATCACAATTTTTAAAAGTGGTTTGCACATATACAGCCTAAACCTAATTTAATGACATCTAAATCGATAGAATAGGTCCATTGGTCTGGGAGGAGTTGAAGTCACAAAAAAAACCTTAGCCTATTAATTATATAGATAGATAAGCAGGATGATTAGAACAGATTCGTGGCTATAACTTTTAATTGGTTGTAGCTATAATGAAATTTTTTTCAAATATATTGTTTTTGAAGCTTATTGAAGATTTAAAAATTATAAGAACAACATTTTAAAAAAAAAAAATTTCGAGCAAAAAACCATAGGGTAGCCTTGTTTTTTCGATGACACATAGTATTTATTAATTTTTCTGTCAAACAAAAACAAATTCGTCTTAAATAAACTACATACAATGAAAGAAAATCAAAAATGCAAATTTGAAATTTTTTTATTTTTACAACAAAAACAATTTTTAATACATTTTTTGAGAAAACATTCATTTTATTGGACTCTTTTTAAAGGCAATGATTAAAATATAAATAATAAAGTAACGGTAAAAACTTTGTTATTATTTTAAAGTCAATTAATTGCAATTAAATACAAAAAAAAAATAAATGAAATTTTTTAAAAAGTGGCAGAGATATTCGCTTCCAAATACAGAACTTTAAATTTCAGAGAGTTTTTTTCTCTGTCTTGGCGTTTGATAAAAATACACGTTAAACAACTAAAGAAAATATTAAGAAAATTCATTAAAAATACATTTGGCAAGATAATTACTGTAATTGTCAACACATTTCAAATAAAATTGAACAAAAATTTAGAAAAACAAAAAAATTTAGAAAACCGTTGAAATTTGACTGAGTTGTTTGCTCGGAAAGTGGAATTTTTTGATTTTGGAACTGCATTTTTCGGACAATTGACATTTGAGGAATGCATAAAAGATAATTTTGGTTAAAAATTTGTAGTTTAAAAAAAAATTCAAATTCGATCAATTCATAAGCTCTTCTCAAACTAAATTTTAAATCGATAAAATAACGGATTTTTGTACAAAAATTTTATTTCTGTTTTAAAAGGTTGGGAACCCCCTGAAGTGAAATCACAATTTTTAAAAGTGGTTTGCACATATACAGCCTAAACCTAATTTAATGACATCTAAATCGATAGAATAGGTCCATTGGTCTGGGAGGAGTTGAAGTCACAAAAAAAACCTTAGCCTATTAATTATATAGATAGATAAGCAGGATGATTAGAACAGATTCGTGGCTATAACTTTTAATTGGTTGTAGCTATAATGAAATTTTTTTCAAATATATTGTTTTTGAAGCTTATTGAAGATTTAAAAATTATAAGAACAACATTTTAAAAAAAAAAAATTTCGAGCAAAAAACCATAGGGTAGCCTTGTTTTTTCGATGACACATAGTATTTATTAATTTTTCTGTCAAACAAAAACAAATTCGTCTTAAATAAACTACATACAATGAAAGAAAATCAAAAATGCAAATTTGAAATTTTTTTATTTTTACAACAAAAACAATTTTTAATACATTTTTTGAGAAAACATTCATTTTATTGGACTCTTTTTAAAGGCAATGATTAAAATATAAATAATAAAGTAACGGTAAAAACTTTGTTATTTTTTTAAAGTCAATTAATTGCAATTAAATACAAAAAAAAAATAAATGAAATTTTTTAAAAAGTGGCAGAGATATTCGCTTCCAAATACAGAACTTTAAATTTCAGAGAGTTTTTTTCTCTGTCTTGGCGTTTGATAAAAATACACGTTAAACAACTAAAGAAAATATTAAGAAAATTCATTAAAAATACATTTGGCAAGATAATTACTGTAATTGTCAACACATTTCAAATAAAATTGAACAAAAATTTAGAAAAACAAAAAAATTTAGAAAACCGTTGAAATTTGACTGAGTTGTTTGCTCGGAAAGTGGAATTTTTTGATTTTGGAACTGCATTTTTCGGACAATTGACATTTGAGGAATGCATAAAAGATAATTTTGGTTAAAAATTTGTAGTTTAAAAAAAAATTCAAATTCGATCAATTCATAAGCTCTTCTCAAACTAAATTTTAAATCGATAAAATAACGGATTTTTGTACAAAAATTTTATTTCTGTTTTAAAAGGTTGGGAACCCCCTGAAGTGAAATCACAATTTTTAAAAGTGGTTTGCACATATACAGCCTAAACCTAATTTAATGACATCTAAATCGATAGAATAGGTCCATTGGTCTGGGAGGAGTTGAAGTCACAAAAAAAACCTTAGCCTATTAATTATATAGATAAGCAGGATGATTAAAACAGATTCGTGGCTATAACTTTTAATTGGTTGTAGCTATAATGAAATTTTTTTCAAATATATTGTTTTTGAAGCTTATTGAAGATTTAAAAATTATAAGAACAACATTTTAAAAAAAAAAAATTTCGAGCAAAAAACCATAGGGTAGCCTTGTTTTTTCGATGACACATAGTATTTATTAATTTTTCTGTCAAACAAAAACAAATTCGTCTTAAATAAACTACATACAATGAAAGAAAATCAAAAATGCAAATTTGAAATTTTTTTATTTTTACAACAAAAACAATTTTTAATACATTTTTTGAGAAAACATTCATTTTATTGGACTCTTTTTAAAGGCAATGATTAAAATATAAATAATAAAGTAACGGTAAAAACTTTGTTATTATTTTAAAGTCAATTAATTGCAATTAAATACAAAAAAAAAATAAATGAAATTTTTTAAAAAGTGGCAGAGATATTCGCTTCCAAATACAGAACTTTAAATTTCAGAGAGTTTTTTTCTCTGTCTTGGCGTTTGATAAAAATACACGTTAAACAACTAAAGAAAATATTAAGAAAATTCATTAAAAATACATTTGGCAAGATAATTACTGTAATTGTCAACACATTTCAAATAAAATTGAACAAAAATTTAGAAAAACAAAAAAATTTAGAAAACCGTTGAAATTTGACTGAGTTGTTTGCTCGGAAAGTGGAATTTTTTGATTTTGGAACTGCATTTTTCGGACAATTGACATTTGAGGAATGCATAAAAGATAATTTTGGTTAAAAATTTGTAGTTTAAAAAAAAATTCAAATTCGATCAATTCATAAGCTCTTCTCAAACTAAATTTTAAATCGATAAAATAACGGATTTTTGTACAAAAATTTTATTTCTGTTTTAAAAGGTTGGGAACCCCCTGAAGTGAAATCACAATTTTTAAAAGTGGTTTGCACATATACAGCCTAAACCTAATTTAATGACATCTAAATCGATAGAATAGGTCCATTGGTCTGGGAGGAGTTGAAGTCACAAAAAAAACCTTAGCCTATTAATTATATAGATTGAACCTCGTCAGACACAAAAATGCAGTCAACGATGTTTTTGTCCTCTTGTGCCTTTTGAATCATCTTCTTGCAAAATTCCAAGGGAACAGGGAAAGTTCAAATCTTTGTGCATAATTATCTGCAGCGTCTGTCTGCTGATAACCATTTGATCAGCTAAGCTCCTTGTCAAAGCTCGACAGTGGGCTTGCATGGCAGCAGCTACTGCAGCGATTGTTTCCTGCGTTTCCTGCGTCCTGAGGATTCTCGATGATATAGCCTTCTTATTATTGTTCTTCTCACTGCAAAATTGTTAACCAGCCTCTTATAGTCCATCTGCTAGAAAGAGTGCCACCAAACGTGCGTCTGTATTTCTTTTGGACAGAAACTACAATCCATATTCGTCGTCGCAAGTCTTCATTTTTAATAAATCTAACAATCTATAAAATAAAAGCAATTAAATTCAAAAATAATAATAAGATTATTTAAGATCTTACCGCCATAAGATACATTTCGCCGATTAATTTATTGTAGTATTCGATCGCCGCTGATATTTGATATCGATTTTTATGGTGAAGCCAGCTTGGCATTTTTTTGTAAAAAACCGAAAATAATAACATTCACATATATTTCGCAACACACTGCCTATTTTTGGATGTCCACAAAAAAATTAACATTAGAGAACATATGGTTTTTTTATTTTTCTCATATTGTTTCGATAGTTTTTTATGTTTTAAAAACCATCTGGGAAAAAAGTCCGATCCTTCGGATATAGCGTGGAAGTATGAAGGTGTACCAAATTTCAGCGAAACCCGTTCTGCTATTGAGATTTTAATAAAGATCGATCATTTATAAATTAGTTGCAATATCAAAAATTTAAACGTAAACCTTTTTTTTAAATTTTCTTAAAAGTAACACTTAAATAAGTGCTTCAAAAATATACTTGCAATACATTGCCTTAAAGAAGAAGTATGCCCTTTATTTTTTGTTGGCTGTAAGCTACAGTACACGCTTTTGGTATTAAATTCTCCAAAAACAACAACAACAATAGCGAATGCAACAAAACTAAAGACATGTTCGTTAGGAAAGTAACTGAATGTAGTTGTAGTTATTGCTGTCAACACGGAAGTGTTAGAGTTGCTGATAATGATTAAAATAACCATCACGTATCATCATGATGAAAAAGCGATGATGATGAAGTTGACGATGTTGAAAATAAATAGCTGCATAACACCAGCAGCAGCTGCCGCTTCTGTTGCTGTTGGACTTGAACTGAATGCATGTATTTCGATTCATCAGACTGCAGCTGTTGGCATATTTAAATATACCAGATGTATGTTAATATTCATGTGCACTGGGATGTAAGCTAGGGTCTGCATCATGTTTTTAAATGGATTTTCAAAATATTTATTACATTTTTTACTTAAAATGTATGGCATAAAATTAAAAGTTGAAATTTTACCATTGAATATAAGTAATATTTAGATGCATTAATATTTTCCAATTAGCTTCTTACCAACTGAATTATTATGAAGAATAAAATTCTAGAAGAATCCAAAGCTTTGTAAACTAGAGTTGATTAAAGTTTAGAGCAAAAATACACACCTTGTCGTGTCCTTGTCAGCGACATAACTCACCAGCCACCAGATTCTTCGAATATAACATTTTTGGAATTTATATATATTTATAATACATGTATTTGAAGTCTTGAAAGTTCGTTTTTTCTTTTTATTTTTTGTAACATAACAATTTAACTTTATTTGTTTTATTTTTAATATAATCCTGATATTATTTTGTTGCTTTAATTTAAGTTTAAGCTACAATGTTACAATATATTTTCTTTTAAGAAATTTTTAAATACTCTTTAAAATTCTGAAAGAGGTGTTAAAAATAAAATAAAAAAAAACACAAATGCACTAGAATTTGTACGGCTTGCTTAGCAAAAACAAAAAAGAAATCTCTTTTACATGGTATGTTTTAATAATTTCAAATACGAAATGCCTGCCAATCAAAATTTAAGCAATTTTTTTACACAGAAAATAATAATTTTTACTAATTTTTGTTTTTTTTTTTTTAAATTTAAGCTGAATTACTCAAAGGCATTAGAACAAATTGTGGCTTGCTGTGCACTAAGATATACTATTAATTTGGGAAGAGTTGCATGTGTGTGTGAGTGTGTGTGTGTTTCTGAACACAAACCTTCTTTTATTATTTTTCTTAGCAATAAATTTAAATTGAATAAAAATTTAAATTTGTTTTAATTTGTTATAATAAAAAATATGTTAAACTATAACAGGAGGTAAAGGAATCAGGAAATTGTCTCAAGCGACAAAACTGGTGACAATTTAAAATGCTGCTGTGGATGCTTATAATGTTGTTGTTGATGATGTTGTTGTTGCTGTTGCTGTTGATTTCATAAGCAAAATCCTTCATAAGCTGCACTGATTGCTTGTATTTTTTGTTCTTACATTCTTGTTTTTAGTTTTCTTTTTTGTTTGCTTTTTTTTGTAACTACAACTTGGTCTCGTCCTTAATTGCTTTTAATTGAATTAAATTTACGTTTATCCTTTTATCCTACTTTTAGTTCACACCAAATCAACAGCAATTGAAGAATTAAAAGTGATAAAGCGACGTGTTGTTGTTGTTGTTGAATATGTTGCTGCTACTAAGTTTATTTTGGTTAACCAATTATGAGACCGCAGCCAAGTCTAAATTGATTTTTGGTATGATTCAAGCGTCCACTTAGTGCGAAAGAGAATGGCAGCGGTTGCAGGCGTTTCTCAAGAACGCCACAAACATTCCAATTGGAATCGAAGGAACCTAGAAATATGCAAGAATTTTAGAAATTTATCAATTTTTTTAGAGATACTTTAAGCTTAAATTAAAGCAAATTGCTTAAGGTATGTATGTGGCGACCGTGGTCAAGCGTGTTAAAGTTTGTTTCAGACAATGCAGACAATGACAAAACCTCAGAGATTAAATAATACAATGTTAAGCTTCTTGGAAACAAGAAATTTAGCCGTTCAGAGTCGGCATAAAAAATGTAAATAATTATAATATAAGAAGATCGATTAAAGTCCTTTCAAGGGCTGGAATGGCCAATTTTGTTGTTATTGTTACTACAAGCATGCTAGCAGATAAACAATTTTTATTTATACATTTGAAAATTGATTTTTTTTTAATGGAATTTTTTATTTTTGTTTCTTTTCTTTCATATTTTATTCAATTGTTATTGCTAATTTGTCAATCTGTTCTTTTATTTAACATGTTAAGTTGTACATTTTTATTTATATGTTATTTCTATTTTATATAAAAAATATTTATTTTGCGTTTGTTTTTATTTTTTAATTTATTTCGTATTCAATTTTTATATTTAATTTTTTTTTATTTATTTTTTTTATTTATTTTTTTTTATTTTTTTTTTCGTTTTTTTTTTATTCATTTTGTTATGTTTAGTTTTTTAATATCTGTTATTTTTGCTGTTTTGTTTTTTTTAATCTTTTATTTTATTTTATATTTTATTTCTTATTTCATTACATATTTTATTTTAGTTTCACTCGATATATAAGCTTTTATTCGATATCAAAAAATCACAATGACCTACCTCCCATACAGTTATTTTTATTTTAAATATGTGGAATTTAATGTTTTTTAATTTTTATTTGTAGTTTATTTTGATTTAATTTAATTCCTTTTTTATTTAATTTTTTTTTATTTAATTTCTTATTTTATTTTTTTTTATTTAATATTTTATTTTTTTTTATTTTATTTTTTAATGTTTTTTAATTTATTTTTTAATGTTTTTTATTTTATTTTTTATTTCTTATTTTGATTTTTTTAGTTACTTGATTTATATTTTATTTGAATTGTTATTTAAAGTTTAATTTTTATTATTAGTTAATATTTTATTATTATTTTAATTTAAATTTAGAAATACATAATATATTTTTATTTTATTATTATTTTCATTTAAATTTAGAAATACTTATATTTTTATTATATTCTTAAAATATTTATATTTTATTTTTATTTTGACTTTCTTTTGTTTTATTCATTTTGTATGTTTAATTTTTTTTTTATATTTATTTTATTTTTTATTTTTTTATTTAATTTATTTCAATTTTTTTTATATTAATATCATCATGTATTTTATTGTAATTATCATGTATTTTAATTAATTTTTTTTTTTTTTATTGTTATTTAATATTTAATTTTATTAATTATTTTATAATTTTATTTAAATTTTTATTTTATTAAAATTTGATATTTAAGGGGGTCTTCTCATTGAGCAACTTTTTTTTCGACTTTTATTTATAGCTTGGGTAGTTGTGAATATGACCCTAAAAGGATTTTTAGAAATTCGAAATACTTTAGAAGATACAGCCTTTTTCGTGAAGCAAGGTCTTCGTCAAAATGAGCTATTTTTTTCAAACTTCAAACTTTAAACGCGTTTATCTCGAAACCACGTTTTTCGAACTGGCGACCATGATATATCCAGTTCAACTGAACCGATTTTCATGAAACAAAGTGGAATCGCAGAATTGTCACCATTCTCGGGTGAACCTCGACCATAATTTTAAAAAATTTTTTACTATTTTTTTTTACACTAAACTACAAAAAAAAAGTCCGAAATTGAATTTTTTTTTTTGAATGGCCGCCATTTTGTCAAAAAAAATCACAAAATTAAGCTTGAGGTTCACCCGAGAATTACATCTATACTGATTATAACCCCGTTTTTTTTTTCATTTCAGACGCTCCGGAGACCCGGAATCGTGGCCGCCGTGACGACACCTTTTTTTTCACCACCAACTTTGAAGTCTCATTACTTTTTGAACAGCCCACGTATCGAGGCAAAAAAAATTTGTTTATTTACTTTGAAACTTTTGTAATACAATAAATAAAAAAAGTTTTCAATTATTGTTTGCGTTTTCAAATAAGAATTTTTTTAAAAAGGGTCAAAAAAACGGGTTTTGAATGAGAAGACCGCCTTAAGGCTTTAATCGATATCATAAAAACACACAATGCCAAGTTCGAAAATAAGGCAAGTCGAGTCAAGCCAGAAAGAGATTTTTATTTTGTGCCTTTTAACGACCCGGGAACTGTGATTGGGGTCGTTACCGTGGTGGAAAATCCAGGATAACGGTAAATCATCAAAATAATCCAAAAGTAAATGTTGCGCCAAGATGTCTTTGTACATTTTTCCATCAATTTTTACAATTGGACCAACACCTGATGTAATAAAACACCCTCACACCATAACTGAAGAGCCACCGTGTTTAACGGTTTTCTTTGTGTATCTGGGGTTTAGTTCCTGTAAGGAGGACGCCGTACGTATGGTTTTTCATCATTTCCAAATACTTTAAACTGAGTTTCACCGCTCCAAGCAACTAGATTCCCGAACTTTGAGTACTTTTGCAGATGCTCTTTAGCAAATACCAGTCTTTTTTTAATATTCTTTTTGGACACATTGGGTTTTCGCCGTGCAATTCTTCCATTCAAAAAATTTTGTTGTCGTCTTCAACGAACAGTTTGCGCAGATACTCTTACCCCATGATACTCTTCCATTTGAGCCCTTATTTCAGTGGAAGTCAAAAAAAGATCTGACTTGCTCAATCTGACCAATTGTGTATCGTCAGTAGTTGTTGTCTTTCTTTGTCTCTTTCTATGTAAATTTTTTTAAGTTACTTTTTTTGTAATATTTAATGGCGTTATTCACTTTTCCTCTAGAAAACCCCAAAAGTTGCTTTACACGTCCAATGTTTTTCCTTTTTTGGAAGCAGTACCATATTAGCTTCCTCTCGTTTGGAGTTGCGCTCTTGTTCTTACCCATTATTGTTATTAGGCGCTATTTTTTTTTTTAATAAGATTATGACAATTGAGTAAACTATTGGAACAGATTTAAATCCAAATTTATTCCATAAATAGCCAAATTTTACCTATTTCAGAATAATGCCCAATTGTTCCGACCAAATACAGAGCATGACCTTGTCATTGTGAATATTGGGCTTTTACGTAGATTTTGGCATATGACCGAGTGGTCTTTGATTTTTTGCGCTTGGGGTTATTGTAACGAAGCCATTTCTCATCACCAGTCACAATACGATGCAAAACCCCATTTCTTGCCGTTGGAGCAGCTGTTCACAAGTTTACAACTGCGTTCGACGTCTCTCAGCTTTATTTTATACCGCACCCAATATCCTACCATGGCTTTTAAGCTAACAGACATAGGTTGTTGAGTCACTCCCAATGCTTTCGTAAGTTCTTCTTGGGTTTGGCACGAGTCTTCATCCAATAAAGCCTCCAATTCGAAAAATGAATTTTTAGTTGATAAAAAGATTAAAAATATTTTGAAAACTTTGGCATAATATTGCAGTTATGGCACTTATTACAAAAAACTTAAAAAAAGGATCTGGCTACGAAATAAACCTGCAATCTCTTAATCGTTTCATTAGGTCTTAAATTAAGGAATTTGAGATTTTTGTATTCTATCAAGCAAGCGTGGGTCGCCACACCCTTTTTCAATTAACAGAACTTGAGGCTTAAAAATGCTCGAATAATAACCGAACAGTACATTTCCTATCGATGCAGCAACAGCAAGTCTATTGTTTTTAATTCTTATATGATTAAAATCTAATTTGAATGCTAACTTACCCCTAAAAATGAGATCGGCCTTCGGCAAGTCCACCTGATAACCAATCGTAGCGACTGATTCTTGCATCCTTAGACTAGTTTCCACCTCAACACCCACCTGCAACTGTTCGCTTGCCTTTTGGTAATAACAAATGTGTACTCCGGTCAGACCTAGTGTGCCAGACCAAGTAGAGTCGCCATTTGTATAGCGACCAACGGCAGAGACAACGGCTATTTGACCACCGGGTACATTAGGTCCATACTGATAGGCCAGCTCACCACCTAAAGCAATTTTTTCGGTTACCGATTGCAGATAATGACTAACAAACACGCCGGAGTTATTGAAAATATTGGGATTTCCTATGGTAAGAGAGGCAGTGAAGTCATTGCCGCGATAATCAGTGGTCAACTGAGCGGCAGTAAGTTTGCTTTCCTGAATCTGAAAGGAAAGGAGAGTTTATTTAGCACTGAATGTCCTATATTACGCTCAAACATTATCACTTACCTGTGAGGCGAATTTACAGCGAACGCGAGGTGTGAACTGGTGTATAACGTTAGCATTTAGGTTGCCAGAGGGGTCGACGTCACCCAACAGTACCGGAAACGCTTCGGATGGGCTGAATTGTTTTGTGCCCACATAGGTAGCGCCAAAACGATACCCACTAGGCTGTGTGCTGCACAAATTTAGTGTATGCGACACTTGGAAGTGATTGCTAAGACCCTTGTTTAGCATAACTTTGGCACCCTCAAAGGTTATTGCTTGAATATCTAAATAGAAAAAAATAAATAAATTAAGATTTATGCAAACTAGCAACAAAAAAAAACAATATATATCAAGAACAACAACAAATGATGGCAATCATTGATTTCACATGCTTGTAGGTTATGTCATCAATGTTGAGACAGAGTGCAAGTCCGGCCGCTTGCTTTACCTTTGCATTTCTTGTGCAATTCCTCTACGGTGCCGGGATTTTCCAAAGTCGTTCGCTCCTGGCTCGCACCATCTGCATCTGTTGTTCCAGCAATACCCGTTTGTGGCTTAACTGGCTCCGGTATGCCAAAGTTCATGGAATCCACTGATTTGCTGGAGGACGAAGCGGCCAAAACGTTTCCCATCTTTGTTCCGAGTTAATCTCTTTCACTTGAAATTTTTTAGAATATTCTTAATTTTCACGTTGTCGCGCGTAAATTTGCCAATAACTTCGGGTTATTCGCGCTGATTTTCTTTTAAATTTTTCGTGATTAAGCTCGTTTAAAACCCGTGGAAAAAATTTTTCTCATCACATAAGAAAATTTTTATCGAAAAAGAAAAAATTATTTGACAATTCTATGGTGAGTTTAGTTTAATAGTGTGCGTCTGATTGGACTTTCGTGTAGAGATGTGTGTGAGTGTTTACACGTGCGTGGTGAAATTTTTATAATTGTCAATTATTAAACACAGCTGCGCTATTTTAAGCCAATGTACAGTTCAATAGCAAGATATACCCAACAAACATTACAAGTTCTAAAACTAGATTCAGGAAAGTTTATCTGTTTGATCTCAATCAGATATATAGGCAGAAACACATAAAAGGCATGCTTGCATCAAAGCATCTGACGTTTAATTCGAAATCACGTAAGCTTATGAGGCAACGCATAAAGAAACATGCACGCATCAAGCATCATTATTCATGCTTGAAGTTGGTGATCTTTGAACTTTTCTCAAGCATCAAGGCATTGAAAGTTTGGCATTTGTCATATTTGGCAACAAATAAAAAAATTTCTTTTCATTCAAAATTTTCGATATATATTTTATAATCTTTAATTACTAAGCTTTGAGTCAAATTTGCTCAATATGTAATTTTTTGAGCGATATTTGCGAATAGGGATTTAGGCTGTGTGCGAATTGATCTAAAATTTAGAACATGACTTTTCTTTTCATTGGAAAAATCCAGCCCTGCAATAGTTTAGGGCGAACACATATTTGACAACTAAATTTTTGGCAACTTAAATCTATTGCGGTAGCATTTGTTTTGCTTTGTATTTTTGTTTTCTGTGTTTGGTTAATAAAAAATTTAAATTAAATCAAGTGCAAGTTATTCGTTTTCTACAATAAATGGAAGAAAACATCAAATCAATGCAGCTCAAGGCGCAGTATCTCAAGAAATTGTCATCTCTCGCTGCGAACTGTTCTTGCTTTTTTTTGTTTTTTTAAAATTCAAAATATTTTTATTTAAACTGTCAATAATATTATACATAAAAATGCTGCCAGATTATTTAATAAAAATATGTTAAGGTCTTGCGAAAAAAATGCATGTACATATTTCTTTATAGGCTAATAGAGGTTAATCTATTGTGGGTTGTATTGGATGTGGCCGCGTTTGTTGGTGAATGGCACCCTCGCTTTTAACACACTTAAGTATGGATATAACATATTCCCATACCAAATTTAAGCTCTGTTTGTCATATATAAACCATTTTATAGTGTTTTTGATTTTGTGAGTTGCATAGAAAGTGGGAATGTTCGTGGGTGTAGCACGCCCATTTTGTATGCGTCTTAGTTTTGATGTAAAATGCATTCATATCACATTTTATATCTGTAGCTTTAATGCAACCCTCTACAAAATTATTTCAAATTTGCGAATTTACGGGAGGAAAAGGTGTCCGTGGGCGGAGTCCAAAAATATTCAGAAGTGCAAATTGAAAATGTATATATATCAAACTTCATACAATTATCTCTAACTTGTTCATATACTATGTTAACGGACAACACGCAGACGGACGAACGGTCAGACACACAGGGCTTAATCGGGCTTAATCGCTTAATTCACGAGGTGACGCTGATCAAGAATATATACACTTTTCTATTACGGACTCGCCTATTTCTAGGTGTTACAAACGTTTGCACAAAGTTAATATGCCATAAACTTACAGGTTTGGAGAATAATCACTTGAAATGAACAATCAAGAATTTTAAAATAATAAATTCTTGCTTTATAAGTGTTTTTACACTTTTCCCAATTAAGAACTCCCACATTTTGTGCCAAAAATAAAATATAACATATGGCACCTTTACCAATTTAGTCATGAAAAGTCTGCTCACAAATTTTCTAAATTGTAGGTAAGCACTGCTATACCGACAAACTTCCAATAATTTAGTTAAGACACTCAATTTAGATCAATTCGCACACAGCCTTTAACTAATTTAAAAAAGTTTGGTTTAATCTTATATTAATTTGTTTATTTATAAGTGAAAATGTCTTCTGTTTCAGGCAAATAAAATATCGCTCAAAATATTGATACATTTCACTCAGGAGTCCATTAAATTTATGATGACGAAGCTGCAGCTGTAATACTTACATGCGACGGTGGAATCGCCAGCAGCGATGTGGCTTTGTGACATTGGTAATTCTTGCACGGTACGGTGACTACCACCGCCTCACCAACCGAGTTTACTGCATCTTGCTGTAAAACGAAACAGCACACCAACGATTAGCAAGACACGAGAAGCACTACTTTATTCCATAGAAAAATGTACTGTTTCACGTGTCTTGCATATCGTTGGTGTGCTTTCTCATTATACAGAAAGATGGGGCTAGACTTAAGAGCTGGAGGCGTTGATGAGTGCAGGAAATGGATCATGTGTGGATTTAAGAGCCAAATAGACTAGACTATATAGACTGTGTAGAATAGACTACACACGCCACTATATAGACAACACGTGTTTGTTGCGACGGTCTAATAGTGTATTTGGCTGTTTGAAGGTCTGTTCAGATGTCTGACAAAAATTAAAATATTTTGATTTTCGGTCGTGTCTGACGGACCGTCTGTGTAGTGTATGGTGAAACCTCACAGACTTGAGAAACTTTTGTTGTGCAAAGACGTGTTGCAGCGAAACAAAGGACAAATGTTGTTGAATTTATAGAGCTTTTAAATCTTTGCCGTCACTTTGGAAGATTAAAAGCAAAAAGGATTCTGAAAAAATATTAAAAACAATAAAATTTTAAAGAAAGTAAAAAATGTTTACTTTTTTATACAAATCATTTCGTAACGCACATCTCCATTGACTTTCGACTGTTTCTCTTTAATCTGAAAGCTCTTTAAATTTAAATAAAGAATTTTGTGTCCTTCTTTTGTATGAAGTTGCTTAAAAAACAAAATGGTTTTTTGACTCTCCTGAAAATTTATGCGATATGACTAGTGTCCGACCGAAACCAAAATTTTGGCCGAAACCGAAACCGAATTTCGGCCATTTTTGTAATATTCGGCCGAAACCGAAACCGAAACTGAATGTCTACATGAAAATTGTTTTAAAAACAATTTATTTAGTTTAATTTTTTAGTTAAAAGCTTTCAAAAACATAACAATTGAAACAGATTATAATAACGTAGGTATATATTCGATAAATATTCTTTTGCCTTTATTCATAAAAATTTACGAACCTCTTATAAAGCCTTTACAAAAAAAAATTTCACTTCAAATTTTACTCTAATGTGAGCCCAAATATTGTCAAAAATACTTCAAACTGTTTCAAAAAATATGAAAACATGGCAAAACATTTCAAAATATTGAAAATAAAAATTATAAGTGACAATATTTTCAGAGAAGAACATAGATTAAACAATTTTTTGACTGTTTGCATGTCAAAGTATTGATAAAATTGTGACAAATAAACAAAAAGCCGAAACTGATTAAAAGGGCCGAAACTGGCCGAAACCGAAACCGAAACCGAATATTCGGTCGGACACTAGATATGACATCTACAAAAATATTTGTGAAATTTATAGCGTGAACTATATAAGAAAAGTTCAAGAAGTTTAACTTTTTCTGTCTGCTATTATCTCATGAAATCACAGGGGATATCACATGCTAAAAAAATAGAAAATATATGTCTGTTTCACACTTACTTAGTTAATCGCTTAAGATAGGGTCCGTATGCCCTTTCTTTCTTACTAAAAATGGGATAAGAGTAGATACTGGAACATGGAAACGAAACTTATCATATATATATATATATCGATGTTTAAGCCCACTATCGTGATAAATGATTTAAATGTTCAGAAACGTTGATTTTGTTTTTAAATTTCAATACATTTCAGTTCAAATACTTAGTTCAACTGTGGTCTAAGCAGCATTCGTTGGTAATGCATTTTCAATGAATTTACACAAGGCAGATATTACATTAATCACTTGGAAATGCATTCAACCTATTTTTGTTAAAAAGTCACTTATACTTACTATAGTAAGCTTAACCATCGATATGTAAGTAATACACGGAGAAAACTATGAAAACGTTTCGTAGCACGAAAAGCAGGCAACGTGCTACGTTTGAAAACGTTTAACCCAGGTTTTGATCCTCTTACGTTTATTTTCATTTCAAAAACGGACATTTTAAAATGAGCTTCTAAAACGTTCGTTTGATTTTTTAAAATAAAAATTTTAAAACGTTCGTTTGATATTTTAATATTAACATTTTAGAAGAATTGCAAGCAATTTTTAAGTTTAAGCCACAAACAACAATTTAAGTTTAGATAAAAGGACAACAGCAGAGCAGTAAAACTGCTTAATTTTTTCTGGAACAAATGGTTGGCAGAGAGGGAGGTTCATCTCCATTATATTTCATGTGGCAAACAACAAAACATCAATAAAAAAAGATAATTTAAAGCTAAACATAGAAACACTTCACTCAAAACATGCTAAACGTTATAGTTTATCAGTTAACAGCGCCTTATTAAACGTGGTTAAGCTTGGTACAAACATCTTTAACGAACTGTCAAAGTTAAAGACAAACATTGCTAGCAGAGATGTTGGGAATACCAATTAACAGTAAGTGTAGTTAAGAGCCAGTTAACGATAATCAAAAGTGTCTTTAATGCGTTTGGGAATTCCACTACTGTTCGATTTTTTGTCTGTTCTCATATAAATTCGTCAAATTATTATGTTATAACTAAATTACTAATTAAGAATAATTAAGACGGCAAACAATATTTTTTTTAACAAAAGGTAAACCCGATCAATTGTTTTGTTGGCGTTCGATAAAAGCCAGCTATGGCGACTTTCATGCTGACAGAAGCATAAAAAAAAATTAAAAACGGTCGCTCACTTCAACTCTTCGGAAATTTACGATTACCCTAATTGTGAAATGCATTAAATAAGTGTAAAATAATTGTAAATTGTCAATAAAAATGAATAATTTCTTAGAATATGTAAAAAAGATTATTTTTTGTAAAATATTTATTCGTGTTGCTCAAACAACAGTAATTGTTAAATCAACAACTCAGTTGGCAAAAAGAAATTTATGCAATAACAGCGGATCTTCATTTAGTAGTAACAATATTATTTTTCCTTTATAATACATATATACACTGAAATCTCTTTATGTTAAAAATATAAGTGAATACATATATTTACATATTCACATCTTTATATCAATAAGATTTCTTGATGGATGTTTATTAACAAGATTTTTGTTCAGCTAAGAACATGTATTTTTAAATCTACAAAATTTATTTTTGGTGTATATATCCGTAAAGCAATCTAGCGTGACCAGCGTTACCAGTTTTACACTATAAATAGTGCTTTCGGTATTTTTTGAGCTCTTGCGAGATGCTGCGGGAGAAAGTAAAAATCATCGCTTTATGTGAGAAAAACTATCATGCGAGAAAATTTTTACCACATGTGCGATATTTCCCACTCGAGAGAATAAAAATACCGAAATTACCACAAAATACCTCACATTACCAAAAAGAGATTTCTACCTGCTGTGGCAGAAGTACGCGTGAATGAAATGTGTACAGAAAAGGTTAACTGAGTGAATGCGCTTGTTGATGCATTCTTCATGTGCATTCTTGTTGGTAGTTTGTTTGTGTTTAAACTGTTTTCGATATTTAACAACAAAAGAACGTAAATAATTTCTAATAGCAAAGTGAAAAATAAAATAATTATGTCTGGAAGAAAAAGATCATTGTCGCATAGTTATTCAAAAATTGAATTATTATAAAAATTATTGTTTTATTAACTGTTGTTAATTTATATGTTGCAATTTAAGTTTACTTTCGTTACATAATTTCATACTTTGCTATAAACACCGTTTAAAGTGATATTTTAAGCAACTTTGAGGTATTTCATTGACTTGCGGTAATTTTGTGGTAATTTGTACGATTTTGAGGTAATTTGAGGTATTTCATTGACTTGCGGTAATTTTGTGGTAATTTGCACGATTTTGAGGTAATTTGATTTATTTTTGAAGTGTGGTAATTTGAGAGAATTAAATGCGAGAATAAGGTATATTCACCTGACAACGCTGAGCGTGACCTTACAAATTACAAGAAGTTGGCAACGCAATCATATTTTGCTTAAATAGTTTTGCATTTGTCTGGCAACATTTTCACTACATAGTCGCAAAATTGCCGCGCAATTTGTTACCAAATCTATTAATTTTGAAAGCTCTCTTTAAAAATCTAGAATACTAGTATTAATAAAGGAATTAAAATATCTAAATTAACGAAAAGGAATAAGAATGCCACCCAAACGCAAAAGAAAGGCTACTGCTGCCCAACTTAGTGCAGCAAAGGTAAGAAATCTCAAACTGAAAATTATGCAAGACTAAGAAGATGACCGTTTTGTCGTTTTAAGGAAGAACAATCGACTTCTAAACGCTCTCGTGACTCGAAACCTAATCAAGATGATGCAGAGCAGCTGGACAAAAACAGTGCAGTGCTGTATATAGAGCACTGTCGCAGTTGATCCGTGTTCAAGCGACGTGCACAAGCGTTGCATGTCGAAGTTCTCAAACGTTTGCAGGACATTAATAGTGACGCTCAACTTCAATTGGTTTTAAATGCAAATGGAGTGCCACCAAGAGGATCTTTTGAGGTATTTATAGCGCCACAGCCCACAGACGAATTGAATGAACGAACTGAACTTTGGTCCGGCCACAAGCGTACGCCGCGTGCTCAAAAGTTTCCAGAAGTTGAAAGTATTCTGGAAGAACTCTTGAAAGTGCTGAATATGAAAGAGTCTCAAGAAGGCAGCAGCACTCAGGAGAAGGTTAAAATACCCGAGCAGGAATTGGATGCAGCACCCAAACAGGCAACAAAATCTTCAAAGAAACAAGCTAAAAAGTAAAAGCAGTACATATATAAGAATAGAAGCATTCGTGGCACTCATGACCTGCGCTGTAATTAAACCTTAATCAGGAGTTCGGCGTAGTGAACTTTTTGCCCAGCTTGTTTTTATGCATACAACTTTTACTTGTTCTTAAGTTTTATTTTTTTTTAATTATTAACACTTGCATATTCCTTGGCTTTACTTTGTAGCAGTTCAAGCTAATTGACACACATGACCAGTATTGAATAAAGTTCTAAATGGGCCATCGATATTGTGAATATTTTTTGTCCTAGCTTGAAATTGCTCAAGGTTAAGCCAAGATTTACTGTTTTTGTTATATTGAATAAGCCAAAAATATATTTATCAACTTTATATGAAAATCGTTTTTACATGCAATGCGACGGAAGCAAACATTTTAGAACTAAAATAATGTTAACTGCACATTAAGTTAAAAATTTAGTTAACTGTACATAGAAAGTTTTCATTGACCCTCTTCAGCCGGCTCTACTTTTCCTGATGAACAAATAGGGCAACTATCCTTTGGCAAACTTTCTTCACTATCTTCACCAGCTTCTTTGTATTCCTCTATAATATTAAGTAGCTCTTGTTGCGCATCTAGAAATTCCTGTTCCTCCATACCTTCACCGGTGTACCAGTGCAGATGTGCCCTGCGCCGTAGCATCACAGAACTACCATCGTACAAGCGCTGGAACATTATCAGAATTGCCGAAGTGTTGCCAATAAACGTGGCCGACATCTTGAGACCACGCGGCGGTATATCACAAATTGCAGTCTTAATATTATTTGGTATCCACTCAACAAATTGGTGCATGTTCTTGTTGCGCATATTGGTCATCAGTTGATCCACTTCGCGTGGTGACATGCGTCCCCTGAAAATGCCCGCTGCAGTTAGCAGCTTACCTTGACTCAGATCAACGGCGCAAAGCATATTATTCGAGGAGAAGATCTCTTGCACCAGCTCTGCGACAGTTCCCTGATAGAACTGCTTGTGTTTGCAACTAAGCAGCGGAGCAAAGCCAGGTATGAGAAAATGAAGCCGTGGAAATGGCACCATGTTAACATAGATCTTGCGCAGTCCAGCATTCGATTGACCAGGAAATCGCAGGCAGGTTGTAATGCCGGAAATTGTGAGTGCAACAATATGATTGATGTGCTCATAGCCGGAAAACTTTATATTGAGCTTCTTAATGCATACTTGAAATAATGCCTCGTTGTCCAGACAAAATGTTAGATGCGAGTGATTCACCAGCGCAGGTATGCTGAGTAGTGCATTGTATGGCTCCACCACGGTTTGGGAAATATTCGGTGATGGTATGGTAACATAGTTTGAAATTAAATGATCCGGATACTCTTCGACGAGATTGTTCATAAGCAGCGCCGTCAAACCGGAACCGGTGCCGCCACCAATAGAGTGCAGCAGTTGAAATCCTTGCAAGCAATCCACTGCTTCAGCCTCACGACGTATAACATTCAATATATCTGCTAGTATTTCAGCTCCATCGGTATGAAAGCCTCGGGCAAAATTATTGCCCGAACTTTCGTTGCCGCTAACAAAATTTTCCGGATGATAGAGGGCGCAATCGGGAATGCGTTCAATGGAAGTTCTTTCGGTATCAATGCATATGGCACGCGCATAAAAACGTTTCGTTGCTGTTGCATTAAAAAATACGTTTATGCGTTCCAGCTGCAGCGCCGTATTGCCCACAAAGCTTCCCGTGCGGTAGTCGACACCGTGTTCGTGTGAGATCACATGCCAGAACTAAAGTGACGAAATAATTATGTTGTAAAAAAAAAAAAAATTGTAAAAAGCGATGTTTTTTTTAACTTAACTGCGTCTCCGATGCTATTACCAGCGCCACCGATCTGCATTGTTATAATTTCACGCATTTTTTATAAAGTATTATTTTTTTTTAATTTTATGGTTTTTTCTTAACGTTTAACTAAAAATTTTGGATTTTGTTTATTTTCTCAAAACTTTATTTTGACATAATTAAATTCTAATCCGTTTGCAAAACAGTTTTTATGACTTCCGGAAATGTTTTCGAAAATAAAAAGAAAACAAAATTTGAAAATAAATTCAAAATAGATTTTCAACGTATATAAGTAAAGACCCAGTTAGCAGTAGGTATTACGCAACTAAGCACTATAGATGTAGCTACAGATTACATTTCTTAATTTTGATATTTAGTTCACCTTTAAACTGAACATTTCGACCTTGTAGAACATTTAATTAACACCAACCAGTTGATTATTATTTGTTTTTCCTAATAAAACATTTATTCAAAACATTTATTTAGCTTAACTCACACACACACACACTTTTTCAAATAACCATTACAACACCACTTTGGATTCGACAATCAAATTTGAAGAATTAAAAAAATTCATCGTTTTTGTTGCAGCATTATCGATTGTTTTCCCTGCAATATCGACAAAGAGGACGCAGTTCCCGCTCATCAACACTACCTTCATCACCATCTCCACCACTTTTCTCACCGATCATCTTAGTGGTGCCGGGATTTTTATATTCTTTTATAAGATTAAGCAGTTCATGCTGCGCATCTAAAAATTCCTGTTCTTCCATGCCTTCACCGGTGTACCAATGCAGATGTGCCTTGCGACGCAACATCACAGCGCTGGTATCATATATGCGTTGGAATAATTTCGATATGGCTGTCGTATTGCCAATAAATGTTGCTGACATCTGCAGGCCGCGTGGCGGTATATCACAGATAGCCGTCTTGATATTGTTGGGTATCCATTCAACAAAATTGGTAACATTTTTATTGCGTATATTTGCCATTAGTTGATCTAATGTGCGCGGTGACATGCGACCTCTGAAAATACCCGCTGCAGTAAGCAGCTTACCTTGACGCAGATCAACAGCGCAGAGCATATTATTGGAGGAAAATATCTGCTGCACCAGCTCCGCCACTGTACCTTGTGAGTACTGTTTCTGCATGCATCCCGGCAGTGGTGCAAAGCCCGGAACGAGAAAGTGTAGCGTTGGAAATGGTACCATGTTGACATATAATTTGCGCAAACCGGCATTTAACTGACCCGGAAAACGCAAGCAAGTCGTTATGCCGGATATGGTAAGTGCAACTATATTATTAATTTGCTCATAGCCGCTGAACTGTATGTTGGACTTTTTATAGCATAACTGAAACAATGCTTCATTGTCCAGACAGAATGTCAAATGCGAGTAATTTGCCAGATAAGGCATGGCAAGCAGTGCATTGTATGGCTCAACTACTGTTTGTGATAGAGTTGGTGCAGGAATTGTGACATAGTTCGATATTAAATTGTCTGGATACTCGTCGACCAGCTTGCTCATGAGTAGCGACGTTAAGCCGGAGCCTGTACCACCACCAATGGAATGCAGCAGCTGAAAACCTTGCAATGAATCAACAGACTCCGCCTCACGGCGTGTATTATTGAGCACATCTATAAGTATATCAGCGCCATCAGTGAGAAAACCACGTGCAAAATTATTTCCTGAACTTTCGCTGCCGCTTATAAAATTCTGTGGATAATAGAGTGCGCTGTTGGTGTGCAGTCGCTGAGTCGTGGTGCCTTCGGTATCCACACAAATGGCGCGCGCATAGAAACGCTTCATAGCTGTAGCAGTAAAGAAAACTTCGATGCGCTCTAATTGCAACGCACTAGTGCCTCCGAAACGTCCTGTACGATAGTCGACGCCATGTTCATGTGAGATTACGTGCCAAAACTAGAGTGAATATAAGAGAAAACATATGAGTTTTAAACTTGAGAATGATAACGATAATCCGCTGAACTCACTGCATCTCCAATACTATTCCCAGCGCCACCGATTTGTATAGTTATAATTTCGCGCATTATTTGATTTGTAAAATTTGGCTAAATTTTTTAAACTTAAAATTTTGGATTTTGGCTAATTTCTGATAAATCATCTATTTCTTCTTCATCTTGCAAAACCATTTGTTTTTCCCGAAAATGATTTTATTTCGAATTTTTGAAATTTCATAATAAGATTTAGACAACTTCAAATGTGGAAGAAAAATTAAAGCAATTCAAAATAGATTTTGAAAACTTGGCCGTCCCAGTAAGCAATGCGTTCGATGTTAGAGCAGCGTTTCTGAAATAACTGAACCACACTTGGTTCCAAAAAAATTAAAGTTACTTACATATAAATAATTTTTTTTAAATATGGAGCTATAAATCTCTGAATTCTTTCTGTAACCTTTATTCTTTCGTTAAATCGAAAAAAATGATCTTCAAACAATCCTGTGTCGATGTTCTTAAAAAACAATCTGCCGTGTTCTGAATTCGATTCGGATTTTAGAAGGTGTTCTGCATTCCGATCGGAAATGCTAAGTTCGAAACTTAAATCCGATTCGAACTAGCTGTCAAAACAAAATATTTTCAAACATTGATGTGAAAAGTTTAACAAATGTATACAATTTATTTATTTATTTATTTATTTATTTGGCCAAGCAAGGCAATTACTTATTCTAACTTAAATTAATCTATTTTATGATAGTTTTTTTTTTTTTTTTTTTGGTATTATGGATTGAATTACAAAGTGGGCGTATCCGCCCACAGGATTAACATTTCGTTTACAAAACTTTGTCATAAATTAATTCTACTCCTGCTAGAATTGGGGTGGGTAGACAAGGACTTGGGGTTATTAGGCATGGGTCGTGCGTATTTAGGGTGATGATGGAGATGACAAAAGAAGGAATTTAAACTTTAACTAGTAAACCTGTTGCCCGAATTCGAGCAATTCAATAAAAATAAATTGTTAGAAACATTATAGACGTTTAATATATGATATTCTATTCAATAAGTTATAACGAATAACGATATATTGAGTTTTAATAATGATAAAAAATATCATTATCTGAATGGTTTGACTTGAAACGTTTGATCTGACACAACATTTTTTAATGTTACTGTCAAAATACGAAGACGGACTTACACTTATATAAAAGCTGAGAAAAACATTATTACTATTCGAAAACATCGCAGCTTAACTCTTCCAGCTCTAAAAAAATAACTAATTTAAAAAAAAAAACGCATTAAAAAATAGATTTAAGAAACAATACTAAGATATATTTCAGAAATTAATAAAAGGTACTTACAGAACACCTACAACATCGATTTATGACACATTTAGATGAAAAAACACCAAAAAACCCAAAAAAATTTTTTTTTGAAAACTGTTAAAATTTGACTGACTTGTTTGCTCGGAAAGTGGAATTTTTTGATTTTGGAACTGCATTTTTCGGACAATTGACATTTGAGGAATGCATAAAAGATAATTTTGGTTAAAAATTTTTAGTTTTGAAAAAAATTCAAATTCGATCAATTCATAAGCTCTTCTCAAACTAAATTTCAAATCGACAAAATAACGGATTTTTGTACAAAAATTTTATTTCTGTTTTAAAAGGTTGGGAATCCCCTGAAGTGAAATCACAATTTTTAAAAGTGGTTTGCACATATACAGCCTAAACCTGATTTAATGACATCTAAATCGATAGAATCGGTCCATTGGTCTGGGAGGAGTTGAAGTCACAAAAAAAACCTTAGCCTATTAATTATATAGATTCACTTTTAAGTGAATTAGATTTTATTAGCTCTAACTTTGTTAGAGACTGAAAACCATTCAGAGAAAATAAGTGGAGGATTCCATAAGACCCTTAGAAATATCTTATAAGGCGTTATTTTTATTTATTACAGTAGCGTTATAGTGCTTGAATAAAGAATCATTTATAGATTTATCGTAAAATATCGATAGAGGCAATGGGCGTGGTCAACAATCGCTTGGATAACTCCTGTGTTAAACCACTTATCTCAGAATGCGTGATCAAAAAGGGCAAGTTTATCGTCTGACGAATGGCGCAGTAGATGCAGGGCAGAGATTTTTTTGTGTCTTTTCAAAACATTTCTGTTTATTTATTTCAAAATGTAAACAAAAGTGCCGTCGTCAATTTTAAACTAGTTCAGGCAATGTGAAGGATAGGGTTAAATGAAAAAGCTTTTTTGTTTAACATGTAAAATGTCTATCTGAACTTACTTTAATGGGGTAAAGTAATTTTGAGATTTATTTTTTTCAAATTTTTTGGAAAATGTTAATAGGTTGCTCTAATCAGATTTTGAATAAAAATATATTCTTTTTCAGACAATTTTTATACTTCAAACTTAAGATGGTCAATAACAGAGATTTTTTTTAGTCTTTGAGTATTTTTTTAGAAAAATAAATGTCCAAATTTTACTCTAATGTACATAAATCAGAAGTTTTGCCCATTTTGTTGGTCATTTGGTAGATTTTAGTAATTTACGTTGGGCGCCAATGTAACGAGGGACGACAGTCGCTCTCGTGTTTTTTTTATAAAATTAAAAATACGTCTTCTCCTTTTGAAAATAGTATCGGAATAAAAATGTTATTTTATAAGTTTTGAAATATCTATCTTAAATAAACATCTTTGAATACAAATTATATTCAAATACTAACAAGTATTTTAAGCAAAGTTAAGTATTCATATACATATAAATAACATAAATAAATTAAAAAGATTATAAGAATAAGACATTCGTTACAGTTTTCAATTTTTGAGTTGTATGGGAGGTAGGCGATGACGTCCATTTTTCAAAGACATCTTCATTTTGATATAAAACATTTGTGTACCAAATTTTAATGTTGTGGGTTATTTATGAGCTTATTTATGCAGTTTTCAATTTTTAAGTTGTATGGGAGGTAGGCGTCTCCGTGGGTGGATTCCAAAAATATTCAATAGTGCAGATCCTTGTGTTCATGTGACTATGTGTACTGAGTTTTATCCAAGTATCTCAACTCCTTCTTATTCTGTGTTTACGGACAACACACAGACGGACGGACGAACATATATAGCTCAACACACGAAGTGACCCTGATCAAGAATATATATACTTTTCTATACCGGACTCGCTTTGTTCTATGCGTTACACCTTTCAGGTTTAGCGTATAATGAGCTCACAGATCTCATCATATCTCAGAATGTTCTAAGATTTCTTTCATTCAATTTATTTTTTCATATTTTGAACAGTTTTTTGAAGTGAAACTTCTTTGGCGGCGAGTGAAATTTCAAGGTCTCTTATTCGTGACGCTAGGCTAACGTTTTCAATTCATATGAAAATTTTAAAAAAATTATTGCCGCTGCCGAGAATTGAACCCCGAACATCGTTGCTTAAGAGCCGGAATCTATACCACCCTTACGCCACGTAGGCACATGAAAAACAACCAAACAAAATGTAATTAAAACTGAACGCGTAACATACTGAAAATAACATAATTAACATTAACATTACATTATTAACATAACCGTAACATTAATTTTCATCCTACAAGTATGCACGGAAAAAAATAGAAAAATAGCTAAAACAAGAGCAGAACGCGTTCGTGGATAAAGAGAGCGAATTAGAGCTCTTAAGAATACAGCCGCAGCTGGGTCTGCAACTAATGATGAAGGTAAGGTGATTGCAACAGCGGCTGAGTTTCAAAATTCATTTTTACGAAACATCAGTGTATTTTGGTGAATCTACAAAGAACCAATCCCCAAAAAACACACTGATGCTTTGTAAAAATGTATTTTTGAACTCAGCCATCATCTCAACAAAATTTTAAAGCCAACCAAGTTGATACACTCAACAATCAACGTTCGCTGCTCTATGAGGCCCTCTATCAACATAGCAATTATTATGATCAGGAAGCAGGAGGTAATAATGAAAAAGATTTGCCTCTGCTTTCGGAGGCTACTTCAAAGAGTACTATGCAAATGCAATCCAGCATTCAAAAAGTAACAATGTTGAGAAGACATTTGTTGTCGAAAGCAACTAAAACACCAACTGAACTAAAACAAGTACCGAAAATAACTGTTATTTTACAATTTTCAAATGAAAAAATTATCGAAAGACTTTTTCAAATATACCATTATGTTACAAATGTCCTCAGCCTCACGAATATTAAGTCGCTTTTAAATTTGAAACTGATTCTTTAAAAGTTAATTTCTTGCCTAGTATATATCGAGGAAAAATAAAGGTTTATGAGGCCCTCACTCAACATAGCAATTATTATGATCAGGAAGCAGGAGGTAATAATGAACAAGATTTGCCTCTGTTTTCGGAGGCTCCTTCAAATAGTACTATGCAAATGCAATCCAGCATTCAAAAAGTAACAATGTTGAGAAGACATTTGTTGTCGAAAGCAACTAAAACACCAACTGAACTAAAACAAGTACCGAAAATAACTGTTATTTTACAATTTTCAAATGAAAAAATTATCGAAAGACTTTTTCAAATATACCATTATGTTACAAATGTCCTCAGTCTCACGAATATTAAGTCGCTTTTAAATTTGAAACTGATTCTTTAAAAGTTAATTTCTTGCCTAGTATATTTCGAGGAAAAACAAAGGTTACTTTTGACTTTTATTTGATCGGTTAAAAATAGCAGTTATTTTGTGACTTTACTTTTTTCGGTCAAAAATATCAAGCAATTTGTGTTTTCTTAAAGGCCACTTGACAGATTGAACTTATGACACCATGTGTAAAATGTCTTACCGATGAGATGAAAATAATAATATAAAAATTTTTTTATCGGTAAAATGACTTCAACAAATATAAATTACCTGATATTTTTGACCGAAAAAATAAACGGCAGAAAATAACTGTTATTTTTGCACAAAAAAAACTATAAGACACAAAAAACTGTTGTTTTTGTTGGAAAAAATAAAAATTAAGAGATAAAATTTAATATGTGACACTTTCGACAAAAACCATAGCCGTTACGGTCCCTGGATGCAAATATTGAATCAACAAATTATTATTCCATTTCGTATTGATTGAATTTCTTTTCAGATACTTTCTCTCTCCATTTCACACTAAAATCTCTCTTACTTCTTACTGTTAAAGAAGTTTCACTTCTGCCACGTGTACGTTGCTACACGCGATTTTTTTTTCGTTTGTTTTTTGTTTTACTTAATTAATTTTGTTTTCAAAGTCCTGCATTGCCCACTTCGTAGCCGTTTAACGATCTCATCTGCCAAGCTAGATAGAGGAACCTCACTTTCTTTGCGACTAGAAATTTCATGCAACTTAACTACACCCTTTTTTAAATCGGAATCTGCTAAAACAATAGCCATAGGAATTTGATTATCCTCGCAGAACTGGATTTGATCCATAAGCTGGGGATTGAGTTTGTACGAATGCTCCGCCTTAGAAGTAAAGAAAGAGAGTATTAAAATTCATCATATTTTATTTATTTATGCTTACTTTAATCCCTTGGCCCCATAATTCGTTTAAAATGCTCAAACGTTTTTCATGCAGATCGTTGTGTGCTGATGCTACATAAACTTCCACTTCATTTGTTCGTAACTTTACGCCCGTTGTAGCATATTTTGCCTCCAGTATAGAGAAAATGCGCTCAACACCAATTGATACACCAACACAAGGGACCTCCTTGCCCTTGGGATCAAACATGCCAACAAGATGATCATAGCGTCCACCGCCTGCAACGGAAGCAATTGTACCTGCCGCAACAACATTATCAATAGCATTTGGTTTGGTTTTCAGAATACATTCAAATATAACTCCTGTATAGTAGTCGTGACCTCTGGCCAGACTCAAGTCAAAGGATATATTTTTCTGTAGACCCATAGCATTGCAATATTTGAGTAGTAAGCGCATGTCTTCGAGTCCTTTAGCTGCAGATGGGTACGCCTTTAAATTTTCATCGGCTAATAACTTTTCTACCAATTCCATTCCACCACTATGCTTTAAATAACAACCTATGCGATCAGCAGTGTCTGGGTTCAATCCTTTTTTCTCAATTGCTTCCTTTCGTACATCGTCCCAGGGTGACTTAAGGACAGAGAAATCAAAATATCAACTAAATATTAAGTTTGTCTAACTAAGAGATATTACCTTATCTAACCTATCCACAGATGAACATATTGATCGGAACTTATCAACAGTTACACCGCAAGCCTCAAATATACCATCCAATAGCTGACGATGATTTAGTTTTATGACATAGTCGCCAATATCGAGAGTATCAAGAATCTCTGCAATTATTTTAATGCATTCAGCATCGGGCAGTATTGGATCAAAGGTACCAGCGATATCAAAATCCTGTGTTCAAATGTCTTAATAGATACATGCAAATTTTTCACAAAATGCTGTTTATCACTTACGCATTGATAAAACTCTCGGTAACGACCACCCGTCATTGCCGGGTCATCGCGGCGATAGACTTTTGCGATATGATAACGCTTGATGCTGCTTATCTTGCTCATGGCCAGGTAACGAGCTAGAGGAACTGTTAGATCATAGCGCAATGAAAGAAGCTCACCACCTTGATCCTTAAGATCAAATATCAATTTGGCATCTTCTCCATATTTATCGCTGAGAACATCCTTTATATAAAAATAAAATTTTAGTAGAACTGTGTAAATATTTACTTAACCAAAAACAACCAATTTCAACTTACTTTTAGTTCAAAAACAGGTGTATCTATAGCTTCTCCCCCATGCTTCTTAAAAACCCCTACAATCTTATCGAGTACTCCCTGTCGCAAGGTCATCTGCTGTGGTGCATAATCCTGCGTGCCCACTGGTGTCTTGAGTATTATCTGTGACGGTCCATCTCTCAATTTAGCCGTTAGAGAAAGCAAACTTGTCACCTCATCATCGATCTACGCATTAATGAATAAAAATTGCAATAAATTACCAATTGTCTATTACATTCGAAGAAAGTGTCAACATTTTTGAAAACAGCTTACTTTTCAAATAGTCGTACTAATAAGCGAAAAATATCGACACATAAGATACTTTTAATTGATGTTAGTTTAACTTGGCGCAAAATTGTTAAGAAGCCAACCAGCAAAATGAGTCGAAATCTACTTATGAGACAAAGAGTCAGAGTTCTATGGTAAAAGTTGCTTTGTGGCCCGTTGCAAGACTTGTCACGCCTAAGGCTGCGAGAGCTATTTGTATCTCGTTTGCTCACACTGATTTCAGCCTGCCTGCCTGTCTGTCTGAATCGGCGTTTACTATGCACGTGGCCTTAGGCTGCGTCCGATTCAGACAGGCAGGTTGAAATCTATGTGAACAAACGAGACACAAATATCTACCTATCTCGCTTGCATACACACTCTGTCTGCCTGCTTGTCGGCGTACACTATGAACGCACCCTAAAGCTGTTTTAAGGTCCATCGTGGACAAGGAGGCCAAGTGGTGGGTAATTGCTCGATTTGCGGGGAGTTTCAAGTTGATCGGAGAATCGGGTAATGAGCTCATATTTTCGGGGAATTTTATAATGCATTTAAGTTTTAATCGAAGATTGGAAACAAACAGTACGCAAACTAAATTTAAATAAATAAATGTACATAAATATATTTTATGAATCCATGCAAGAGTAGTGTGGTCTCTATATAATTTAGTGTATAGAAAAATCGTCAAAGTTGAAAAAGCAGGGACCGTACCCGTTGTGGTTTTTATCGAAAAAGTCACATATTAACGGTTATCTTTTAACTTTTATTTTTTCCGACAATAATAAAAGTTATTTTGTACCTTATATTTTTTCGGGCAAATATAACTGTTTTTTTTACTTTTATTTTATCTGTCAAAAATAACAGTTATTTTTGGCATTTAATTTTTTCGGTCAAAAATATCAGGCAATTTGTATTTTTTCAAAGGCCGTTTTACCGACTTAAACACTATTGATATCATTATTTTCGTCTCGTTATTATTTCTCATCATTATTTTCATGGTATCAATAATTTTTTAACCAGCCAAGCGGTCTTTAAAAAAACACAAATTGCCTGATATTTTTGACCGAAAAAATAAAAGTAACAAAATAACTGTTATTTTTGACCGATTTAATAAAGGCTCATTCCATAGAGACGAGTGTGACGTTTTGACTACTTTATTGTGCTGAAAATGGTATTGACCGGTTAAAATTTTAACAATTTGCTATAGGATATTTTACAAGATGCCCCAAGGTTTCAAAATGCTAAAACATAATGCAATTATTTAAACTAGTTTAATAGTTACATTCGCTTAAACACCTGGGACGGGTGTGACGAGCATAATTCTAAAAACTAAAAATTGTGTGTTTAACATTGAAATTCAGTCCATCTGCCACAATGAGACCAATTTTTGATTTGCATATATTCAAATTTAATATATTTTCTGTTGAATACCAGTGAAAAATATTTTGAAATAATGGCGATAACCATTATTTTTTAAACTTTTAAATGGGACGGGTGTGACATAAGATTGTCAATGGTGTGACGAGTGTGAATGATGTGGGAATTATATATAAGAACTTAATGGGTATAATAACCATCACATATTGTTGACACTTAAATCAAAAAAATATGTTTTTAATTAATGTATTAATATAAAAAAATATTTTTTTTTGCTAAAAGATTTTTTGCATGAATTTTTGATAAAATGAATACATATGCAAATAATTTCGATTTTTTAATATATTTAAAAACAAAAAAATATTTTTTTGTCAAAAATTTTTCGCATAAATTTTTTGATAAAATTAATTCCTATACAAATGATTTTGCTAAACATGAATTTACAAAACTAGTTTTAATCAAAGAATTTATTCATATACTTGGAAAAATTTCATTATTAGAAAACAATTTTGAAAACCGTTTCGGGAGTGACCAACTTCTTATAGCGGAAATGAAGAATAAAAAGAATTTATTGAATGAAAAAAGTTAACAAATTTAACTTGTTGCTTCTTAAGAAAAACTATAGCATTTTTCTGGGACGGTTGTGATACTGAAAAACACTCAGTTTAAATATTTTTTCTTTGTTAACGCAGTAACCAATCCTTTTTATAAACTGTTCTTGGATAACATTGTTATCTTTTTTAACATTGCTAAACTAATTTTTTTGAATGTGCATCAAGAGATGGCGGTTTTCAACGTTTTAAATCTAAACAAAATGTTTTAAGTTTTTCTCAACTCAGAGTTTGTTTAGTTAAATTGTCAAAAAAAAACATAAAAAAGCATTAAAACTAAAAATAATTTTGCCACAGAGTAGCTTAAGACTCCATTTTTATGCGAGAGCCAAAAATTATTTCAATTGAAAGCATTTTAGGATTCATGTTTCCGTTCCTCATTAACCGTTATTTTTGCCCGAAAAAATAAAACGCAAAAAATAACAGTTTAATTTCGACTTTTATGGAATCAGTCGAAAATTTAAAAGGCACTTAATATTCGTAAAGCAGATACCATTTTTATCATAATGGTATATTTGAAAAAGTCGTTTTCAGTCGTTGTCTTTTTCATTTGAAAATTGTAAAATAACAGTTATTTTCGGTCCCTGGAAAAAAGGCGTTAAAATTGAAAAAATTGTATATGCAGACTAAATAAATACAGTTTTCTCAAGTTGTCCCAAACAATATATACTATATCGCTGGAAAAAGTTTAAGTTTTGTCTTTTGGATTAAGTTAAATTTTAAAATCGCTTGACAAACAGTTAAGTTAAAGACCAAAAAATGGACAAAATCGGTTTTTTTTTTGCCTATTTTGGGGGTGTCCGGAATATTTCAAGTACATAACATTCTTTGACTTGACAAGAAAAATAACATTATCTCCCAGGTATTTCAACTTTGTTCCATTTTTCCGCACTGTGCTATTTTTATGATTATCTCCACGTAGCACGCCTGCCATGTATACGGCTACGGCCACGCCCTTGCTTGTAATACCATGCAAACAAGCTTCAAATTCTAGCCTCAATCACTCTTACTTGTTTCAACTTACTTTCGCTTTCAGTTTCCTGACCGTATCACCTTGATTCTTGATATCCTCCAATAATTGTGAATGCCTTCCACTCATTCTATAATTAAAAATTAAATCACCAAAACAAACTGACTATTGTCTACTGTCTAAGCTTCTCAAATATTTTTTTACTACCTATTTCAGTTTAAGTTTTGTTCATATTTATATATGATTTCTTTTACAAACCCAAGCACTGGCACCATAAAATACAATATAAATGTGGTAAAACTTGAAGTTTTAGTTGAAAAACTTGAATAGGGACACTATCAAAATGGTGTTTTCCAAGAAGCTCCCTAGTTTATAGAATGAATTATGTTAATTACAAAATTTTAAGTACAAAAACCAGTTGACTCATTTATACACTCAGGAAAAAAAAAAATGTTTTTATATCAAACAAATCATGGGTTGAAATAATGAAACTTTCAAATCAACAGTCGGTTTACTGTTGGTCTATAGAACACGGTACACTAGACCAGCGCCGTATTACTGATGTTTGATTTTTTTATACCTACCTATAAACACATGAATTTTTCTTCTTACATTTTGCTATTTTGTGATTTAAATATAATAGTGACAAAATCCCAAAAGATATTCATTCATTTATATATATATTATCTTGGACCGATGAGTATTAAAAGCTGTAGGTTTACCCTAAAGTATTGGCCAAAAAACGTTTCATTTGTTCAAATGAAAAATTTGTTCAAATGACCCCATACAAACCGCGCTGAAAAACGTTATTCTTCGTCAACCGTAAAACCCACAATAGTCAAAACTCAATAAAGACGTTTATGTACAGTAACTTATATCAAAATTAAGATGTGTACACAAAATGGGCGCCACAGGATGTGGGCATCATCTGCACTCGAACACGTCCAACTACCATACAACCACATAAGTGAAAACTGTTAAAAACTGTAAAGGAGTAAATGGATTATTAAAAAAAGAAGTTCTTTATATTTGCTTAAGCATGGATGAAAGAATACAAGGTTACGACATCGACGTCAGTGGAGCAAATTGAATGTTGTAATAAAATCTCTATGCCATCTCTATGTAGCTATCCTATTGCCATTTTTTTTCAGCCAATAGGAAGAGCTCCGATTACGTCATTTAACGGTAAAATTTCAGGACGTCGTAATCTTGTATTCTTTCATTCATGTGCTTAAGTATATCAATATATATATTTAAACATGAAATGATGTCAAGGGTATTCCATAGTCGGGCTAGACCGACTTTAGATTTTCCTTGCTTGTTTTTTTTTTTTTATAAAAATTAAAGTATTTTTTACAATTGCAGCGACTGTGATTCCCAATGCTGTGAGCATAAAAAAGATAATTTAATTACTTAAAATAATTAATCATAATAATTAATTGTTAATTTACTTATCGACTTTAGACTTTGCTTGCGATTTTGCTTTATGAAAACAAAAATATATAAAATGTACCTGATTAAATAATAATCAGGTTTTTATTCTAGACTATTTTTATTTTAAATTTAAAGCAATATTTCAACAATATTATTAATATATGGAATATATATTAATTCCATCTTACTATTAAAACATCTTGTTTTTTGACTATTAATTGGTAAACAGAATTGCAGCCAGTGGCGTAGCTAGGGTTGGTGGCACCCGGGGCGGAAACAAAATTGTGCACCACTTAAGAAGGTTTTAGTAAACCTCAAAAGAGTAATGTTTAAAAAATACCACGAAATTAATATTTTTTTTTTAAATAATAGTTTACTGTAATGATAAGTTTGTTAAAGTGCAAATAAATTTATAAATATTTTAATTATTTGTATAGTTTATAAAATTCGGTTAAAATAGACAAAATTTAAAAATAATCCCATCGATATTTATATATTTGATATCATTTGAAAGATATGTAATTTGGTAACTAACACAAAATTAAAAAAATTTAATTTAATTTCAAATTTAAAGTTTTAAAAAACTCTTAATTTTTTTTTTTAACATGATTTTCCGCAACCAAGGAATTTTTCAAAAATGTTTTGTTTACGCAAAATTTTGATTTGCAACAGTAAGTAAATCCCCAAAGGTCTATTTTGAATAAAATATTTCACTATTTCCGTTTTAATTTTACAATAATTGTCGATGAATCCGACTATATATTTTTGAATCAACCTCTACAAAAATGACATATTTTAGAAAAGATTTGAAAAAAGCTTATAAGTTATGCGAGAACAATTTACTATCAGTAAACCACACAATATCAGTTTTAAATAATTGGAGAACTGACTTTAAGAAGTTATAAAAATTTAAGCTAGTTTTTTATAGAAAATTGTGAAAATTTTTCGAAAAATTGGTCACAATTGAAGAAAAAACAGGACCTGGAAGGAAACCGTTGGCAAATTTTCCCTCATTAACCCGGAATTACTATAAAGTTAAATATTTTTTCAAAATCAATCCATGTCTTCTATATAAAAGTTATGTGAAAATTAAAATAAAATATTAAAATTAATTTATAAACTTTTTTCCTAAATTTTATCAACTTCTTTGTAGTATTCTATATTCATCTCAGCTTCGACTTTGATAGACAAAACTGAGGTCTCTAAGATTTGACTGCCCTATCCTTGACTATTAATATGACAGTATCACTATATTACAGTGATACCAATTTGTTATCAGAAATTTGTTTCATACTCATTATGTACATAATTCCCAAAGCAAACTAGCCCTGGCTGGACAACGTCAAGAGTCATGAATGGCCCAAAAAGAGCTGACAATTACAAGAAATCTGTTGATGCTTCACATTTGGTAACTGAGAACAAAATTTAATTTAAATAATTAGAATAATTTTTAAGGAACTGTGCATCTTCTGTTAAAAATTGTATTTTTGGCAGTTTTTGTTGGTTGATTTAAACATAATAATGATAATTTTAGTAATGTTAAGGAGTGAGAAAACCATCTTAGAGCTTTTAATAGACATCTTCAAAATAAAATAAATAAAAACGTCAGAACGCCTTAAAATTGTAATAAAACGCCATTAATTTAATTTAAATAAAAATAAATAAAAAATCGTAATTTAATTTTTTTAGAATAATTTTAAGCATGTAATTCATGTAACAGGATACCCAAAAACATATTACTAATAAAAATTATGTTCTAGCAGATTAAGAGCTGTAAATAAGGTATGTCTTATGATGTATAGTCTCAGAACTTAGTAATCACAAAATCATTAAGTATATTTTTATTCTTGACATTTATGACATGAACACGTTTTTCTGAAAAGTTCTGGAGAAATGTATTGCTTACAAAATAACTGATGCCTCTATTCATCATACTCTTTTTTTTTTCTTTTTTAAAAAAAATTTTGCATTTTTTCTGCCCTTTTTGATTTTTTTTTGCATTTTTTTCGTTCTTTTCTCAAATAAAATTCTGACCTTTGAAATTGAATCGTGTTCATTTCTCGAAAATGTTGACCTTAAAAGTAAAAAAAATTCAGAATTTCTGCTCTCTCTTCTTCGACGGTTCGAAAAATTCTGACCTGAAATGCTACCAACTGAATAAAAAAATAAATGACTTTTGTAGAAAATAGTTAACGTTACCATTGACAGTTCAGAAAAGATTGAGCTCTTCTACGAAAACGTCTACACTTTTCTAGGAAAAAAAATAAATTTTTTAGCGGGAAAAAATGTTTAAATTTGAAGTTTTCAAAAAGGGTGCCAACTCGAAAACATTAAAATAAATGTTGCTTTTTTTGTGATCTATTCTCAGCCAAAAACAGGTCAGAATTCTGTGAGTTCAGGTCAAAATGGAAAAAGTTCTGCATCTCCAAACGCTATAAGAAGCAAAAAAAACGATTTTTTATAAAATTTTATGGTATATAAAAAAAGTATGTTTTAATCAGGGATTGAATCCAAAAAAAAAAACAAAATAAAAAGTTCAAAATTTAACCAAAAAAATTTGAACAAAAAAATTCTGTTTACAAATTAAATATTGTTCACAGAAAAAAAAAAAAATTTGTTTAGAAATAAAAATCAATTTATGAACAAAAAAATTTTTCAACAAAATATATTGGCAAAAAAAAAAAATCTAAATTATTTTATGAATTAAAATCAGAGTTTGAGAACACGCTCAACTTCTCAAATTGGAAGCGGTAGCAAACGAAACAAATATTGTTCTCGTACCTGGAGAAAATTATAAAATATATATTGGTAGAAAAGGCTTCGGTAAAAAGTATGAAGAAGTAACTTTGTCATATGAAAAAATCCTAAAATTATGTTACAGTTAAATAAAAGACTTTTTTTGCGTCTTGGATTTTTTAGAATGTTTTTAATATTTTTATTGTTAAGCGTTACCCATAATATATTTTGGAGATTTTTCTACGATAATTTTGACCGATAGTCATTTCAAATAAATTTTTGATTGTCAAAAATACATACGCACCAACGATAAGATTGTGCCTTGAATTTTGTGAATTTTTTTTTTAGGAATTTGCTTTCTTAAATTTTTGTATAAAAACGTATACATGTAAGACTATTTTTTGGTTGAATCGGGTACCAGGATATAATTTCTGGCATTTTTAATTTTGCTGTTTAAAATTATTTGAATGAACTTTAAATTCCTCAAGAAAAAATACACGAAGTTGATGGTGTGATAAGGTAAACTGCACCGTTAGCCTCCTTTTTTTTTCTTTAATACCTATTCATACCCGAACCGAAAATCGCCCAGACAACATCAGTTTACCTATCAACACAGCATATTGTATATCCAATATATAAAAAATAATAATGACTGAATTTCTTTGAAACTTAAAAAAATTAATATCAATCTTTTTCATATGAACAAAAAAAATTGAACAAAATTTATTTTGTTCAAAAAATAAATAATCGTTCAAAGAGCAAATAAATTGAAAACCAAAACTTTTTGTTCATAATCAGTACTATATTTTTGAAAAACTTTTTTTTTTGTTCTGTTCAAAAACAAAATATTTTTGAACAAAAAATTACATTTCAAATAACTGTTATTTCAACACCTGGTTTTAACATTTTTCTTTTTCTTACTCTATCTTACTGTCATGAAAATTTTAATTGCATTTGTTTGTCAATTGCATCCCTAACCAATGACAAATGAAATTCCGAATTTACTTAGGTTTTAGTGTGAGCGTTTGTTTATATTGAAAAAAATTGCATATAAAGTTTTATAAAAACGAAATAAAACAATTTGCATTCAATTTTGTCCCCTCCGTATATTAAAAAACCGCAGTGATTTAAGTGTTCTTATTATTAAAAACTCAAAAATTGTGTGGTGAAAAGTTCTTTTATCAAATTTTCCACACCATTTTAGCGTGTACCCGGGGCGGGCCCCCCCTTGCTACGCTGCTGGTTGCAGCGAACAACATACTTATTTTGTGTTGTTTTTAGGTTTTTTATTAACATATTTAATAGCTGCGTTATTTTCATGGGAGATCCGGATCAGATCTCTGCTTTTGCACGGAAAGGAATTACAACAACTGATCCAGCAAGTGAGCTAGATAGCTGCGTTTTTTCATGGGAGATCAGATCATTTATGAAAAAATCGATTCAGATCAATTATGCGATGTTTTTTCAATAACAAACAGATGGCGCAGCAAACATGGAATAGGTGATGTACATTTTGAGCAGACAAATAAGTTTGTGTAAAAGAAAAAACAAATGTTATAACATTTTTTAACAAAATTTGAACATAGCTTTCTCTTCTTTTTTTTTTTCCAAGTTTGAAGTTTGCTGCCTTAACTTTCCAGCTAGACAACTGTAACGTACTTACAAACACAATTAGCCTATTCACAGTTTGAAAACGCAGGTCTGTTATATTTACCATAGTATAATTAACGAAGTAATATCAGGGAGGAGAGCAGCTAACCGTGATTGTCAAAACGAAGTTGAGAGCTCATACAACATCTACGAATGAGTAGAACGCTAAGAATAGGCAAAATGTAAATCCGCTACCAACTCTCGCGTGCTTTCACCGAAAAAAATGTGCGGAGTTAATTCAAGTTTTTTCGTGAGTTGAAATAGTTTTTAAAGACTTAAATACGTTTTGTCGCTGTAAAACTTAAAATGGATTGTATCAATAGTTTTTTTTCTCAAAGCAAAGCTTTTTCTGCTTAAAACAATTAATTTTCAAAACTTGAATTAAATCTGCAGCAGCTTCATATTAACTCTGCGTCTTCTCTGAAAATTTGTCATATCAACTCTGTTTAAACTTATTACAACTATCACCGAAAAAAATTTGCGGAGTTAATTCAAGTTTTTTTCGAGATTTAATCAAGTTCTTGCGAGTTAAAATTCGTTTTGTCGCTTTAAAACTTAAAAGGCGTTAAACCAATATTTGTATTTGTTAATATAAATCTTTTTCTGCTTAGAACAAATTCATTCTCAAAACTGGAATTAAATTTGAAGCAGTTTCAAATCAACTCTTCATCTTCTCCATACATTTGTCATTTTAACTCTGTTAAAGCTTATTTCAACCATCTGCAAATATCATATTTTGTATTTTAAAGCTAAAACGGAGTTTTGTTGAGCACGAAACAGAGTTCGGTTGAAAAATTTTTCCGTTTGTTTGTTTTAAAATTTTAAAAAATTTAAAAAATTTGTCCGTGCTTGGGTATAAAGTGGAAAATTTGGCATTTATTAATCAAATAAGGTTTCATCAAAAACCTTTAATTGAATGAAATAAAACAAAAAATCTCATTGAAATAGTTTTGTTAACATTAATTTTCGCCTAAATGCAGATTTTGTTTTTAATTTCAATACATAGTGTGTTTAGTTTTCAACTTCCAATAAACTACTTTCTTTTTTTATTTTCTCTCATTATTTCTTTGAAAAAACAAACAAAAATTTGAATACAAGAAAATTTTTGAATTTTTTGAATTGGTTTGAAAAATATCGAACATACGATAAAATAAAAACTAATTAATTAAAAATTAAAATATATCATATGCAAAATTCTTCGAATGGAGTTAACATTCGGAGGTCAAGAGGGTAGCTGTCTGTGCATCTGATGCTAAAAACTCAGTAAAGCTAAAAAAATGGCATCGAAATATGTCAAATATATTAAAATATTTGTTTTAAATTTTAACATTTTTGTTTTAAAGTTGTTTTTCGTAATAAAAACATTGTTTTAAAAACAAAAACTTTTGTTTTGAATTTAAATTTAAATACAATTGTGTTTAATTATAATGAATTTGTTTCAAGCTCTATTTCAAAAACAAATTCGTTAGATATGAACACAATTTCATTTAATTTTAACACATTTTTCCCTCAGTGTAGGAAACTGTGTACTTTTTTTGTCAAATAACTGGATAACTTTCCATGCTTCATTTGGTACAGCAAAATTGACAACTCAATTTCAAAAGACAGAAATTTTTTCAACTCAGAATTTTCTTTCCTACCACAAGTGAAAATTTTCCGATTGGCACACAGCCTAATATTCTATTTGTTCATTCTCTCTCTTCATTTCAAAAATTGATCAGCTGTTTTTGACATATGCCAGTCGCGTAAGAGCTGGTTTACATTAGCCTCACTCAACCATGATTGAATAATTATAAGGTTATTCGTATTTTTTGATGTATGCTTATTTTTTGTAAACAAAGAAATTTTGACAATCTGCCAACAGTGTTTTGTGATGCTGGGGAAAAAAACGTACTTTTCAGTGTTTCATTGTGTAGTTTTCGTGTGTAAAAAATAGTTCAATGATTTCTTCTCAAGTTAACAAGGAAAAAAAATGTATGTAGGTGTTGTATCAAGTGTATGCTTCAAATTAATCTAATTTTAAAAGTTCGTGTGCAAATTTTAAATAAACATTAAATTTGTGTGATGCTGTTTTAAACAAGGTGCCAATAAATTCATTCAGAATTGATTGAAATGCGATATTCACGTTCGTTTTTCCTTTTTCAGTGAATTTATGAAACAAAAAATTTATAAACCGTCGAGCTTTTCTTTCCAAAATTCCACTTTTTTTCCGAAAAATTTGTGTTTAGCGACGAAACTCATTTCTGGTTGAATGGATACGTGAACAAGCAGAATTGTCGTATGAGGTGTGAAGAGCAGCCAGAAGCATTACAAGAACTGTCAATGCATCCCGAAAAATGTACTGTTTGGTGTGGATCATGGGCCGGTGGCATCATTGGACCGTACTTTTTCAAAGACGACGAAGGCAGGAATGTTACTGTGAATGGCGAGTGCTACCGTGCGACGATTACAAATTTTTTTGCCCCAAATGGAAGAGCTGGGCTTGCCTGACATATGGTTTCAACCAGACGGTGCCACATGTCACACAGTACGCGAAACAATGAGAGGCAAGTTCGGTGAACAGTTTATTTCACGTTCGAGACCGGTCAATTGGCCGCCTAGACCATGCGAGTTAACGCCTTTAGATTATTTTTTGAGAGACCATGTTAAGGCTCATGACTAAAGGGACAAGCCCGCAACGATTGACGCACTGGAAGCCGACATTGAAGAATTTATTCGAGAGATACCGACCGATATCTTGGAGAGAGAATGCCAAAATTGGAACTAACGTATGAACCATTTAAGGCGTAGGCGGCGTCAACATTTACATGAAATAATCTTTAAACATTGAATTATATAGATCGTTATAGTGACTCAAATAAAGATTTCATACATTTCTCTAGATTTTATGTGTTTGTTTTTTAAATCAAATCCGAAGGCTCTTAAAAATCACCCTTTATAAAAATGATATTTAGAGAATTCGCTAGTTTAACTTTTTTATATAGTTTTTATGACTAATATTATGCATAAGTTAAGTTTTTTTAACATTTTTTTAAACAATTTCAATTAATTTTAGTCCCCTCTAATATATTAATGCTTAAAAAAACGGAGCATTAAAAGTAGCAAAATAATTAATTGTAGTCAATTTAATATCAAATAGTATGATATTTAGGCAACCGTATGCATTTTTCAACCCAATGACATTGCTCTCATGTTCTCATTCTGCTCTCATTTTAAAATAAGCATACCAAATAGAGAAGACGTCAAAAATACGAATAACCTTTTTTTCATTGAATCATGCACTCAACCAACTCATTTTGATGTGAGTCCGCTGTCAAATGTTCACACTCATAACTTGCTTCAATTTGAGTCTAATCATTGGAGTCGGTTCACATTGGCCTCACTCAACCGACTCACTTTGACGTCTACAGAAGAGATGAGGAAGTGGGAAGGTGAAAGTTACGTGAGGCAATGAGTCGGTTCACATTGGCCTCACTCAACCGACTCATTTTGACGTCTACTGAAGAGATGAGGAAGTGGGAAGGTGAAAGTTACGTGAGGCAAGAGTTCCAAAAATTGTAAAAATTTGGCGACTCACTTCTATTCCTTTGTAGTGACATTCGTCATTGTTTGGTCTATTTGTTGAGTTGCACTATTTTAGCGCAATGTTTATATGTGAAATCAATTAATATAATTAATAAGTATGCCTAGTTGGAATAAAACGCAAATTTTATCATCGATATTACGCTGAAAGTAAAGAATTGTTGGTTGGAGTTTATCAGACTCAAAGTGAGGCAAGTTATGTGTGTGAACATTTGAGAGCGGCCTCACATCAAAGTGAGTCGGTTGAGTGAGGCCAATGTAAACCGACTCTTGGGGTGCGCAAACTAATACATACAAAGTTTTGTGTTTGTATTGCAAAGCTTTTGTTTTTCAAGTTAACACTGAACGAAAAGCACGAGTTAGTTCATTGTTACCATGGTGAAATGAATATAAGGTGTTCTCATCCCCAATATCAGAAAAAAATAGGCTGCCTTATTTTGACAATTTCCTTTGAAATCGGAGTAGGGTTGCATATTTTTGTACTTTCCTGATACTAGTACTTTTTTGTGATGCTACTTGAATATGTTACTATTATACATGTAACAATGAGATTTAAGATACTTATTTTTGAAATAAGTAAATTTTAGCTTTTATATACTATCAACTTTTAGATATTTTCTAGAAGTTTGATCTTTTCTATGAAGATTGCATTCGGTTTTAGAAGAGAACCGCTTGACACTTGACAACATAAGCCCACAAATCAGAGCTTTCTTGACAATCTTCTAAATTGAGTTTACTTATTACATAACATACAAGTACTCTAGAGCATCTTCTTGTAAAACTCAAAATTAATTGTCTAATCTTTATATAAATAGGCGTGGGGAAAACAGTTAAGAACCATTTTCTCCTGTGTTTCTCAACTGATTTTGATTATTGTTTTTTTCGGAGCGCGGAGAAGGAGGGCACCGACTATTTTTAATAATTAAAATGGTATAATAATTTTCAAGGTAGTATTAACGTTTCAGTAGGAAACAATCATGATTCAATAAATTAAAAGGTTATCCCAATATTTGACGTCTTCTCAAGAAGTTGCGCATAAAAATAAATTTAAAATAGAAAATTTTTTATTTGTGGGTAAGTTTCCATTTTCGGTAAAGTTTCCACTTGACAACTTTTCTGACACTTCCGTAGCGATAGCTTCGCTCCCCGCTGTGTCGCTATCACAACGGTTGACACAGCCGAATGTGGCCAACGCATATAACAACGAACAGCTGTTTTTGAAAGGAACTCAATTACTTGTAGATGAGAAAATCAACACTTGTCAATGCTACCTTGTAAATTATTATACCATGGACCCAGGCGATACTAATATACATGAATATTCATTATATATGTAGTCAAATGCAATTATAATCTAATATAATCAGCCCAATCATGAAACATTTTCTCGCGGGAGTTGTAAATGGGAGTTCCCATTTTAAATATAAAGTTAAAATACTTTTCGGAAATTGTTAATGCAATTTTGTTCATCATCCGCCTATATTCATGAGTGTAAAAAAAAAATGAGATATGTTATCTGTTATCTTAAAACAGGATACTCCCATTTACAACTCCCGGGAAAAATGTTTCACGATTAGACAGAATAATAATAATCTAAAATAATAATCCAAGTCATAATCATGTTTCGAGAAATCTTGCTAAAAGTTTTCATATTTATAAAAATTCTATGTTAGGTTACTGTTTTTTTGTGATAACTTTTGCTAGAATCAAGTTTTTTCATATAAAAACACGACTTGTGTGTTTTACATACCAAAAATAAAAAAAGTACTTTTTTTGAGTACTTAACGGACTCAAAACAACACCCTTAAAAAACATGTATCTGAAACCCTTATAATTGTCAAAATAAGGCAGCATGTCAAAAAAAATATTGAAAAATGTCATGGGATGAGAACACCTTTCAATTATTTCACCATGATTGTTACAATCACAACATACGTTCAGTCGTTGTTTGAACTTGAAAAACACAAGCTTCGTTAAAAATTAAATAAAATTCTACGAATTAATTAAATCCTTATTATTTAAAAACAAAAAATAATTACAGACAAACAAATACAATAAACCAACGCATATTCATGCGTATGAATGGTAGTTTGTTGATTTTAATAAGGCAACGCAGGAGCAAGCGACCACAACCTCACAGCATGAAGTTCGCACAGTGACTGATCGTGTGCTGTGATAGCGCGAATGTGAATAAATATTCAGTGTAACAGTGCGAGTCTCGACTGTAAAGCTTTTTTGACTGAAAGCTGTCGTATACATGTGAAAGCTATCCGCCCATGGGCGGCCTTTTGCGCATGCCTGGAATAAATATTCATTGTAACAGTGCGAGTCTCGACTGCAAAGCTTTTTTGACTGAAAGCTGTCGTATACATGTGAAAGCTATCCGCCCATGGGCGGCCTTTTGCGCATGCCTGGTCTAATGTACTCGAACCAAAAATTCTCTACTTTCCGGCATTTATAACGCTTAATTTGGTGTGTTTATTCCAAGTAAGCACATTTATTTATTATTAAAATTGGTTTCACATATAAACATTACGCTAAAATAGTGCAACTCAACAAAAAGACCAAACAATGACGAATGTCATTAAAAAGAAACTACAAGTGAGTCGAGAAATTTTAAAGTTTTTGAAACTCTCGCCTCACGTAACATTCCACCTTCCCACTTCCTCATCTCTTCTAAAAACATCATAGTGAGTCGGTTGAGTAAGGCTAATGTGAACAGGGTCTAAGGCAGCGAAAAGACCTGTCACGGCTACCTCCTTTCGTTATATCATGTCATGATCCAGCTCACTTGCTGCATGATATAATGACCTGTCAAATAAAAACTTTAATTTTTATCGATTCACTTTTCTTACACAAAAACTTCTTTGAAGGATTCTATTGAAGTGGAATCGGAACAGCTGACAGTTTGTCGATTTGGAACAAAAGAATTGAACAGAAATCGATTCAGATTATTACACGAACACTGTAGGTGAGAATTACGTCAAAGTGACGTCAAATCGGTAACTGCGATCGGTACGAGTTACAAGAACGAGCTACAGGTAGTATAAATCGCGAGGGCTCAACTGTCATTGAAGGCATAGAATGTCAAAATGACGATTTGACGCCAAAACAATGATGCTTCTTCTACAATAATAAATGTAAACAGGGATATTTCTATTTATGTGTTTTCCTTGAAGGAAAAATATCCTTGATAACACTACTTTTATTTGACACATCATGCCTCCGTCTTGGCAGCGCAGTCCCTTTTTATAATACCTGGTTTTTTATATCATGACTTGCTGTATCAGTTGTTGTATTTGCTTTGCGTGCAAAAGCGGTGATCTGATCCGAATCTCCTATGAAAAAAAAACGCAGCTAAAGATATTCTCAGAGACAGACTGGGATAAGCTGCCAGTGTGGCCAGATAGTTTTTAGAAAAAGCGCGAACTACAACATTTTTATAGCCCAAAAATCGCCCAATTTTTCAGATTTTAATATTTTGTAGCCCAAACAAGCGCAAATTGGGGGACATTTACAGTATAAAGTCCCAAAAATTTTCTCTTAAGCTCATTTTTAAAACAAATTGTTTATATTTGTATGTATTGAAAATTTGCAATGTGTTAAGAAGATTTAACATAAATTAAACATTTCTTTAAAAAAAAACAATTCAAAGAAATTAACATTAAATACATAAATTTTTCTTTTAAACACAAATAATTAAAACATACCAGTAAACATTGTGGCGAGGGGTGATTCGTTGACGAATCGCTTGTTAATAGTTTTTTCGTATTATTTTCGAATAGTTTGGTTTTGTCTATATAAGAGGTTGGCTGGATGCTTAAAGAAAGTACAATTTAAACTAAGATTAAAAGCGACTTATTTGAACGACACTTTAGTAAAAATTCTAAAACTTTGAATATCAAAAACATTTCAAAAAATTAATTTTTGTTTTGTTTTGTTTCAAAAAACATCAAAATATTTCAATAAATTTCAATAAAATTATGCTGAATGTCGGTTTTAACATTAAATTGTGTTTAAAATCGAGATAAGCTGACGGTTGATGAGTTGAGAAGAGCTTACGGGCAAATCTATATAATTAATAGGCTAAGGTTTTTTTTGTGACTTCAACTCCTCCCAGACCAATGGACCGATTCTATCGATTTAGATGTCATTAAATCAGGTTTAGGCTGTATATGTGCAAACCACTTTTAAAAATTGTGATTTCACTTCAGGGGGTTCCCAACCTTTTAAAACAGTAATAAAATTTTTGCACAAAAATCCGTTATTTTATCGATTTGAAATTTAGTTTGAGAAGAGCTTATGAATTGTTCGAATTTGAATTTTTTTCAAAACTAAAAATTTTTTACCAAAATTATCTTTTATGCATTCCTCAAATGTCAATTGTCCGAAAAATGCAGTTCCAAAATCAAAAAATTCCACTTTCCGAGCAAACAAGTCAGTCAAATTTTAACGGTTTTCAAAATTTTTTTGTTTTTCTAAATTTTTGTTTAATTTTCTTTGAAATGTGTTGGCAATTACGGTAATTATCTTGCCAAATGTATTTTTAATGAATTTTCTTAATATTTTCTTTAGTTGTTTAACGTGTATTTTTATCAAACGCCAAGACAGAGAAAAAAACTCTCTGAAATTTAAAGTTCTGTATTTGGAAGCGAATATCTCTGCCACTTTTTAAAAAATTTCATTTATTTCTTTTTTGTATTTAATTGCAATTAATTGACTTTAAAATAATAACAAAGTTTTTACCGTTACTTTATTATTTATATTTTAATCATTGCCTTTAAAAAGAGTCCAATAAAATGAATGTTTCCTCAAAAAATGTATTAAAAATTGTTTTTGTTGTAAAAATAAAAAAATTTCAAATTTGCATTTTTGATTTTCTTTCATTGTATATAGTTTATTTAAGACGAATTTGTTTTTGTTTGACAGAAAAATTAATAAAAACTATGTGTCATCGAAAAAACAAGGCTACCCCCTATGGTTTTTTGCTCGAAATTTTTTTTTTTTAAAATGTTGTTCTTATAATTTTTAAATCTTCAATAAGCTTCAAAAACAATATATTTGAAAAAAATTTCATTATAGCTACAACCAATTAAAAGTTATAGCCACGAATCTGTTTTAATCATCCTGCTTATCTATATAATTAATAGGCTAAGGTTTTTTTTGTGACTTCAACTCCTCCCAGACCAATGGACCGATTCTATCGATTTAGATGTCATTAAATCAGGTTTAGGCTGTATATGTGCAAACCACTTTTAAAAATTGTGATTTCACTTCAGGGGGTTCCCAACCTTTTAAAACAGGAATAAAATTTTTGTACAAAAATCCGTTATTTTATCGATTTGAAATTTAGTTTGAGAAGAGCTTATGAATTGTTCGAATTTGAATTTTTTTCAAAACTAAAAATTTTTTACCAAAATTATCTTTTATGCATTCCTCAAATGTCAATTGTCCGAAAAATGCAGTTCCAAAATCAAAAAATTCCACTTTCCGAGCAAACAAGTCAGTCAAATTTTAACGGTTTTCAAAATTTTTTTGTTTTTCTAAATTTTTGTTTAATTTTCTTTGAAATGTGTTGGCAATTACGGTAATTATCTTGCCAAATGTATTTTTAATGAATTTTCTTAATATTTTCTTTAGTTGTTTAACGTGTATTTTTATCAAACGCCAAGACAGAGAAAAAAACTCTCTGAAATTTAAAGTTCTGTATTTGGAAGCGAATATCTCTGCCACTTTTTAAAAAATTGCATTTATTTCTTTTTTGTATTTAATTGCAATTAATTGACTTTAAAATAATAACAAAGTTTTTACCGTTACTTTATTATTTATATTTTAATCATTGCCTTTAAAAAGAGTCCAATAAAATGAATGTTTTCTCAAAAAATGTATTAAAAATTGTTTTTGTTGTAAAAATAAAAAAATTTCAAATTTGCATTTTTGATTTTCTTTCATTGTATATAGTTTATTTAAGACGAATTTGTTTTTGTTTGACAGAAAAATTAATAAATACTATGTGTCATCGAAAAAACAAGGCTACCCCCTATGGTTTTTTGCTCGAAATTTTTTTTTTTTAAAATGTTGTTCTTATAATTTTTAAATCTTCAATAAGCTTCAAAAACAATATATTTGAAAAAAATTTCATTATAGCTACAACCAATTAAAAGTTATAGCCACGAATCTGTTTTAATCATCCTGCTTATCTATATAATTAATAGGCTAAGGTTTTTTTTGTGACTTCAACTCCTCCCAGACCAATGGACCGATTCTATCGATTTAGATGTCATTAAATCAGGTTTAGGCTGTATATGTGCAAACCACTTTTAAAAATTGTGATTTCACTTCAGGGGGTTCCCAACCTTTTAAAACAGGAATAAAATTTTTGCACAAAAATCCGTTATTTTATCGATTTGAAATTTAGTTTGAGAAGAGCTTATGAATTGTTCGAATTTGAATTTTTTTCAAAACTAAAAATTTTTAACCAAAATTATCTTTTATGCATTCCTCAAATGTCAATTGTCCGAAAAATGCAGTTCTAAATTTTTGTTTAATTTTCTTTGAAATGTGTTGGCAATTACGGTAATTATCTTGCCAAATGTATTTTTAATGAATTTTCTTAATATTTTCTTTAGTTGTTTAACGTGTATTTTTATCAAACGCCAAGACAGAGAAAAAAACTCTCTGAAATTTAAAGTTCTGTATTTGGAAGCGAATATCTCTGCCACTTTTTAAAAAATTTCATTTATTTCTTTTTTGTATTTAATTGCAATTAATTGACTTTAAAATAATAACAAAGTTTTTACCGTTACTTTATTATTTATATTTTAATCATTGCCTTTAAAAAGAGTCCAATAAAATGAATGTTTCCTCAAAAAATGTATTAAAAATTGTTTTTGTTGTAAAAATAAAAAAATTTCAAATTTGCATTTTTGATTTTCTTTCATTGTATATAGTTTATTTAAGACGAATTTGTTTTTGTTTGACAGAAAAATTAATAAAAACTATGTGTCATCGAAAAAACAAGGCTACCCCCTATGGTTTTTTGCTCGAAATTTTTTTTTTTAAAATGTTGTTCTTATAATTTTTAAATCTTCAATAAGCTTCAAAAACAATATATTTGAAAAAAATTTCATTATAGCTACAACCAATTAAAAGTTATAGCCACGAATCTGTTTTAATCATCCTGCTTATCTATATAATTAATAGGCTAAGGTTTTTTTTGTGACTTCAACTCCTCCCAGACCAATGGACCGATTCTATCGATTTAGATGTCATTAAATCAGGTTTAGGCTGTATATGTGCAAACCACTTTTAAAAATTGTGATTTCACTTCAGGGGGTTCCCAACCTTTTAAAACAGGAATAAAATTTTTGTACAAAAATCCGTTATTTTATCGATTTGAAATTTAGTTTGAGAAGAGCTTATGAATTGTTCGAATTTGAATTTTTTTCAAAACTAAAAATTTTTTACCAAAATTATCTTTTATGCATTCCTCAAATGTCAATTGTCCGAAAAATGCAGTTCCAAAATCAAAAAATTCCACTTTCCGAGCAAACAAATCAGTCAAATTTTAACAGTTTTCAAATTTTTTTTGTTTTTCTAAATTTTTGTTCAATTTTCTTTGAAATGTGTTGGCAATTACGGTAATTATCTTGCCAAATGTATTTTTAATGAATTTTCTTAATATTTTCTTTAGTTGTTTAACGTGTATTTTTATCAAACGCCAAGACAGAGAAAAAAACTCTCTGAAATTTAAAGTTCTGTATTTGGAAGCGAATATCTCTGCCACTTTTTAAAAAATTTCATTTATTTCTTTTTTGTATTTAATTGCAATTAATTGACTTTAAAATAATAACAAAGTTTTTACCGTTACTTTATTATTTATATTTTAATCATTGCCTTTAAAAAGAGTCCAATAAAATGAATGTTTTCTCAAAAAATGTATTAAAAATTGTTTTTGTTGTAAAAATAAAAAAATTTCAAATTTGCATTTTTGATTTTCTTTCATTTTATATAGTTTATTTAAGACGAATTTGTTTTTGTTTGACAGAAAAATTAATAAATATTATGTGTCATCGAAAAAACAAGGCTACCCCCTATGGTTTTTTGCTCGAAATTTTTTTTTTTAAAATGTTGTTCTTATAATTTTTAAATCTTCAATAAGCTTCAAAAACAATATATTTGAAAAAAATTTCATTATAGCTACAACCAATTAAAAGTTATAGCCACGAATCTGTTTTAATCATCCTGCTTATCTATATAATTAATAGGCTAAGGTTTTTTTTGTGACTTCAACTCCTCCCAGACCAATGGACCGATTCTATCGATTTAGATGTCATTAAATCAGGTTTAGGCTGTATATGTGCAAACCACTTTTAAAAATTGTGATTTCACTTCAGGGGGTTCCCAACCTTTTAAAACAGAAATAAAATTTTTGTACAAAAATCCGTTATTTTATCGATTTGAAATTTAGTTTGAGAAGAGCTTATGAATTGATCGAATTTGAATTTTTTTCAAAACTAAAAATTTTTAACCAAAATTATCTTTTATGCATTCCTCAAATGTCAATTGTCCGAAAAATGCAGTTCCAAAATCAAAAAATTCCACTTTCCGAGCAAACAAGTCAGTCAAATTTTAACGGTTTTCAAAAAAAAATTTTTTTTGGGTTTTTTGGTGTTTTTTCATCTAAATGTGTTATAAATTGATGTTGTAGGTGTTCTGTAAGTAGGTTTTATTAATTTTTGAAATATATCTTAGTATTATGTCTTAAATCTTTTTTTACTGCGTTTTTTTTTTATTTAGTTATGTTTTATAGCTGGAAGAGTTAAGCTGCGATGTTTTCGAATAGTAATTATGTTTGTCTCAGTAGTAATATAAGTGTAATTCCGTCTTCGTATTTTGACAGTTACATTAAAAAATTTAGTGTCAGATCATACGTTTCAAGTCAAACCATTCAGATTATGATCTTTTATATCATTATTGAGACTGAATATATCGTTATTGAGTATAATAGCTTCTTGAATAGAATATCATATATTAAACGTTTATATTGTTTTTAACACTTAATTTTTATTGAATTGCTCGAATTCGGGCAACAGGTTTACTAGTCTATATAATTAATAGGCTAAGGTTTTTTTTGTGACTTCAACTCCTCCCAGACCAATGGACCGATTCTATCGATTTAGATGTCATTAAATCAGGTTTAGGCTGTATATGTGCAAACCACTTTTAAAAATTGTGATTTCACGTCAGGGGGTTCCCAACCTTTTAAAACAGAAATCAAATTTTTGTACAAAAATCCGTTATTTTATCGATTTGAAATTTAGTTTGAGAAGAGCTTATGAATTGATCGAATTTGAGTTTTTTTCAAAACTAAAAATTTTTAACCAAAATTATCTTTTATGCATTCCTCAAATGTCAATTGTCCGAAAAATGCAGTTCCAAAATCAAAAAATTCCACTTTCCGAGCAAACAAGTCAGTCAAATTTTAACAGTTTTCAAAAAAATTTTTTTTTTGGGTTTTTTGGTGTTTTTTCATCTAAATGTGTCATAAATCGATGTTGTAGGTGTTCTGTAAGAACCTTTTATTAATTTCTGAAATATATCTTAGTATTGTTTCTTAAATCTATTTTTTAATGCGTTTTTTTTTAACATTAGTTATTTTTAATAGCTGGAAGAGTTAAGCTGCGATGTTTTCGAATAGTAATAATGTTTTTCTCAGTTTTTATATTAGTGTAAGTCCGTCTTCGTATTTTGACAGTAACATTGAAAAATTTTGTGTCAGATCAAACGTTTCAAGTCAAACCATTCAGATAATGATATTTTATATCATTATTAAAACTCAATATATCGTTATTCGTTATAACTTATTGAAAAGAATATCATATATTAAACGTCTATAATGTTTCTAACAATTTATTTTTATTGAATTGCTCGAATTCGGGCAACAGGTTTACTAGTATATATAAAACTTCTAATTTTTTTTTTTTTTTTTTTTCTTTTTGAACTTTGGTGATTCGTTTAAGAATTGCTTCTATTAAATTGGAAGATTTGTTAACGAATTGCTTATTTGAAATAAGAACATTCGTTAATGTATTAATTTTCTAAGATTTGGCGACTCTTTAACGAATTGCTTTTGTCGATTTGAAAGGTTCGTTAACGAAGGAGGAAATTCTCCCGTTCACGATATTATAAATGAATTGTATATGATAATTGCTATTGAATGAAATGAACGAGAAAGCAATTCATAAACGATATCTTAAGTGAATCATTTTGTTTGTTGGGATATTAAAAGTTTCCTGAAGAAGATATTCAATATCTTCTTCGCTTTCATCAACTTCCTCTTCGTCTATTTATTTTTTTTCATATATAGAGCTATTGCACTTAGAAATCATATTTTCTGTTATCGGAAGAGTCTTGCAGCAAACGTTTAAGGCTTTCATGTGAAATTTTATTCGTATAATAGACGAAAGGGATTCCAACATCATACGATTTCTCATGTTCGTTTTAGTAGCATTCATCACAGAAATACTCTTTCAACAAAAGTGTTTGAGTGAGGCAGCGATAGTAAAATAAGTGCTAACTTAGAAATAGTTTCCAGCATTTATTAAATCGTTCGTTTTCAACCAAAATTCTTTGGTATCTGACAGAATGTTTTTTTCAAAATTATCTTTCCATGGAATAACCAATAGCGAATCGTATTCTAGCTTTGCTGCACGTCTGTCCAACTGACTTAAATAATGAAGAAGAAGTTCAGAAAACGGTTTTCTAAAGTGGTTTAAACATTTCTGAAATGAATGGAATGACTGAATATATGTAATTTTTTCACGAATCTTCTGACAAAAGTAGCCCAAAAAAGCGCGAGGCCCTTTTTAAATAAAAATAAGCGCAAAATTATAAAAAAGATCGCCCAATCTGGACACACTGTAAGCTGCCCAATCGGTCAAAGAACTTATATTGCAATCAACTAATTGCACAGGGAAAGTGTTCTTCCTACTAGGCTACGGGTTTGCTTCTTGGAACATAAAAATATTTTAAATCGAATTTAGTATTTTGATACATTTCAGCCTCAACAGATTTTTACAGAAGCATACAAATGTATTTTTTGTAGCAAAAAGTTTGAAATAATTTATTAATTAATTAATTTAACTTTACATAGCAACAAAAATTTGTTAACTGATTTATCATATAAGCTTCAGTGGTAACATTGAATGCGCAATTGTGCATTACAAAACAGCCAAATAAATAGCAGTTAAAAAAGTGTTTAAAAAAGTAACATGATTGTTTATAAAGGAAGTTTTAACTATATAAGTATTTTTCTGAATTGATGAGACTGAAAAAAAAAACATTTAGTAGCTGCTATTTGATCCACAGAAGGGATATTTGAAAAGTAGTCCAAACTATTTCGTTAAAGCTAGATTAGCCAAAATATGTTGTTTTTAACGGAATCATTAGTTTAAATATTAATTGTAATTGTTCACTCTCCTACATAGACTTCATTTGCGCCATCAAATCGTCCAAATCAACTGCACCAGCTGCGGCGGTTGTTACTGTACTGTCAGCTTCTTTCGTTTTTACAGGCGCATCATAAGCCAAACGCAAACCAGTGCTTACGGTGTTTCCACTACTTTTACTCTCCTCCGTTTCAGGCAGTGAATCACTCACCAGCTCAATGCCCCAATCATTAGTTGCATGCAGCGGTCCCTCATCGACTTCAACTGGCGCAACTATTGTCTGTTTAGGACGTGCTTGGAATTCCTTTTGACGTGCAAGGCAATGGCGATCGTCACATTGCTGATTTGGCTTGAGCGTCATTTTCGGAAAGAAATCATTCATGGCATTGTAGCCGAGATAATCGGATACTTCACCGAAATTCAGCAGATACTTGAGAGTATTTTGCACCAACATGCCCGCTGTTATGCCCATAGTCGTGGGCAGCGAGGCAGCACAAACACCTTCACGTTTCAGCGTCTTCTCATCAATGTTCTCGGCCACAACGAGTGGTGGCGCGCAAGCAAAGCAGGCAGTGTCACCAGGGCGTATGAACTGTATGTGGCCGGAAACGGCATTTTCCGAAACACCAGATTCGAACCAATTGAGTGACAGTTCATTGCAAGCTGTATTTATGGCCATGCGTGCCTCAAAGTTGTCCACACAGCTTAGCACCAGGTCAACTGGTGTGCCAGGCTGAATGCCTCCTGTTGCTATTGTGTTTAGGAACTTATCGAAGAACTCCATTGTTGTAATGTTGTAGTTGTGTGTCTCAATGCTGACATCCGGATTGATAAAAGTAAGCGTACGAGCTGCTGCCGCAACTTTGGACAGACCAGCCTGATCAGGTGTAAAGAAGAGTCGATTCATGTTGGCCAGCTCGACTTTGTCATAATCAAAGAGTATTAATTTTCCAACACCGCATCTGTTGGCATATAAATCACTTTTACTTGCTCACTTAATATAAAATGAAATATAAAATGACTCACCTGGTCAGCATGTCTGCTGTAACACTGCCAACACCACCTACCCCCACTACGGCCACCGCTTTTTCACGTATGCGTTCATATTCCTTGACGATGCCCATGCGTTGCAATGCCATCAGCCGACTATAGGGATTCGAGTCCACCACCTCTGCAGACATTTTATCGATGCGTTCTCGTACTGCTTTCGACTCTTGTTTGTGCTGCTCCAACTCAGCCCGTAACTCGGCCATTTTTGCACGCAGTTCATCTACAGCAGACATTTTTAAAAACTTTTATTCCTTCAATATATTCCAAAAGCTAAGAAATTTTGTTGTCGTGTCACTCGAGCTGAACTTGCTTGCGCTGCTTTCCCTTTCAACGGCAACAACCTGATGCAGTTGGTCAAGCAGCTGTTTTTGACATTTAGCAAAGACATATACCACGGCTAAGCTAAACAAGACTCGTGAAGCCACATTCACACTAGCAATAAGTTACGTTACGTAATTATTAAGTGAACGTAACGAGATTTTTTTGAAAATGTTTTATTTTGAGCATAGTACTCTGGTGGTGTGCGTGCCATTTTTCTGGCAACATTAATTAATTTATTTTATGAATATTTTGTCACACATTATGTTGCGTAGAAATTGTAGATTTACTGTTTGACTTCTCAAAATTAAGAAGAATATATATAAAAACAATATTACAACAACTGTCACTTTTTACAACAAAATAAATAGGCAGTGCCATAAAAAAATATTGTCAAGAAACTAGTTGCTAGTATTTAACGCAGTGGAACAAAGTACTACGTTGACAAACATGATAGAATAATTTTACCAGGTAGTGTGACAAATGTTGATTCTCTCAGCTACAAGTTAACGAACTCTTGTCAAAAACAGCTGTTCGTTGCTATATTCGTTGGCCACATTCAGCTGTGTCAACTGTTGTGACAGCAACACATCGGGGAGCGCTATTATCGGTATTGAAGTTTCCGAAAAATTGTCAAGTTTATGAAATATGAAGCTTTGTATCAAATACGAATGGAAATTTTACCGACAAATTAAAAATGTTCTATTTTTAAATGCATTTTAATGCGTAACTTCATATTTATGTGCATCAAGTTTTGACTTAGCAGTTGGCAACTGTTGGGTACGCTGAATGTGACCAGTCAAAATTAATTGTATGCTATGACGGATTGTGAGCGCTGTCTTTCTTGTTATATTTTTTGACAAACGTCCGTTTCCAACAGAAACGTCAATACAACCTTGGAATAATTATATCATGGTTGACAAACATTTTATGCATGTTTCTTTGACACATGTTTCGCTGTCACTTTTTGTATAGAGATTCGAGTGAAGTTTCTTTCATTCGAAACAGAAAAAAGAATGCACAGTACTTTAGGAGGAAAAAAATTTAGATTTTATTATGAAAGCTCGAAGGTTTTTATTTTAGAAATTAACGTAAGAAGTACAAAATTCTCTTATCATTAATAATACATGGAAAAATTTTTTTTGGGGATTACTTCACAGTGCAAACTGACATCTGCGGTTAATGCACAAAACTCTTTATAAAGAATTCAAAGCCAAATACCATAAATTAATTAAAATAAAGTATTATTCAGATATAAAGAGACTCGGGTTCAATTCCCATCTGATAAAAAAATTTTCAAAATAAATAAATTTTTTTTGATCGACTGTTTCTTCTCCGTTAAGCATCTCAAGACGTCAATATAAGCCTCTTGGAGCTGACATAAAACAAATATTTCCAGCTTGTCCAACAAATATTTGTTATTGTGTAGAAAAAGTTGTCTAGAAAAGTTCGTCAAACAAAGGTGAACTACAATACAATTACAACACAAAATACAATTTCACAGCACTTCTGGTACACAGTACTTCAATCTGGAAATTTTTCAGAGTTCCACCTATAAAACAACTTTAATAAGCTTAACTTAGTTTCAAAATCTCTGGAACCAAAAACATTCTTAAAAAATTCTTTACTAAAGCCAACTTCAAATGCTAAAATTATTTTATTTACGATAATTTTACACATCAATCCTCAATTAACTTATAATTTAAAGCTAGATTTAAATGCTTATAACCATAGAATTTGTTATAATACAACATAACAATAGCCCATGGGTTCCATCATAAATCTCTAAACAACTGTTACTTCTTCATTAGGTCTAGACTTTGCCGTTGGCTGTCTGGGTTTTAGACGTACACGAAAGCCCTCTTCACGTTTGAGTATGATATCAGCTTGCAGCTTGAAGTCTGTCTCGGTTAGGTCTGAGTATACACGATAGTTTCTCAGTATGGTGGAGAGTAATATCTTCAGTTTAAGCATGGCATATTTACGACCTTAATATATGTAAACAATAGTATAATTATCAATTGTATTTCCCACTTATGGTATGCTTCAACACTCACCAACGCAACTCCTAGGTCCTGCTGAGAAGGGCACGAATGCATAGTAATGTCGATTGGCCTGACGTTCGGGCAGAAAATTGTCCGGATCAAAGACATTGGGATTTGTATACACATTTGGATTGCGATGCAATTTAATGGTAGCCACTACAACAGTGGCACCCTGTGGTATGACATAATTTCCCGATATCAGTCTGAGATCCTCCTGCAGTTCACGTGCAATCAATGGTACCGGCGGAAACATGCGTAACGTCTCCATCAGACAGCGCTCTAAATACTTCATTTCAAGTGTATCTTGAAATGTGGCTGATCTCGTTGAATCGCCAAAAATCTCATCCAACTCGGCGATAACACGATCTTGAATGTGCTGGTGTATGCCCATGAGTGAGAGAAAGAATGATGAACCAGCAGCGGTAGTATCGTGACCCTCAAACATAATAGTATCAACCTGTTCTTTGATTTCCGTATCCGTTAAGAGTGCGCCATTTTGTGCGCTCTCCAAAAGCAGATCCAGGAAAGCCAAACGTTTCTTTGCACCCACATCGTTGTCGTCTACATCAAGATCATCCTTTAGACCCGAAGCTTGACCAAAGGATAGGCCTTCAACGCTGGTGGTAATCTTCGAATCGATGCCCTTTTGAATGTTGTGGATTGTTTGCGCAATATTATTGTTCTCATTGAACTCGTTTTGCGCCAAGGAGCCACGTGCACCTTTCGTAAAGGCCTCCTTTTTATTTCTGATGACTTTTGTGGTCAAACCATGTATAATATTTAATAGCTTGCCTTGTTGCTTGTAGTGTTTAGTTAGGGTAAAGATAAATTCATTACGTAAAAATAAACTGCGATGACGTTGATGCAGAATGTCGCACATCTTCATTACTGCCATGGCGTACTCGTAGCCGGAATTGCCTTGGGTCTCTTTGGAGACACCCATTGCAGTTTCTGAAATGATAAAAATAGAAAAGTTTTAAATGTTTTAATAAAGAAATACGTGAATGGCTTCCACAAATAAAGCGCTAAGTGCTCGTAAATGAGCTCGAAAAAGAATATGTAAAGGATATTTGTTGTTGTTGTACATGAAAACTCTAAAAACCACAGGTGTAGACATTTTTAATAGGCCAAGGATATGCTTAGCGAACATTTTTAAAGTGCCAACCGGCACAGTTATTTTGTAATTGCAAAAAAGAAGAAGCTGAACATGTAAATTATCTATGAGTCATATTTTAATAAAATACATCAAATTGGATAGTACATCCATTTACTTAGTAACAAGAAGCGAAAGTGGAAGGATCTCAACCTGTATTTTATTTTAGAGTGTGCTCATAAGTGAGGTTTTCAAATATGGTACAAAACCACTATACCACGATATGACACAATTGTGAATACCCTTTTAGTGAAAAGTTTTGTTGTTCGGTTAACCATCATATCATACCTATCAATTCATTCCCATCTTTCAAGTAATTCCGATCATACATGCCATACTCATCATGCCACCTATCATGCCAAACCTTTTCTTTGAGGAGGCGTATGTATTTCAAGTTGAGTTTAGATAAAACCATTATGCAGTAATAGAATATTTTCCGTAAATATCTCGCACACAACCAAAATCATTAAGGGTATTCATGCAACTGGGCAAAACCCTTATAAGCGGTATAAACCGTATAAGTTTATTCTCCTTATAAATTAACTGTCAAAGTTTGTATGAAGAAGCTTTTGCACAAACCAGATATCTTTGCTCAACGATTTAGCTGGGCAAACGAACAGGCAAACTTATAACATCAATCAGCTGATTTATTTTATTAAAGCAAAAGAAAAAATTAGAAGTAGGAGAAGATAAAGTCAAAATTGTAAAATTAATTCTATAAAATGGAAGAGGTAAGAATGGAAATTTTGTGAATTGAAGGAATTAAAAAATATTTATATACTTCATTGGCAGAAAGCAAACCCTGAACTTGCAAACAGCTGATATATGATGCAAATGCTCAATCGACTTTTAAGGGATGCTCATGCAACCTGCCTGATAAAAATAACTAATTTCCCAAATTATATTCTTGCCTCTTTGCATGAATACCCTTATTATATTTATATAAAGTAAGCTTTTTATGATTAGACTTGGCACACAGCAGTCTCTTATTGAATATAGAAAGCCAAGAACCAAATATCATGCGGCCTCGATAGTCGAGTAGTAAGCGTGACATCATGTCTGGCTAGGTAACAGTCATACGCTTAAACCTTTCTTCAATTCTTTCCTCATTTCAAATCAACTGAAATTCCTCAACCTCAGATTCAAATTATTCGTATGACTCATATGTTTCACGTGTTATCCCATTCTTTCCTTCTTATCTATCACCCCATTTTTGAATCAAGATAGACTTGACTGAATAAGTTTGACAGCATAAATCTTTGGTTCAAAGCTTAGAAAAAAAAATTATTCGGATTAATTTATAATGTATTGTAAAATTTTATTAAGAACAAACAATTGTTTGGACCAAATTTTTAAATAAAATCTTACTTACCAGATATTTGCAAGTGAAACCCATTTTAACTGAACCTTTTTGGTGCCATATCTCGACATTTTCATATTAGCAAATTTTTCGGAAAATCTCGTTTACGAGATATTTCAATTAAAACAGATTAAACCTATAAATTTTGATCGTTTACTCGGAAGTAAATAATCCTATTGATATTTTGTATACGGCATTTTTATATGAAACTGTTATATAAAAAAACACAAGTGAACAAAATATTTTGGCCCAAAGTTTTGAAAAATCTCGTTTCCGAAATATTTAGGAATAACAGTTTCACCTATGGTTTTTTGTCGTAAATCGCGCAAACAAAAAATCTTGATGAAGATATGAGTATGAAAACAATGTTTATTGAATATGTTAAAGGCAAAGCCCTCTTTGACTCTAATTTTAAAAATTCCTTTTAGAAATATTTTAAAAAAATCCAATTAAACCGCAAGTTTTGGTCATATCTCGAAAGATTTTGATCTTACGGACATTTTTTTTATATGATTGGTATCCCAAACTAGTTCTCATTTAAACTTCTCATCAATAGGTACACGTACGTGTTACACGCGTTCACGTGTTTTAAAAAAATATCAAGTGAAAACACGACAACTACACGTGTATTTTATTCACGAACTACACGTAAGGTTCGTATTCACGTGATTCACGCACTTTAGGCATGAGCCGAACTTTTCATGTTTTTTGAACTCTAAGTAAAAAGTAGTTATTTTTGGCCTATCCCGTTTTTTTAAATTTTTTTGTTTTAATATTTTTGGTGAAATATTTTGTTTTTTTTAAATAATTTTGGTGCAATATTTTGGTACAGTGCGACCCCTCTATCTACGCGTGTCGATAATGTTATACCCCTAAGGAACTCGTTAAAAGTGGTTGTTTCTCGCTCCGTTTTCCAGATATCCCGCTTTTACTATTTTTTCATATACTTTTTTTTATTTTTGGCCTATCTCGTTTTCAGAAACTCAAAAAAAAACTATTGAAAGATCGGCTCTGCTAAATGTACGTGAATACTATTCACGTGAATACGAAAATCACGTGTAGTCCGTGAATAAAATACACGTGTAGTTGAGGTTCGTGCTTACCAAAACGCGAACTACACGGAGTTCGAACTTTAGTTCAAACACGTGTAGTTCGAAACACGTGTTTGAGCTGAAGCTCTAGGCAATTGAACAGCCATTTTAATATGAGCCTACATTATTAATGTATCATGGACCAGCACTGGCTTTAGCAAGAGGCGCTACATCCCAAATAAGTCGTCAAACAATCGACTCTTTGTATACTCAGTTTAAGAAACGCGTTATAATCCATTTTAATGATGCTAGTTGGCCTCCACGGAGCCGCGTTTTGACACTGTTATGCCATGTCTACACAGAAAGTTCAGTTTGCGTTTTGTTTGAGTTCAACCGAAGCTGTTCACACAGAGATGCATGAGCAGAATTGAGTTTATTGTGGATTGAAATGATCGCCCATTTTGGAATTTTGCTCAAACCTCAGCTTTTTTCGGCCCATACTGACTGACTAACTGACTGATGAGAAAACCTCATCTTCTAAACTTGCCAAAGTTCTTTTATTTGCTTTTTGGCTTATACTATGTTCACACAGAGATCAAATTAGGCAATTTCGAGCTTTTGTGTAATTTCGACTGTAATGATCTAAGAACTATGGTAATTTCCCATACAATTTATTGATTTGGAAATTACCTCACACAAGGTAATTTCGTTTAAATTACTCACGAAATTAGGCAAAAATGAACTGCAACCCTGAAATCTGAATATAGTGTGAATTAAACACACCCTTTTTTTGACGTATTAACAATCTTGCTATCCATTCCAGCTGAGCCGTCAAATTTATACATGATACATGATAATTTCCACATTCAGATACTTTACTTTTTAGATCCTTCTAAATCCATCCAGTGAAACTTGGGTGAGCAATGTTTTCAATGAATTAAAGTTGTTCAATTGATAAGATGTACGGTTATGTGCGAAATAGTTTTGCAAACTTACTTTGAGTAAGAATTTTCTATTTTTAATTGAACATTTACGTTGGAAACTGTTGAGTATGCTGAATGTGGCCAATAATGAGTTGACAAAAAAATAAATCAAACGTCAAACGAAATTATCTAATACTATGTTCACACTGAGTTCAAATTAGGTAATTTCGAGCTTTTATGTAATTTCGACTGAAATGATCTAAAAACTTTGGTAATTTTCCATACAATTTGTTGATTTGGAAATTACCTCAATCAAGGTAATTTCGTTTAAATTACTCACGAAATTAGGCAAAAATGCACTGTAATATGTAATTTCGACTGAAATTATCTAAAAACTATGGTAATTTTCCATACAATTTGTTGATTTGGAAATTACCTCAAACAAGGTAATTTCGTTTAAATTACTCACGAAATTAGGCAAAAATGCAATGCAACCCTGAAATCTGAATATATTGTGAATTAAACACACCCTTTTTTTGGCGTATTAACAATCTTGCTATCCATTCCAGCTGAGCCGTCAAAATTATACATGACACATGGTAATGGCCACATTCAGATACTTAGCTGTTTTGACCCTTCGGTTAGCAACCCATTCAGTGAAACTTAGGTGAGCGATGTTTTCAATGAATTAAAGTTGCAAAATTGATAACATGTACGGCTTTATGCGAAATAATTTTGCAAACTTACTTTGAGTAAGAATTCTCTATTTAAATTGAACATTTAAGTTGGCAACTGTTGAGAGTGCTGAATGTGGCCAGTAAAAACTTGACAAAAAAATAAATCAAGCGTCAAACGAAATTATCCAAGCCTAGTGTGAACACTTTTGCACAATTTCGAAATTATCTCACGAAATTACCTAATTTGATCTCAGTGTGAACATATTATAACCCTGAAATCTGAATATAGTGTGAATTAAACACACCCTTTTTTTGGCGTATTAACAATCTTGCTATCCATTCCAGCTGAGCCGTCAAATTTATACATGATACATGATACATGATAATGGCCACATTCAGATACTTTACTTTTTTGACCCTTCGGGTAGCAACCCATTTAGTGAAACTTAGGCGAGCGATGTTTTCAATGAATTAAAGTTGTACAATTGATAAGATTTACGGCTATGTGCGAAATAATTTTGCAAACTTACTTTGAGTAAGAATTTTATATTTTTAATTCAACATTTAAGTTGGCAACTGTTGAGAGTGCTGAATGTGGCCAGTAAGAAATTGACAAAAAAATAAATCAAACGTCAAACGAAATTATCCAAGCCTAGTGTGAACACTTTTGCACAATTTCGAAATTATATCACGAAATTACCTAATTTGATCTCAGTGTGAACATAGTATAAGACCAGTGTGAACACTTTTGCACAATTTCGAAATTATCTCACGAAATTACCTAATTTGATCTCAGTGTGAACATAGTATTATTTTTGTTAATAATAAATTACAAATAGAAACTTGCAAAATTGAGAAGCAACTGTTGTTGGCATTTTTTATCGTTCAATCGAATCGAACACAGCTTAAATCTAACTGAACGAATGTTTTTATCAAACACTAGCATACTTTTACTTTAAGGCATTCCTCAAATTGAGTTTTGGTAAACGTAGAAAGCAAGCTGAGCTTAGTTGCGTTTTCTCCTGCATAATTGTACTGGAAACGCAAGCTTTTATATTGAGTTCAAGGGCAAAACGCAACATTGTACTGGAAACGCAAACTAAACTCTCTATGTAGACATGGTATTAAATACCTATCCTGTATTAATGGGTTTTAAATTTTTACTTATGGCTAATTTTGGAACTTTATATATCAAATCTGTCGATGTTTATAAATAACGGCCACAGTTTGATATCATAGAGACTAGAGATCTGCATGATAGTGTTTAAAATGCGTTTTTTCGAATTGAGTGCTGGTACGAATATTAGGTAAAATGGGTCGATGAATCCCAATGAGTCCCGTTGTCGGAACATCAAAACTATGTAATTCCTTGACCATAGGGTTGCCACCTCACTACTCTCGGAGTCTCAGGTGTTCATTATTTCAGGTGTTCGGACAGCTAGACATTTTTAATTTCTTTCCTAGATATCTTTTGCCAAAATATATGTGGATTTGGGCGAATATCATTACTTGTACTTCATCATGCTCATCTCATCATGATCATCTTATCGAATCCCATGCTTATCGAATACTAAATTATGCAACACTTATGCATTTTTAGCTTTCTTCTACTAATGATGACGTCATTAATTTATAATTTAATTTATTAGTTTTTGGCTATTTTCCACAAAACCAAAGAATTAACCTTTACTCCGGTATCATAGCTTTTATTGAATTTACTTCAAAAATTTAAAACTGTGCTGAGCAATTGCAAAGAGAAATTAAGTAGCCAGTGATTTACTGCCATCTTGATACTGCCTTTATCTTAAATATAGGTGATGCGATAAAATTTTCCATAACAAAACAAACAACAGCAGAAATATAAAAAGAAGCGACATGAGTGAAAAGTAGGAAAGTGGAAGAGTAACTAATTTTGTTACGCAATTGAAAAAAAATTGCAAACTTTTTTTGCAAATTGTTGGATTTTCTTTTTTCTTTTGCCCATTTCTGCAGTGATCAACGGAGTTAGCCAGTCAGCCATCAAAACATCAAGTAGCAGCAACAGAAGCAGCTGTTTGTGTGATCAAAGAAAGCAACAACCTGTTGCAGCAAATATTATCGCATGCACGGAAATGATGGCATGTCAATATGGGCAATACACACACCAAGCAAGATTATGCAATTTTTGACTCTTCGGTAGCAGCGTTTTTTGAAAATAAAAATTGGCAACACTTAAGTCACACTTCCATGACGTGATTTTTGTTGTTTTTCTTTCATTCATATTAAACGCTTATTTATTTTCCGGCTGAATTGCAGCTGCAATGCAATGACTGACTAACTGCATGCAAATGACAAAAATGATTAAGTTTGTTGAAGTTGCCCCTCTCTCATATAAATTTTCCATGGACTAGCTCTAAAGTGGGCCTCGAATTTTTAATGCATATAATTTGGAATTCCAAATAAATACGATATCAATTGATTTCCTTCGCCTTTTTTGGAATGTTTGACGCAGACACTTTGGCAATAGATCAAAAATGAGTGTGTTGATGTGCCAGAGTTTTTGTTGTATGTTTGAATCGTTTTTAATGACTCGAAAATGTCATTAACACATTTTTTTTTTTAATTGGCATTTTATATGTAGGTATTGTTTTGAAATAAAACATTGTTTGTTAAAAATGCGAAGCTAATAAAAATATTATTTTTGACACACTGTGCAATGAACTTCTCTTTGAGCACGATCGGCTAACAAAATATTTTTGGTCATCTAAATGGGTTGCTTGTAGGTCACACACAGTTCGTCACTTTTGAGGGTGAAAGCTACCAAAAATAAAATTAAAATATTAATGTTTCAAATATTTTTTCTCGGGAATTTATGTAAATCACTGCAAGTTTCAAGGTTCAGTGTATGTTATCATAGTTACATGTATTTAAAGTTTAAATTTTAAACAAAATCAATTTTTGTTTTTAAATTGTGTCCTTGTTTATTTAGTTTAAGCAGAACATTTTATTTTGCTTTTTTATCTATTGAATTCTATTGTATTTTCGACCATAACAACAACGCAATTGTAGTAATTGTAGTAGTCAATGCAGCTTGACTACTTTAACATATAGATTTTTATCTCGTAACACCCGTCACAATATGTGGTACACCCGTCCCACATTAAAATATTTAGTAAAAAACTTTCTGAAATGTACATACATATTTCTACTTTTTTTGAAGTGAAACTTCTTTGGCGGCGAGTGAAATTTCAAGGTCCTTTTTCGTGACGCTAAGCTAACGTTTTCAATTCAAAGGAAAATTAAAAAAAAATTATTGCCGCTGCCGAGAATTGAACCCCGAACATCGTTGCTTATGAGCCGGAATCTATTCCTTAACGCCACGTAGGCACATGATAAATAGCCAAACAAAATGTAATTAAAACTGAACGCGTAACATACTTAACATTAACATTAGATTAACATTAGCATTACATTATTAACATAACCGTAACATTAATTTTCATCCTACAAGTATGCACGAAAAAAAAATAGAGAAATAGCTAAAACAGGAGCAGAACGCTTTCATGAATATAGAGAGCGAATTAGAGCTCTTAAGAATACAGCCGCAGCTGGGTCTGCAACTAATGATGAAGGTAAGGTGATTGTAACAACGGCTGAGTTTCAAAATGCATTTTAACGAAACATCAGTGTATTTTGGTAAATCTACAAAGAACCAATCCCCAAAAAACACACTGATGCATCTCAACAAAAATTTAAAGCCAACCAAGTTGATGCACTCAACAATCAACGTTCGCTGCTTTATGAGGCTCTCACTCAACATAGCAATTATTATGATCAGGAAGCAGGAGGTAATAATGAACAAGATTTGCTTTTGCTTTCGGAGGCTCCTTTAAAGAGTAATGTGCAAATGCAATCCAGCATTCAAAAAGTAACAATGTTGAGAAGACATTCGAAAGCAACTAAAACACCAACTGAACTAAAACAAGTACCGAAAATAACTGTTATTTTACAATTTTCAAATGAAAAAATTATCGAAAGACTTTTTCAAATATACCATTATGTTACAAATGTCCTCAGCCTCACGAATATTAAGTCGCTTTTAAATTTGAAACTGATTCTTTAAAAGTTAATTTCTTGCCTAGTATATATCGAGGAAAAATAAAGGTTTCTTTTGACTTTTATTTTATCGGTCAAAAATAGCAGTTATTTTGTGACTTTAATTTTGTCGGTCAAAAATATCAAGCAATTTGTGTTTTCTTAAAGGCCGCTTGACAGATTGAACTGTTGAAACCATGTGTAAAATGTCTCACCGATGAGATGAAAATAATAATACCAAAGTTTTTTATCGGTAAAATGACTTGAACAAATATAAATTACCTGATATTTTTGACCGAAAAATAAACGGCAGAAAATAACTATTTTTGCCCAAAAAACTATAAGGCACAAAAAACTGTTATTTTTGTCGGAAAAAATAAAAATTAAGAGATAAAAGTCCCTGTATGCAAATATTGAATCAACAAATTATTATTCCATTTCGTATTGATTGAATTTCTTTTCAGATACCTTCTCACTCTATTTCACACTAAAATCTCTCTTATTTCTTACTGTTACAGAAGTTTCACTTCTGACACGTGTACGTTGCTACACGCGGTTTTTTTTTAATCCAGAGTTAATTTTGAAACATTAATTACTGAATTGACAGCAATTTATTTTTGTTTTGATTTATTGTAATTTGGCTGAATTTCATTCACATTCAGAGGGAAGTCAGATTTTTCAATGAGTTCTCGTAACAGCCGTCACAGGTACTTTGATAAAAATTATATAAACATTTGACTGCAAAAATTTTAAATTACTTTATGTTTGCTAACATATTGATGTTTAATGCTCAGGTAACACCCGTCACAATGGAATGTTCCTGAACTTCATATTTTGACTAGAAAACAAAGAAATATAAGCTACACACTCAAAGATTTTTACAAAATTTTTACACCAACCGGTGTTCCAGGGAGTTCTACACCGATCGGTATTGAAAAACTGCGTTTCAAAGTGATAAAATTGTTTACAAGAAAGTGTATATTTTTTTACATTTCTGATTTCTGATTACACCGAATAAGCGGTGTGAATAAGTCGGTGTAAAAACTACAAATATCAGCTTAGCGGTGTAAATTTGTTAAGGAAATTTTTACGGTGTTCATTTTCGATATGAAATATTTATGATATACTTTCCAGTCATTATTTTTTGTCGAATCGTGCATTACATTGATTCGGTTTGTCTTTGTTCTTGTTCTGCTCAAGCGACGAGTGTTCTCTGTAGTGTTACTCTTGATTTCATTCATGAGTGCAAAACATAACAAAGGCTTGCACCACAAACGAGTGGCTTCCCTTCAGTACTGGCATCATGCATGAATAGTAGCTAGTGAATTCTAGTACCCGAGGTAATGTAGCAGGTAATGCAAATACATTTATTTCATTTGTTTTTTCTTCCACATAAACTGTATAACAAAAGGAATGATGAGTGTACCTCATGAAACAGCTAGTGAATGGTAATGCAGAGAGTAATGGAATCATTACCGGCAATGACATCCCCGTGTTTAATTCATGAGTGAATTGCATTGCAGGTAATCTGGTGGGTAACCAGTGGTGATTACCGATAGCTAGTGAACTCACTCCTTCGTCACTGGTGAGTCGAACTGGAGGGTTGAAACGCATTTCAAGCGCACTCGTACAGAGGTTTACTGCTTAAGGTTGCGGTTATAGTGAACGCCGAGTCAGACAGGCAGGCAGGCAGGCAATGTGAACAAGCGAGATAGATAGCTATCTGCATCTCGTATTTTCACACAGATTTCAGCCTGCCTGCCTGTCTGAATCGCGTTCACTATAATGCAGCCTAAGTCTTTTATACAGGTAATACCATGGAAGTGTTTATGGGAGGTACACGATCTGATTCCACCAGCTTGAGTATGTCCCAGGTCAACTCGAGCGGCACACCAGGCTCATCCCTATAATATTCCCTTATAAATAAATAAATAAAATTGTGGAATAATCTCCCTGCGAATCTGTTCCCCGGCAGTTTAAATCTGTGTAAATTTAAAACAAATGCTTACCATCACTACTCCAATTTTCCTCCCTCCAACTAAACTTTTACCCGTCTTCCGAATAAGCTAAAAAAAAAATAAATCACCCTTTGCATAGCAAATCAATGGCGTCAATCCTAAAACTCGAGTACATTTTGTAAAAAGAACCTCTTATATGTACAAAGCCCACACTAGACGGAAAGGTGATTGAGGTCAAGTACTTAGAAGTGACATTTAACTTCTTTGGAGCACTCATTGGACAAGCACTGTAGACAAAGCAAAGCTTGCTTTATTCGCTTGCCAACGCCTTCAAGGAAAATTTGGGGTCTCAAGGCAGAAATAACTTTAACTAGGTATAACTATTGGACATTATCAACTTTTATTAAACCTATGGTTACTTATGCAGCACTTGCATGGCCAATACACTTTTTGAACTGCAAGTTTGAGCAGCACTTTTTGTATTACTTGAACTGCATCCTTTATCGACAGCGATCAAAAGGGAGACATGTCTAAGCACACTGATGTTGGAGGGAATAAATGATGACAGAAAAGGAAAATTTAAAGTGCACATGAAGATTCTAAAAACCTACGAAAATTATCCCTTGCCAAAAAATTCCCAATTGGATGTTACCACAGCTTAATTTCAGGAAAATTTGGAGAAGCTATAGGTTCTTTCTTGAGTTAGACTCACAGATGTGGTAGATTGATGGGTATAAACAAGCAAATGGAGAAGCAGAAGCTGGATTGTAGCTGGTCACAGATTCTAAATAGCTCTTCCAATGAGCTATACTACAACCATATTTCAAGCTGAAATACATGCAATTGAAGTAAGTAAGGAAAGGAAGAAAGGAGTTGGTATTCCCTTAGTTACTTTAAAGCTCCAATGTAGAGGAAATTCTCTTTGCAAAGCCAAAGAACGGCTGGAGATCGAAGCCAAGGACCTGCAGAAGCTGTAACAGTGAAGACGAAAAAAGCGTAGAGCATTTCTTTTGCAATTGTCCTGCCTTAAGCAGAAGGAGAAAAGTCATGCTAGAACGAACATTCCTACAGTGTGGTCTCTATCATTCACTATCAATCTCAGCAACCAAGCCGAGCCGAATCGACAGATTTAAATAAATCTAAATAATCTTAAATAATTCTATTAAATCTTAAAATTTATTAAATCTATAAAATAGTTTCATGAAGAGCGGGATAATTAACAACAGGGTCTAAATAAAATTATATGGTAGCAAAATAAATTATATGGTAGCGAGTTGAACACTCGGCTCAACCATTCCTAACCTAACCTAACTACGTTATCAAAATATGTTCGCATTCTTTTTTTTATTTGAATTTTTTACTTTGATATTTGATACTATTTTTCATATTTAATTACAATCAATGTCAAACGAGATTGCTTCTTGTTTTACCCCGGATATTTTGTAATAATTGCAACATTAAACCACCAAACCATAGCATTTGCAATGTGAATATAAAAAGGAAAATTAAAATGCTCATTTTCTTCTTTAGTACTATCATTTCACATCCGGCCAAGGTCGTAGACAAACTCATTTGCATAATAATAGACAATAAAAAAATTAGTGCTTTGTTTCCTTGAATAATTCTATTTTATTCATAAAGAAAGAGTTCATTATTGAGTTAATTAGTCATTTATCAACTTACAAATTTCTTTTTTGCTAACTATTTTTATACAACCAGACGCTTAAATCAAGCAAGTCGCTACTTGAGCAACGCTCATGACAACAATAACAGCCACAATAAAAGCTTTGCTAATGCCGACATAGACAGCTTTTAGGCGCCAAGAAAAAAAAAATCCATTGTAAGCAACTGGCTGTTTAAGTGCTGTTCCAACTCATGTTCAATTAACCAAACTTACCTAATAAAATCTCGACCGTTGCCTCGCTCATGTAGTCATGACAATCGAATGTTTTGCCACCCTCCGCCTGTAGTTTACGCACAACGTTACGTGAGTTCTCGTTGAACAAGTCGATGAAACTCTTAAGGACATTTAAATGAAATGTTGGAGCAATCAGCTTGCGATGTGAACGCCATTTGGCACCTACAAAAAAAAAAGAAGTAAAATATTAACAAATTTTAGTAAAAAGTAAAAGTTATTGCATGCTTTTAGGTGTAAAATACCAGAGTAAATGTGAAAATAATGCAGAGAAAGTAATTATTTCAAGTCAGTTGGGAATAAAAATAAATAATTTGTAATTAAATTCAACATTTCCTACACATTTTTTGTCAACAGAGAATCTAGCCATCTAGAAAAAACAATTAAAAATGCATACAAAGTATTTTTTGAGTCGGCCAACAAAAATAATACGCCAAAAAAATTATGTTGAACTCACTGACTGTAAGAACTAGAACGTTCAACTCATTTGTCTATCAACATAAAATGCACAACCTGCTAATTTATTAATTTGTCTCATAAGCAGTGAGTCATGAATAAAAATCAAAAACTATTTCAACTTAAAAGAAATTTATGCATGCGACAAATTATTTTTAATATCCAACGCATGGACTATGTCTGCTTTTACGTTCCACTTAATCTATACGTTACATTTTTCAGCTGCTAACATGAATTAATTATTTAATTTAGATTTTTATATTTTTTTTTTTTTGTTTTTTGAGTTTTGGTGGCAATGGACGACAACTTATAAACCACAACAGGATCAACAAAATGCTGATGAATTTATGTGCGTCTGCAAGTGTTTTGTCTTTTCTTTCTTGCTGCTCTTCTAATTAGATTAAACAACAACAATTGCTAAGCTGCACAAGCTTCATTGTCGCCAAATCAACAAAATTCGTGCTGTTCCCAATTTCTTGTTGACTTAATTTTCGAGTGAAGGAAATGCATGCATAAAATTAATGTGTTGGAAAATTAATATAAATGATTACAAATTGTTTTATGGCTTGAAATGCAATTAAATGAACTGAAACAATATAAATTCAAATAATTTTCTGACACTGAACAACAAATAAAGTTGTACACAATAATTATGAATTTTTACATGATCTTCATGAAACGCATTCATGAATTTTGCTTCAGTAAAAAATAACATGAGTCACAAGAACTAATCATGAAATCAATGTATAACATGCATATTTCATAAACCTTCACTCAGAAAAAAGCTGCCATGTAAAATTAACGTTTTTTAATGTTATTTCCAATGTAAATCAGAAAATGTGGATTTTACGTAAGAAAATGTTAAGTTAACATGTATTGTGTTGAATTGATAAGAAAAATATCAAATTGATAATGTAATGTTTTACGTTGCAATATCAATTATTAATGTTAAAATAACATTTAAAATGTTTTTAGTTCATCACTTTTTACTGTACAATTGATAGTATTTCATATCCATTTAACATTATAAATGTAGATGTCAACAACAAGCAGATGTAATGTTTATTTAAGAGCTGAGCCGTTCAAACATACAGGTAACCATGGCACACAGGTTAAGCATGTGGCTTTGGATGCCCGGCGCCCAGGTTCGATTCCCACTCGTGGCAAATTATTTTTCAATTCATTTTTTTTATCTGCTTTAATTTACTGATACTTTTTGATATTTTAAGTGTTAAAATAACATTATTATGTGATAGTTATACATTTTTAAATGTAGGTTTCGTAATGTAAAAAGCACATTAGGATAATATCAATTTTAACATTTTTTAATGTTGGACGACTTTTGTCAACTAAAAATGTCAATTTTACGGTTGTTTAATGTACTTTTTTTTCTGAGTGTAGTTTTTTAAGTTCATGACGTGTGTGTACGAGACATATGAACCAGTAAACAATTTCATAAATGCCACACTCAGGGAAAGAAATGCTGTTTTATCAAACAAGTCATGGGTTGAAATAACAGATTTCACTGTTAAATACCATCCAACAAATGAAACTTTCAAATCAACAGTAGGTTGACTGTTGGTCTATGGAACACGAAACCCGTATAAAAACTTATTTATTGAAATTTGATCACTGCTTTGAAAGTTCATGTATGGCCGAGTGTGCTAACGTGTGCGTCTAGTACTCGAGTGTCCACGGTTCAAATCCGAGAAGGCCAATCAAAATTTTTATTTTATTTAAAATATTTTTTTTATGTATTTTTTTTTTAAATTTTTTTTTTTTTTTCAAGATTGTAAGCATTTTATTTTGAAGGTTATTTTTGACCAAACAATTAATGAAACAGAATTATTATTTTTTCAATTATTAAATTACAATTTTTGATATTTACACAGCTAGGGTTCGAACCCACGTCTCCCGCATGACAGTCTAGTGCATATTCACTGAGCTACTGGCAACGATAATATAAATATAGCAAGACACATATAAAAACTATTGCTTAGAAAAAATTGACAATTCAATATAAGCACAAAAATATTTCAACAGATGATTTTAACAGCACAAAAATAATTTGAAACGTTAATTCAACAAAGAAAATTGTTTACTTAAACGCAAATCATTCAATCGAACAGTGTTTTGAAATAACAGCGACCGACTGTTAATATTACACTTGATATTTTTCTGAGTGCATGAAAAAATATAAGGGGAATATGAATTATTAATAATTTGTGTGAATAGAATACACAAAATTCATGTATAAACACGAGGAGAATACCCAATAGGCAATTAAACCAGCGCTCTTCATACGAAGGCCTGCATTGACTGCTACTTTTGAAGACTAAAAACATCCGTTCCTCGCTGCTCTTATGAGCACTTCTTGAAGGTTTTCCTTTTCTGCACAAAAGGTAGCACAACAAATTTGTTTTCCCTACAAAGACTGACTTTTCATATACTTCAGGGCAACTTTTTCGTTAAAAGTTAGAATATATATCAGTTTAAAAATATGGCCCTTCTTACTGCTATATCAAAGGTTATATATTGAAATTAATCTAACTTAAAAAACATAAGAGAGAAGATAAAATCATAGAATATATAAATAAATAGAAAAAGGTATAAAAGAAAAAAATATTTTTTCAACACTTTTTGTTTACCCCTACTTTTAGCCATTCTAAAGAAGTGCTTCTATCAGGCCTCTTTTGAGCTATCGCTTCGGAAGGCCTGCGAAATTTTCCCACTTCATATAAAAAAGAAAGTGTAATTGTATATGAGTGCGGCAGTATACAAAATCCACAGGAAGGCCTGCTAGCAGCGATGTCATTGTCTACTGGGTAAGCACAGTTTATGAGATTAGTGACAAAATTGCATGAACCTCATGTACATGTTAAAATAAAATTAATATAATATATGTACAAATACAAGAATAGTTCATAAGATATGAGTCAGAAATGCATGAAACACATGTTCTTTTACAAAAGAAATGGGAATTACTTTATGCATTAGTATCCAAAATTCAGAAGTTGAACGCAACCCGACCACGGGTTGTCATGGCCACCTAAATAATTAATATCAAAATGCATACATTCTATATATGACCGACCATACATTAGGATGGGTCGGTCTTCATACAAAAAAAAAAAGAAACAGTTTCGATTGTAGAATACCGTTTAAATAGTAATATAGAATAGAAACTTTTTTGTGACTTTAATAAAAAAGTGACAAAATCCAAAATTAGATATTTGTTAAGCTCATGATATAACTGATATTTTAGCATATTTATTATATTTGAATGATGAGGATTAAAGACTGCAGGTATACCCTAAAGTATTGCTAAAAAACGTTTCATGTGCTTGAAAAAATGTACAAAAATGACTCCATACAAAACGTGCTTTAAGACGTTATTCTACTACAGCAACAAAATATGAGTGTAATAGAGAGTTTTAAGTGGTTAATTGATTTACTCTTTAATAAAGGGTGATTTTTTAAGAGCTTGATAACTTTTTTTTTAAAAAAAACGCATAAAATTTGCAAAATCTCATCGGTTCTTTATTTGAAACGTTAGATTGGTCCATGACATTTACTTTATAAAGATAATTTCATTTAAATGTTGACCGCGGCTGCGTCTTAGGTGGTCCATTCGGAAAGTCCAATTTTGGGCAACTTTTTCGAGCATTTCGGCCGGAATAGCCCGAATTTCTTCGGAAATGTTGTCTTCCAAAGCTGGAATAGTTGCTGGCTTATTTCTGTAGACTTTAGACTTGACGTAGACCCACAAAAAATAGTCTAAAGGCGTCAAATCGCATGATCTTGGTGGCCAACTTACCGGTCCATTTCTTGAGATTAATTGTTCTCCGAAGTTTTCCCTCAAAATGGCCATAGAATCGCGAGCTGTGTGGCATGTAGCGCCATCTGAAGAACTGAACTTGGTTGACATGTGGTTTCAACAAGATGGCGCTACATGCCACACAGCTCGCGATTCTATGGCCATTTTGAGGGAAAACTTCGGAGAACAATTAATCTCAAGAAATGGACCGGTAAGTTGGCCACCAAGATCATGCGATTTGACGCCTTTAGACTATTTTTTGTGGGGCTACGTCAAGTCTAAAGTCTACAGAAATAAGCCAGCAACTATTCCAGCTTTGGAAGACAACATTTCCGAAGAAATTCGGGCTATTCCGGCCGAAATGCTCGAAAAAGTTGCCCAAAATTGGACTTTCCGAATGGACCACCTAAGACGCAGCCGCGGTCAACATTTAAATGAAATTATCTTTATAAAGTAAATGTCATGGACCAATCTAACGTTTCAAATAAAGAACCGATGAGATTTTGCAAATTTTATGCGTTTTTTTTAAAAAAAAAGTTATCAAGCTCTTAAAAAATCACCCTTTATAATCTTACTTAAAAAAGTCCCATTTCATAAAATGGCAAGACAATTAAACGAGACAATTTTGGGAATGATTGAAAACAAATTCAATCCATTAACTGTAATGCACAGAAATCACCATTCTAAAGTGCTTTATGCGTGGTGGTAGAAGAAAAAACTCCGAGTTTTTAAACCTTTTAATTCGGTTTTACTCCCCTTTTCAATTCACCGTCATATTTTCATTCATATTTCTCTATACGCGGTTAAAGCAGATTCACTTCAAAAAATTACAGACTCAAACTTTGATGATTAGTTCGTTAGGTCTTTTTCTTCGTTAGGTCTGTTTGGTTAGTTTCGTTAGTTTGTACTCAAACCATTTCACCATGATTTATGGTGAGTTATTTGATAATATGAATTCGCTGCGTTTCATTAAAGTGTTACATCGGTTTTACTCTCCCTTTTAGGTTGCCATATGTTGTATAAGCGGCTAAAGAAGTTTCACTTCAAAAAATAATACGAGAAAACTGAGTAAAAAATATTCCTTTGCTCATATTAATAATCTCGAAGAAACAAATGCGAGATACATTAACCCTTAGGCTCCCTGGAATTTTTTGGAAAATATGTCTTTGTAATTTTTTCAAATTGTCCACATGTCCACACTAGAGTCTGCGCAAAAACAAACTGAATTTTATGCAATCACTAGCAAGGAAATGATTTAAAAACTAACGCTTCCAATTTTTGTGTATAATTACATGTAAATAGTGTGCTCATTCATGACCTTACGTACGAGTGAACTGAGATCACGTTCAGTTGCATGAAGACGAAAGTGCTTTATACACAGACTCATAGTGGAGTACACTCAGCTCGTGAATAGAAATACAAAACCAGTTTTAGACACTTTTCATAATTCTAAGAATTCCAGAGTAAAATTCAGAGCAGAACTAGGATATTCAGACCAGAAATCACACGTGCACATTTTAAAAAAAAAAATTTATATTAAACTGCAAGTCTAAAATTTGGTTTAATTTGTATGAAATTCACAACTGTTTTCGAGGAAAGTTAACTATTCCATTCTATCTAAGCCCATCAGGTCTGAATTTTACCCTGAACAGCATTATATCTTCTTGAAATTGAATCTGATCGAGTTATTTTTTTCTAATCTCTTCAAAAATTATTGTAATATCACAGAAAAATTTACCAAATTTAAAATAGTTGTGAACTAGTTCCAAAAAGGGACAGTACTGGTGACACCACAATGCCCATTAACATTTTAACGAACTGGCGCATTCCTCGAATTCATTTCTTGGGGAAAAATTTTCTTTTTACCTTTATCTGTACTAGTTCCATTATGAATAGTTTTAAACAGGTCCCTTTTGCTAAAAGTGGCTATTTGTAAGCTCCATTTTTAGTCTTATTTGGAATACAAATATTGTACAAATCTGTATAATAGTATAATAGTAAATTTTTTCTGTAGAAGTAATGGGTAGAAAATTCCTTTTATTATAAGTTCATAAACCATACCATCGGAATATATTAAAATCAATGCTTTGGTTTTTGTCGCACTTCACTTCATTTTGCGTGACCGGAACAATTCTAATCGTAAAAAAAATTTATGAAAGTGTAACGTTAAAGACCACACATTTTTTCGTCGTTTATGCAGTCAGAAAAATAACAACAGTAATACCACATTAACTAATGGTCGCTGTTATTTCAAAAGACTGTTAGATTGAATGATTTGCGTTTAAGTAAGCAAGTTTTCTATGTTGAATGGTCGTTTCAAAGTATTTTGTGCTGTTAAAATCATTTGTTGAACTTATTTTGTGTTTGTGTATAAATTGTGTTTAAATTGTGTTTTAAAAGTGTTAAATGTGTCTTATCGTTACCAATATCTCAGTGGAAGTGAGCTAAACTTTCATGCGGAGGACAGTCGTGGGTTCATATCCTAGCTGTTTAAGTATCAAACATTTTAATTTTATAGTTAAAATTCTAAATCTGTTTCATTAACTGTTAAGTCTAAAAAAATCTTCAAGTAAGTTTACTTACAATCAGGGAAAAATTGTACATATCATTTTTTATTTGAAAAAAAAAATATTTTAATTAAAAAAAATTATTTTTGGTATTGTCGGTGATTGAACCACTTGGTTAGTCGAGTACAAGACGTAAACGTCAGCACACTCGGCTAAACTGAACTTCCAAAACAGTAATAAAATTTCAATACATACGTACCTATACGTGTACCGTGTTCTATAGACCAACAGTCAATCGATTGTTGATTTAATAGTCAAATCTGTTATTTCAACCCTTGATTTGTTTGATACAACAGAATTTTTTCCCTCAGTGTAGAAGAGGGATTAACTTCTTCGATATAGTTCTTTAATTGAGGCTTTTTTTTATTTGCCAATCAAGGTCATTTTGCTAAAAATGCAGATCTACCTTGAAACTCACTTCCAAAAAATGTAACGTTAAAGACGACATAAAACTGGATATATCTTCAAAACAACAAAAGTTAAAAGAAAAGTTTGTTTTGGCAATAAAATGCATGTCTTGAGGACTACTTTCATGAACACACACCAAATTTGTTGGTTTCATTTAATATTTTTTATATATTTGCAGAAATATGCATTCGAGTGTAACGTTAAAGAGAAAAAATTTACAATAAACTCGTATTTTTGTAAAAGTTTTTGTTTAAAGAAACTTGCTGCTTTAGTTTAAAAAACATAAAATTAAAAAAAGTCTAATTTGTTTTTTGTTTTATTCATATAATCTAAATAGTTAGTACCATAAATAACGAGAAATAAACTTACCCGTACTTATTAGCAGACCATCACCCAACCAGGGCTTAAAAAATTTATACTCGGATGCCTTGTCAATGTAGACCTGACTGCTGAGCAGAATTTCAACATCTTGTGGATCGTAAATAAAGACCACCAACTTGGGACCAATCCACAGTTTCGCCACATGTTCGAATTCGGAACTTTTTCGAATGACAGTTTTGAAAACCGCTTAAATAGAGCAAAAAAGTTAAAGTCAGTTTAAAACACATTTAAGCGGGCGATTAAAATTTAACAAGATATTATTTACAGGAGTTGTTATTTACTTTAGAATATATAAAAAAATTTTTAAACCAAGGACCGAAACTAAAAAATCATTAATTTAAAGTCACTAGAGAAAAAAGGTCACGTATACCAAATTGATGCTTGTTTCATTTGCAAAAATATTAAGATTTTAATTTTTTAAGTTTCATATTAATATTAAGAGTCATATTAATATTAATTAGTTTTAGTTTTTACCAAAAAAATAAAACTTTTTTGTGTTGAGTTTTGTTTTTGTACTCAGAAAACACTTATTTTTGAGTTCTTATTTTTACTCATAAAAATTTTATAAATTTATTTTTTCGCTCTGATAAAAAACATATACTTTTAATTTTTTTTTTGGTTACCAGAAAAAAACTCAAATAATTTTTAAGTTTATATAATCATAAAATACCACTTATTTATGCGTTTTATTTTTTTTTGCTCTGATAAAAAACATATATTTTTAGTTTTCTTTTTTTTTATTAAAAAAAAAAAAATAATTTTTGAGTTTTATTTTTTTGCTCTGATAAAAAACACATATTTTTTGTTATGTGTTAAAAACAAATTATAATTATTATTTAATTTAAAATTAATAATTAAATAAAAAAATAATGAAATAAAAAAAAAAAAATTTTTGAGTTTTATTTTTCTGCTTATTTTATGAGTTTTATTTTTTCACTCAGTAAATAACACTTATTTTTGAGTTATTTTTAACACTCTGAAATTTAACCAATTTTTTGAGTTTTATTTTTTTTTCTGTGAAAATAACACTTATTTTGAGCACCATTTTTTTCCTACTGAAATAAAACTTACTTTTTTAATTGTATGTTTTTACTCTGAACATAGCACTTGTTTAGTTCGTTTTTTGCGCTCTGAAATAAAATGTATTTTTTGAGATAATTTTTTTATTCAGAAAATAAAAGTTTTTTCAAGTTATATTTTTTTGCTGTGAAACAAAATTCATTTGTGGATTTTTAGTTTTGTACTCTGTTCATTAAGTTTTTTTTTTATATATTTTGGATCTCTTGTGAGTTCTTCAATTTTATTTTTTACTCTGAAAATAGAACTCATTTTTTAATTTTATTTTTTAACTAACCAACATAAGTTAATTTGTATTCTGATTTTTTTGTAAACAAAACTAAGCTTACTTTAAGGAAATAAATTAAATTTTGTCAAAATATCACTTTAAAAGTTGATTTAAAAATTAGAAGCGTCTTATTTTGTGAGGAAAATAATAGAACTAAAAAATAAGTTTTATTTTCCAGATTAAAAAAAAATTCAATATTAATGTTATTTATATTTAACCAAATAAATAAGTTTTATTTTCTGATTACAAGAAAAAAATAGCGAAAACAGTTTAGAGCGAAAAAATTAAACTGAAAAATAAGTTTTATTTTCTGAGCGAAAAAATAAAATTTATAAATAAGTTTTATTTTCTGAGTTAAAAAAATTAAACTAAAAAAGTTAGTTTTATTTCAGAACAAAAAAATACAATTCAAAAATAAATTTTTTTTTGTGAAAGATAAGTTTTATTTTAGACTCATAACATAAAACTCTAAAATTAGTGTTATCTACTGAATAACAAAATAAAACTAAAAAAATAAGTTGTATTTCCGAGTTATAAAATAAAACTCACAAATAAGTGTTATTTACTGAGTGTTAATTACTTATGAAATCTGTTTTATATAAAAAAAAATAAAACTAAAAAAAAACTGTTATTTTGTGAGCAAAAAAATAGAACTCAAAAATAAGTGTTATTTTCTGAGTAAAATAAACAAAACTCCTTAAATAACTGTTAAAAACGGATTATTTTACTTAAACTCATAACAGTTACGGTCTCTGGTTAAAATATATCATCTATCGTTATCGAAAAAAATCCGAAACTTAAAAAACTACACATATTTTTAAAAACAAAAATATTTATAAAATAACTGAAATATGGCTGAAATAAAAAAAAAAAAATATTTTCAACTGAAATTACTTTAAATTTAAAATTTTGTAATGTTGATATGGGTTTGGCCGTGAGCCAAACTTATATTCTTAAAAAGAAGACCGATATATTATTCAACATTTTAAAATTTTTGACAAAATTGATGAACATAAATTTAAAATAATAAAATTTATTGTATAAAAAAAATGTATTACATTAATGCGAAAAATTTAAAATTTATTATATAAAAAAAATGTTTCACATTAATACGAAAAATTTAAAATTTGTGAAATATCAATTGTTTTTTTGTTTAAATTGTTGCGAATAAGTTTTAATTTATTTTTATCCGCTTTTATTTGAACTAGTTTTTATGTTAATGAGAACAAAAATAAAATTCTGTTATTGATTGAACAGAAATATGTTTTTATTAATAGTTCCTTGCAAATTTTCGTATTTTCATTATTTTGTCTAGCCACTTTATTTTTTGTCACTTTGCTGTTGCATTACAGCTATTTTGATAAAAAAAATTATAAGTGTATTTTTTTTTGCAAAAAACATAAAACTAATATAACATTTAACAAAAATAACAAAGAAACGCACAAGATGCTGGTCCAACCACATCGAATAAATGTCCAACAATTGGTAATCCTTTTGGTCCTGGCAACTTAGATGCCAACTCATATAGATGCCATCTCGATAAACGCCAATAGACAAACCATAAGGCAAATGTGGGCAACAAAAGAAAATAAAAAACACTTGAAGCCGACACTAAAGTGGGTTCCTTAAGGATTTCCGAAGACATATTTTAAGTCCGATTTATGCACTTTTGATTTAACACATTTATGCACAAAAAGTTCGAAATAAAAATTAAAAAGTTAAATTATATCTTCACAGTCCTATTTAATACAATAGTTTTAACACTTTAACGCATGTATACGAATCGCTGAAACTTTTTTTTTAAAGATATTTTCAGAGCGCGGTTATTTTTTTTTGTTCAAAGATTTTAAATTCAAATCCAACCGACAACCACGAGCCTGGCAAACTATCGCTGTGCGCCCAATGGTGCAGCTCTTTTATAGCCTAGCTTAGCTAAGTCTAGCTTTTTGCAAATGTGACTCAGACACGCAGGTGAGTTAACTTGTTAGTGTTGTTGTGGCTGCTGCATATTGCTTGTGAAGCTTTAGTCTCTGTGGAGAGCGAATGGAAAAGTTGGTGGCTTAAAACAAAGACCAACAGGCAAATGCGAAGACTTTCTGAAAATAGTTTTTGAAGATCATTCGTCGCTAAAAACTAGTTTTTTAAGGATATAGATATTGATTTAGATATAGTATAAAAAAATTTTCAAATTTATGTTTACGGTTTCAGTTTGAGCGAGACGTAACACCAACACTTCAACTACATATTTGTATTGCCATATTTTAAGTTCATTCAAACAAATCAGCAGGCTTTGTTGCCTAAGTTTTGTGTGCTGCTTTATTGTCCGTGTGGAAGGAAGTACTCAGACAGAGTGTCCCGAAATCATAAAATTTATCTGTTGACACGCAGCACTTTGCAGGTTTATGTTGTTGTTTATGTTTTTTAGTGTTTCATTTGAAACTTTTATGTTTTTGTTAAAGTATTATATGTAGGTCATTAATTTTAAAAGCACAGCCTAGCAATTTGTTGTTGGCTCTACAATGAAGGATTTATTATTACAGGTATTATTTTTTTTTTTGCTCAAAATTAGAGTCATTTTCTGAATGGTTGCATGATTTAAAAATAGGCATTAATTCTTGTAATTTTATTTAAGTTTTGTATTCATTAAAACTGGAACAATTTGACAATGAGTTTTATTGAACCTTGAACTTTTTAAGGTTTTGATTTTATTTTCTACATTTGCATGAAAGCTGAACTGTTACAAAAACATTCCACTTGATTTTGTTATACTAACAGCATCATGCATCACCGTCTGGTAGCTGAAATACCATCATGATCATCATCGTCATCATCATCATCATCATCATCATCATCATCATCATCGTAATTATATTTATGCAAGTGTTCGCAACAGCTTCAGTTTTTATAGAGTGCGTTAAAGTGTCCCTTGTTGCTATTGTGTTGATATTCGAGTCTGTTTGTTTGAGTGTGATTATGTGTGTTTGAGTGTTTGTCATTTTTTTAGGAAAATGCGTTTTGTAGTGATTTATTTCTATAAATTAATAAAAACTACACTAAAGTTAGTTAGTTTCATATCTAAACAGAAATAAATTAATTATATAAATAAGCAACAGATTTTTTATTATTTATGTTGTTTGGTGAGACAGCTGCTGCCGTGCGTGTTAAGTGTTTGTCATGGCACCAATGAACTGGTGTAGCCCGAGTTCAATTTTTATATCTCGCAAAAAGTTTTTTCAAAAGAAATTAATTTATCTGATCGGCAGTCCCTCTTTGCCTATCCTCATACTAGAGAGTAAATATTGCCATGTAAGGCTTCTTCAGAACATGAACATTAGCCGTTCGGAGTTGACATAAGGCTTGTAGGTCCAGTTCTCGATCAAATGTGTACAAACTTTTAATAACACACACAACATAACTGTTTATAAGAAGCTCAGTCAAAGGACTGAAAGGATAAATTTGTTTTGTTGTGAATCGTTTCGAAAAATATTTTCAATTATATTTCTTCTATAAATTATTCGAATAAGCTGCAATTTTATATTAAATTCTTTTTGAGTGTATAAAAAATTTTGTTCATCTGGAATGTATGGAACGCACATTTCACTTATTTGTTTTAATTCCATTCAATTGGTCGCTTGCTGCTCTCACATCACTCAACATGTCTACCGCAATTAAAATATTACTAGTAAACATGTTGCCCGAATTCGAGCAATTCAATAAAAATTAAATGTTAGCAAAATTATAGACGCTTAATTTATGATATTCTTCTCAAGCAGCTTTTTCGCCAATAACGATATATTCAGTCTCAATAATGATATAAAAGATCATCATCTGAATGCTTAAAACTTACGATCTGACAGTAAAATTTTAAATGTAACTGTCAAAATACAAAGACGGACTTACACTAATATAACTACCGAGATAAACATTATTGCTATTCAACAACATCGCTCATTAACTTTTAAAGCTATAAAACATAACTAATTTAAATAAAAACGATTTATAAAATAGATTTTAGGAAAAAATTACTGCTAAGATATAATTAAAAAATTAATTCAAAATACTTACAGAATACCTACAACATCAATTTATAGCATATTCCGATGAAAAAACGCCAAAAAACCCAAAAAAAAATTTGACTGAGTTCTTTGCTCGGAAAGTGGAACTTTTGATTTTGGAACTGCATTTTTCGGACAATTGACATTTGAGGAATGCATAAAAGATAATTTTGGTTAAAAATTTTTAGTTTTGAAAAAAACTTAAATTCGACCAATTTATAAGCTCATCTCAAAACTAAATTTCAAATTGATTAAATAGCGGATTTTTGTACAAAAATTTTATTTTTGTTTTAAAAGGTTGGGAACCCCCTGAAGCGAAATCACAATTTTTAAAAGTGGCTTGCACGATTTCAGCCAAAACCTGATTAAATGAGATCTGAATCTATAAAATCGGTCTATTGGTCTGGGAGGAGGTGAAGTCACAAAAAACACCTTAGCCTATTAATTATACTAGTATCGCCTGGGGTCGAAATTCGACCAATTTATTGATTGCCTATTTATAATTATATGTGAGATGATTAAAATAAGTTCGAGGCTATAACTCTTAATTGATTAGAGATATAAAGCTATTTTCTTCAAAAAAATTATTTTTTATATAATTATTTTGTTCAAAAACAGAAAAACAACATTTTAAAAAAATTTAATTTTGTCAAAGAAATCATAGGGGGTTGCCTTGATTTTTTGATGGCACGGACAGTTTATTATTTTAGGGTCAAGACAAAATAAATTCACCTAAAAGTCGGTATAGACTTTGAAAGAATATCAAAAATGCAATTTTGAGTTTTTGTTTTTTTTTACAACAAAAATCATTTTTACCACATATTTTAAGAATAAATCAAATTTTATGGTCTTTTTTTAAAAGGAATAATTTAAATATAAACAAACAAAAAACGGTATTATTTTCAAAAGTTGTTTTAAGTTAACTGATAAGACTTAAATACAAAAAAGAAATAAATAAAATCTATTCACAGATGGTGGAGATATTGGCTTCCCAATTTAGAACATTCAATTTGAGACAGTTTTTTTCTTGCTCTTGGCATTTGGTTGAAACACACCTTAAATAATAAATGACAATATTAAGAAAATTCAAAAAAAATACTTTTGGTAAAAATTCTGCTGTAATTTTCATCATATTTGAAAGAAAATTAAACAAACTTTTAGAAAAAATTAGAAAAATTGAAAAACCGTTAAAACCAGACCAAGATATTTACATGGAAAGTCAAATTTTTGAATTCAAAACACATTTTTTTACAAATTTTACAATTGACGAATGGATAAAACTAAATTTTTTTAAGAAATTGTTAATTTTAAAAAAAACTCAAATTCAACCAACTCAAAAACTCTCCCCCAACCAAATTTCATATTTATCAAAGAGCGGGTTTTTTCTCAAAAATGTAATTTCTCTCTTAGAAGGTTGAGAACCCCCTTTATCAGAGATATCATTTATATATAAATTCTGCACATAAGGGCAACATAACCTTTCGAATGATATAAGTTTCATTTATTTTGAGTTTTAATTAATACCAAAAAAGCGTACGACAAACATTAATGTTCACGTATTAATATATAAGATAGATACACAGGATGATTAAAACAGATTTGTGGCTATAACTTTTAATTGATTGGAGCCATAATAAAATTATCTTCAAATATATTGTTCTTGAAGCTTGTTGAAGATTTTAAAAATATAAAAACAACATTTTATAAAAATTAAATTTCATGCAAAAAATCATAGGGGGTAACCCTTGTTTTTTCGATGACGCATAGTATTTAGTAATTTTTTTGTCATACAAAAACAAATTCGCCTTAAAAAACTCAATTTAATAAAAGAAAATCAAAAATGCAAATTTGAATTTTTTTTATTTTTACAACAAAAACAATTTTTATACCATTTTTTGAGAAAACATTCAATTAAGTGGACTCTTTTTAAAGGCAATGATTAAAATATAAATAATTAAGAAACGGTAAAAAATGTTGTTTAAGTCAATTAATTGCAATTAAATAAAAAAAAGAAATAAATTAAATCTTTTATAAACTGACAGAGATATTCGCTTCCAAATATAGAACGTTAAATTTCAGAGAGTTTTTTTCTCTGTATTGGCGTTTGGTAAAAATACACGTTAAACAACTACAGGCAATATTAAGAAAATTCATTAAAAAAACATTTGGTAAAATAATTACTGTAATTGTCAACACATTTCAAAGAAAATTTAACAAAAATTAGGAAAAACAAAAAAAATTTTGAAAACCGTTAAAATTTGGCTGAGTTGTTTGCTCGAAAAGTGGAACTTTTGATTTTGGAACTGCATTTTTCGGACAATTGACATTTGAGGAATGCATAAAAGATAATTTTGTTTAAAAATTTTTAGTTTTGAAAAAAATTTAAATTCGATCAATTTATAAGCTCTTCTCAAAACTAAATTTCAAATTGATTAAATAGCGGATTTTTGTACAAAAATTTTTTTTTGTTTTAAAAGGTTGGGAACCCCCTGAAGCGAAATCACAATTTTTAAAAGTGGTTTGCACTATTCAGCCAAAACCTGATTAAATGAGATCTGAATCTATAAAATCGGTCTATTGGTCTGGGAGGAGGTGAAGTCACAAAAAAAACGTTAGCCTATTAATTATATAGATTATGGCATATTATCCTTTTTGAGATTTATCCAATGACATACCTTTTTTTACGATGGCTTGAAAAGTGATATACAAAAAAGACCATTTTGTGCAGATTTTGGGTTAATCAAAAAAAAATTTGTATGCGACCGAAACCCTCTCAAAATAAGCTCTTAAATTATGGGTGGGCCCGGCACACTTTTCTGGGTGACCCACCTTAATGTGCATATATGATGTCAAGCAATAATATTGCTTATAATTATTGCCATGCGCATTATTGCCACCAGTCAATGCGCATTATTACCGGAGTGTGTAATTAAATAATTCCCCGAATGCGTATTATTGAAAGTAAGACAAAAGTGTCACCAAATCTGGATTGACACAAAAAAGTGCATTAGTGTCATCAAATCGTGTCATCAGAAGTGTCATCAGAAGACATAAGGTTTTGTATTGTGATGTGCATTATTACCACATAGCAGTATGTATTATTGCCATTTAACTGCAAAATCACATCAAGCAGTACCAGTGCTGTGCATTTATGTCACGTTATTTATCAGTACATGTGACACTAGGTTGAGAATTAACGCCAAGTGCATTATTGCCACCAAATCTGTCATCATTCTCTTCATTTCTATGAGTCTGTGTAAAGTGACATATGTTTTTGTTTTAATTATAAAATTATTAATCCTTGTACGATATATCAAAAACATCTGCACCGATTTAGTGGCAATAATGCGCTTGGCGTTAATTTTCAACCAAAATACATGCAATCATGTGCATTAATGCCACGAAAATTATTGCCACCACAAATTTGGCCACACAGTCATTCAAATTTATTCAACAGTGTTTTATTCAATAGTACCATCTAATCTAGTAGTGCCATAAGTTCTATTACAACTAAATATGATGTAAAAATTTAAGAAACGAGTATTTAAATTATTTTGCAATTTTTATTGTTTTACATAAAGATAACTAATCTTTCAACGAATACAAAAAATTATTCAAAATTTTTGCTTTTTGCTTTGATGCAGGCTCTTAGACGGTCTGGCCATTGGGCTATAGCGGCACGTATGGTTTCCATTGGTATTGATGACGCTGCTGCAATAAGCGCTTGCTTCTTTCCAAATTTCTGTGGTGAACTTTGCAAACCATACTCTCTAGGTCTGGCCATAATTTTTAATCAAGAGGATTTAAGTCTGAACTTCCTGAAGTCTTATCTTCAGCAGAAATCAAAGCTGGAATATTTTGGTGCAACTACTCTTGCATTGTTTAAGCTTTATGAGCTGGTGCAGAGTTTTGTTGAAAGATCCAGTGTTCTTCATTGAAGAGTTTAGTTTGTAAATTTTTAACAACGCATTCCAAGACATCTTATTGGTACACTTTTTTACCAGTTTTTATACCTTTTTCACAAAAATGCAAGGATGTGACGTCTATGGACGTTACTGCCCACCAAAAAATGACGTATACAGGATGATGACCTCTCAAACACTAAGTACTATTTAAGTTTATCAAAAGGTTACTCCACCAAAAACATTTGTTTATCTGTAAAAAGGCTATTTTGCTGGCCATTGCTTGCATGCCACTGCATCAGCTTCTTGCATCTTTCCAACCTTAGTTGCTTTAACCGTGAAGTAAAAATATGACTAGTGCTCCTTCGAAAAGTCTTCTTATAGAAGTCTTGACGGATTAGTTGGAACATGGATCTAGTAGACATGGTCATCTCTCTAGCCATAATTTTCAGCTTCGTTAAAACCAATTTATCGTACGATACACAAACACTCTTGATATGTCGAGTTTATTAACAGCGTGAATATCTGACTTTACGCGACACTCCATATTAACGGGGTGAAATTCTAAACCAAACTGGCATAAATTAAACTTGCAATAAAATATTTGAACAACAAAATTATAACGGGACTTTCGAATATGAAATTTCAACTGCATACTGCTTTGAAAGTCTTGTAACAGAACTTATGGCACGTGTAGGTTCAGTAGGTTCAGATTCAGAAATCACATGCGTAGAAGCGATTTTTTAAATATCATCTCCAATCGTGGATGAGATATGAAGAAGGATAACACACAAATCAATATTAGAGCAGAAATGAGATGGCACTCATAAGTGTCTAACCAAAACTAGGATTAGAATATTCTTATGACGCTATTAGTGGTAATGGGTTGGTAGAGATGTTGCTTAATTGATGATGATAAAAGTTATTTTTTATGACGGTATATTCAGATGTGGTCTCAGATTTTTTAAAAGAAAAAAATATAAATATTTCGAAAGTTTATAAAAAGCTTTAATGTGGAGGATGTTTAACGATAAATAATATTCTTCAAGTGTTATACTAGCTGATAATATCCGGCACGTTTCAATTTCTGGTATAATTTTTTATTTTTAATTAAAACTTCAATAAAGGACAACTTTTTATTAGCTTACCAAAATTAGCCAAGGAAAATTTTAACCCAGTTCATAAGTTTTTTGGGTGATGACCGAGTTTGTATATGAATTTTATTCTCAAAAATTATGAATGATTCATGTTCCCCTTGTATATTTTGAATATTCATGTTCTCGTGTTTTTTCTATTGAGTATTTTGTACATTGATGTCATGAATAGTTCATGAGACTCATGTAATTTCTTACTTACTAATTCATGAAGATCATGTAACAATTCATAATTATTGTGTACATTTTGGGTACCACACCATACTTTTTATCATATTCTTTTTGTACCATATATTTTTTGTGGTGATTGTGCCTGATAGTTTGTCATGTTGTTTCTTTCCGTTCTCAATTTTTATTTTTATTTTTATTTTACATACTAGTTCTTTCCCGTCAAAAATGACGGGCCCTGTTTTAATAAAGAAAAAATATGATATATTGATTTTCTTTAAGCTGAATTAGAAATCGGCGATGGTTACATATTTAATTTTAAATTGTGCAAATAAAAATTTTTAGTTCCAAATATTTATAAAACACCTTAAAGTAAAAACGGAAACTATAGTAGGTACGACGAAATAAATATAAAAATTTTTTGTGACACTGAAAATTTCAAAATGAAAAAAAAAATATAAAAAGTTTTTGAAGTTTCAATAAATAAAAAAACAAAAAATGCCTAAAAATAGGCTATGAAATTAAAAAAAAAATCAAGCGTTCCGCACTCACATTTTACGGAATTATGTTATAGTAATATTTTATATTTTTTTCATTAGAGTACTAGAAATAATTTCACGCTGTACAAACTTGTTATCGACACTGAACTGTATCGACACCATGAAATCTTCAGAAAAAATTTAGTGTCGATAACTGCATTATAAGAGTGTCAATAAGTAGTGATTTTATCCTACCTTCCTTTGTTTTCTAATAAGCATAATTTTTTTTAATACAGCCAACTTTTTTACTTTTAGAGATATGTTTATGTTTTAAGTGTCATTGAAAAGAGAATTGAATAAATTACAAAATTTATTTTGAAAACAAATTTAGTTTCTTACATGAAATTCTTAGAAATTTGGACTCAAAGTTGAAATTTAGAAGTTTCCACCGTTCGATTTCATCTTCACACGAACACATCTCAGGAACGGTTAAGTCGGTGGGGTTTGTTAATATACTGTTGGAAAGGTGATTTTATTGTCTCAAAATAAGTTTTCTGTAAGTTGATTTTTGTGCTAGAAATAATAGTTTGAATCAAAATCGTGAAATACTAATTAACCGATAACTGTAGCTCCTAATAATGTGAAAATAGATCCCCTTCCGTAAGATTTTTGCTCAACTCGACATTACCTTTCACCTCCGCAAATAGTTGCACTCAGTTGTGAGACACCCTGGATATGGGCATTTCCACCAAAATATCAAAACAAAAAAAAACAAACTGGCCATTTCAGCCCTTGAACGGACTTTGACCGAGCTTCTTATGATCAATTGTGTTGTGTGTGTTTAGAAATGTTTGCACACAATTGACCGAGAACTGGACCTACATGTTTTATGCCGACTCCGAACGGCTAAAGTTCATATTCTCAAGAACCTTTACATGGCATTATTTACTCTCTGAGGTTGGCCATTGTCTGCAGAGAGGTGGTGACCGATCAGAAAAATTTTTATTGAAAAAAACTTTTCGCCGCGACAGGGGATCGAACTCTGGCTCCGAGCATGCTAAGCCACACACTTAACCTGCATGCCACGGTCACCACAGAAATATCAACCACTAAAAAAAGAAAAATGTAATGTATTTCTAAGACGAATTTTTCAATCTTGTAAAATACTGTTGTAGAATGGTCGAATACTCGCAATATGGTGGGCATAAAAAGTTATCAATTCTTTTCATTTGTTGAGAAAGCTTGTATTAAAGTTGTTAAAACGTATTCATCGAAGATTTATACAATTAAAGTGTAGACGTTTCACCTTTTATTTTATGCTTTTTTTTAATTTTTTTTTTAACTCTTTGAAATCAGAATTTATTTGTTGTAACAGAATACATCTTTTTTATATATAACAATATAAAACTATTTTTAATAACCTTAGTTGGTCTTCTTAATTACACATTTTCTTATCGGAAATTTGGTCGCGTGGTTTATGTAGCGTGAGTTACGGCAAAGATTTTTTTGGAAACTCTAAATATTTTTTAATAGGCGCAAAGTTCATCAGCGAAGTGGGTTTGTTATGAAACTTCACTGTTTTTCCATTATTTAAAAATTAAAAACAAAAACAAGTTATTTGGAAAAATTCGCTGAATTTTAACAATCTAAACTTGCTAGTAAAACACACTTCCGTTTTCGTCACGTGAGCTACGCCCATATTTTCCACTGCTATTCTTAGTTAGTTACAGGAACGACAATTTTGGTAAATCATACCGTTACTATTTCTTCTAAGATGAAATCTATTACATTTTTTTTCATTAATTACATGATCATGAAATTCCGAGAAAACGAAGCTTAATGACGTACGCATGTCGCGTGAGTTACAATGGCAATGCCCATATAGGCATTTTTTTTTCAAATCAACCCGTCCAATAAAATGTTTGGAGTAAAAAATTTCTTGAGCACATCAAAAAAATTGTCAGGAAGTCTAGTTTTAAAAGCTGTTTGGTGTTTTTTGAAAAAAAATTCTAACCTCAAAAGAACTGTTTGAACTGAGGCACCACCATAAAAAATGTAATTTTTCAGTCAAAAATTATTTAGAACCAAATTACTTAGAAAAAGTATTCAGTTTTCAAAGTATAGAATCAGTTGTCAGACCTTAAATTCAAAATAGCGGATGAAAGTTTTGAAAATTAGCCAACTCATACGAAACCTGTTATGGAAGGGTTTATGGGCCGCTGATTACAAAAACACCTCTAAACAAATTTGGTACGAGTCGGCTTATTTTCAAAATTTTCATCTGCCATTTTGAATTTTACATCTAACAACGGATTCTAGTTCAGTGACTTCCAAAACGCTTTTTCTGAGTAATTTGGTTAAAATTGTATGTTAAAAGCAAGCATGCTACATCAGAGCAAAGAGGTTTTTGCTTTAAGAAAATTCATTAAAAATTATTTTTAATTTAAGTTTAAAATGTTTTTTTAGAAATTATCTCCCATATGGAATTTCTCTAATCTTCTCTTTGTTTGCTCAGCATAACTTTGGCTTGCTAGTATTTTTTATTATTTTACTCTTATTTTGCTTTTATTAAAAAATTGCATACATTTTTTTCAAACATTGTTTTACTGATGATATGAACTAAAGGACATTTTTTATAATTTTTAAAACATGTGACTTTTTTATTTTTGTTTTTTAGCATTTTTTAATTATAAAATTATTTATATAATTTATGATTTAATTTGATTTTTATTTTATTTTATTATTATTTAATTTGATCAATATGCTTTCTGGCTAGTGAAAAACTAAGATGTTATCCTCATGCGCTGCACAGATATGACTAGGATAATATGGTAGACTAGATGGCGTCACAAAGTTGTTCAAGAGTGAAATCTAGATATTAATTGCATGAAGCAAACCAAACAGTGCAGTAACACCATCGCCATCATCTCGATTTAATTCAGTCCTGGCAGAATCTCTAACTTTTCTGTATACTTTTCGCCGATACATACTTGCATCAAAAATCCAAAGACTTCAACAAGAGTTATAGAAAAACAGTGCTGCAAATGCTTATAATAGAGTCTTTTATTTGAAACTTTAATTAAGATTTCAGAAAATACATGGAAATATATTTTTTAATGTTAAGCTTAAATTTAAACATACATTGTGAACATTCAAATAAAGCCTACAATATAAACAACGTTAAGTCAAAAATATTAAAAAAAACTTTCAATAATCAATAAATTTACAAACTTACACACAAATGCTTAAGATTAAATATGCATACAAAAATGTTAAATAGTATTCAATAAATTATTCAATAAACTTCTTCATTGACTAAAACAAAATAATATGTACACAGAAAATCAGAAAAAATTAGCTTGAATTAAAAAACAATTTAAATGAGAAACAATAAAACTTCTTAACTTTATTATGTTACGCAGCAGCATTAGAAACTTACGTTATTACGCTAACTACAACCTAAAGTAAAGCTAACGACATGTAGTATTTTTTTTTAATATATTCCTAAAAGTATGCTATGTTAATAGTTATTAATATAATGCATGCATTCGTTTTGAGTTCAAAATAACTTGTGATAAAAATTACATTTGTAAGCGTTTTGTAAATAAATTTCAATTCAATTAAATTACTTAAAATAATTAATATAAGTCGGCGTTTAAACGTTTTAAGACGATACCATGAAATTCCACGAAAATTGAGCGCAAGATTTAACAAAACATCGTCGCACAAACCTACAAAAACTCTAACGTTTAAATTAGAATACATAGCATTTCAATACATCTTGATCATTTTCATGCTTACGTGACATACATGTTCAAGTCTTTACACGGACGATTCGTAGATAACGATTTGCAACACTTTGGGCTGGCTGCTGTGTGCCTCCTTGACCTCTTTCAATATGGCATTGGTAATAGCTTCCAGAGCTGCAATATCACGGTCATGCTGATTCTTCTTGCCTGTATTCCATTTTGGCATCGAAACCTTAAAATGCCGACAGCAGAAGATAAACGAGTAGAAGCATTAAAAGTCATTAAAAACGGACATTTATAAACAGACAAAAATGCAGAACAAGCTAATTAAAGTTACTCATACGCAGCGCTGAACAAAGAACTTAAATATTTTATAAGCATCATTAAGCTGGAAGATGAAAAAAAAAACCAATTTTAAGGTGTTGCTATTGTTGCATGGCAGCAAATATTTTAAATTATTGGAAAAATATATGCTTACAAAATTGACAGACGAGCGTTGCTAAGAGCTGTTCAACGAAGCGTATGAGTAATTGAAATTGAGAAAAATGCAATTGAGAATAATATATATTTAACAAACGCTGTAACCGTTGCACTATGGAAATATTTAATTTTTTTTTTTGTTAAAATTTTCATTCCAAAAGATTTGAATTCATTTTATGTGATAACGATACGATGGACAATTGGGAAGGAAGTAGGGAACAAAATTAGCCGAAATTTCTCGAAATATCGCACGACTTAATTCTCTCTCAGTAAAGGTCGTTTAAATAAAAGGAAAATGCAACGGCGTTGCATAAAATTTTTACTCACTAAGTAAATGAGCTACGATAAATATAATGCAACGAAAATTAACGATGGGTCATTGACTTCACGACAAAAATTAAAAATAAATGATTTGGGTAAAATAGAGGATGTTAAATATTATGCAACGAAAATGAACTATCGTTGCATAGTGTTATAATTCGCTCAATACAGTTGATGCGATGAATTTCATTTTACGACCGAAATGGCAGATCATTAGAAAAGCATTAAGATAAGTATAGGTAATGCTATAGATAAAGATAGGTATTTAGACACTTATGGATATGGATATGGATATGGATATGGATATGGATATGGATATGGATATGGATATGGATATGGATATGGATATGGATATGGATATGGATATGGATATGGATATGGATATGGATATGGATATGGATATGGATATGGATATGGATATGGATATGGATATGGATATGGATATGGATATGGATATGGATATGGATATGGATATGGATATGGATATGGATATGGATATGGATATGGATATGGATATGGATATGGATATGGATATGGATATGGATATGGATATGGATATGGATATGGATATGGATATGGATATGGATATGGATATGGATATGAATATGGATATGGATATGGATATGGATATGGATATGGATAAGGATATGGATATATGGATATGGATATGGATATGGATATGGATAAGGATATGGATATATGGATATGGATATGAATATGGATATGGATATGGATATGGATATGGATATGGATATGGATATGGATATGGATATGGATATGGATATGGATATGGATATGGATATGGATATGGATATGGATATGGATATGGATATGGATATGGATATGGATATGGATATGGATATGGATATGGATATGGATATGGATATGGATATGGATATGGATATGGATATGGATATGGATATGGATATGGATATGGATATGGATATGGATATGGATATGGATATGGATATGGATATGGATATGGATATGGATAAGGATAAGAATAAGGATAAGGATAAGAATAAGGATAAGGATAAGTATAAGGATAAGGATAAGAATAAGGATAAAGATGAGGATAAGGATAAGGATAATCAAAACAATTTGAACAAAGATTAATATAAGGATTAAGATAGAAATTCAAGCAAGGATTGGTATAAAGTATACGATAAGTATTAGGATTTGATCGAAGAATTAGATAAGGATAAGATAGGATAAGGATTTTAACATGTATTAGGTAACATAAATTTTAGTATTTTAACTAAGAATTTAATAATTTAGACAAAAACTAGGAAAAGGTTTCAAACAAGTATTAGTATCGTGGTTTTTATAAAACCAAGTAAAATGATGATGATTAGGGCAATGATTTGAAAATTGATTAAGACAAGAATTTGAACGAAAATTTGAAAAAGATGTTGGACAATAAATTTAATTATGATAAGGATAAAACGGCTTAAGACAAGGAGTTTAAAGATTTTAACAAGGATAATCACAAAGAAATTGACAGCGATTAAGACAAGGATTAGAACATAATATAAGAGGACCGACATTCGATTGAGTGCTGCGCAACCATCTTACAGCTCCAATTCCAGCTGCATATTGAACGGAAACAGAGATGTTGGAGTGTCACGAGACATAATAGCTGTGTTTTTTACCAAGCGAGTAGTCAAAAAACGACTGCTTACTCGCTTAAGAATTTTTAAAACTTGGAAGCATTTTCTGAAAAGTCAAAAACGTTGTTTATGTTCTGATCAAATTTTTGTAAACAATTTTTGACAAATTTATTTTATATATCAAAGTTTTGACAATTAGTGATGCATAAATTTTCATATTTTAAGCATTGGAGACTCGGTTCTGAAAACAAACCCGATACTCAAAAGATTTTCAGTGCTAAAAGCTTAAGAAAACAGCATAGTTTTACATAATGAGTATATTTGATAAATTTTGTTTATCTTACCTGTTAAATTATTATGTATTTTTATTGAAATATTGATCTAAAGCAAATTATGAGTATTTCGTGAAAAGTATTTGGTACAAAAAATTTTCATTTCATACATCACTACTGACTATCAATCAGATATAGCTGCCACCTTTGTAGGAAATTTATACAATAATTGAAACATAACTTGGAAGCATTTTTTTTCGTTTGGTCGGCAAACTTTTAAGCGACTAACTGTTTCCTGTGTTATTTAAGCGAGTATACATATGATAAGCGGTCGTTTTTTAACTACTCGCTTGATAAAAAACACAGCTAATGTAGGTCATAACAAACAACTTAATCGAAAAATAACTACGCTGTACAATTGAAGAAAAAGCCAAAAAAAGTATTTGCAGCTCAAATAGAATTAAAGTAATTTATTAAATATCTTAGTATGATGATCGTCTTCCGTCCATTATTCAAAAAGTATTTCCAAAGGCAGCCGAAGAACAAATATGACGTAAACGAGAATTACGCGGAATACAGTGCACAGGATATTCGACTTGGCGTTGGTACATAGACTGGATGAACTCAGGATTCAAACTTCAAGCATTTTTCAAATAGTTAACAGCGAGAAGCGAGAGTCAAACAAATAATGAAGTTAAAAATTCGCTAGAGAGAAGCTAGGGCAAGTATTAACACCTTATAAAGATATGTGAAGGATTAATAAATGCAACAGGTTATCTTAAATCTGGCCTACTGATGTGGTTAAGGCCACAAATCTGGTGCCTTCCAGCCTCAAGTGTGCCTTCCAGGCTCGGCACAGTAACAAGGATGCAGAAAACAGCCTCGGGACAGTACCAAATATGCAGAAAACTAATGGCGTTTTCGTTTCTACCAAAAATGTTGCCTTTTCATTGCCCTTGCCTTTTTCGTGTTCGATTCTAAAATAAGTGCAAACGGGTGAGTAAATTTTGTGTTCGTTTCTTAAAATGTCACACTCACAGAGGGCAAAAAAGGCGCATTTTCTGCCCTGCAAACTTTCTCAGGGTAGATGATTGCCCTGCATATCAGCTGTTTTTAAAACGATAATATTATGACATGCGTGCGTTAGACAAGGATGGTTATATTCGTTTATTTAAGTTGACATTTTTCGAGTAGGCAAAAACATGCACTTTTACAGGGTTGCGGGCAACATTGAAAACATTTTGCACTGCGACAGGGCAACATTTTTTGGTAGAAACGAAAACGCCATAAGTAACTCTTATGCTGAGAAACGCAGGAAACTGGTCTGTGAACTGCAGACATTGAAAAGCTCTCGAAATAGATGAGTCGAGAGAGGTTGTGGATAATATCATGAATTTTAATCTATAGGCTAATATAACAAAACCTTCAAAATCGTGCTTAACGACAGTACCACGAGGCTTTTATACGGGCGAATATTCAATGCGAACCATAAGTTTATTCACATATCCTACTATATTTTTATATCAAACCCAATTTTAATTTAAATTTTTTCTGGGAGTGTCATTAAATAGGTTAACGATAAGAAAGTGCGTAACTAAACTCAATTGTTAATTGTATGTAGAATTCATCATATATTATCGGTCAGGCCACAGACGGCCACAGTAGTCAAGTGATAGAGAGCTGGACTTTTTATTCAAGCATCCCGGCATTGAATCCTGACCAGGTTGAGGTCAAGACTAGACTTTTACTTTTCATCAACTTTTTCCTCATTTCTCATCCCAACTTTTAATAATTTATCACTATTTACAACTAGAAAAGTTATAGTTTATGGTAGGGAAGGTTGTGGATATGATTTCTAAGATGAAACATAAGCCTTTGGCTTACCTACTGGGTAAATGACAAAGTTTTAATAAAAATTAATTTTTTTTTTAGTTTACAACAATTCAATTTTGACCCATAGTGCAGCGGCGCAGAAAAAATGACAGAAGTGCTGTCGTGTGTAAGAAAAAAAAAAAAATTATGAAATGTTAAGCAGGAGTTAATAAATAAATTAAAAATATAAAAACCAAACAGGCAAGGCAGCATTTGTTGAAAGCTCAAAGTTACTTTAGCACAGCAATTTAACATAACAGCATATTAGGGGCAAAATATATGGGCGGCAAGGCTTTAAATAAGAATTGTTTATTTTTATGTACTGCTGATGTTTATGTTTTTTTATTTTTATTTTGAGCATTATTTAAATACTATTCGAGCGTAAAATCAAATAGTTTGAAAAGTAATAATTTTCATTTATTTATGTTGAGCTTGAGCTGAAGTTAAAAATGAAGTGAGAATTTGAGCATCGCACATGAAGATAAGGTGAACGAACCATTTATGGTGTTACATGAAGAACTTAAAGCTAAATGTTAGTACCTTGTTCTTAAGCCTAAGTTTCTTTTTGAATGCATTTTCCTAAAAGTATGCAGGACTTGTATTAAATCATGTATGAAATTGTTAAGAGATATTTTGAAAAAATTCTGAAATATGAGAGGGTCCATGGAAACGAATAAGCCGAATATTTTTTGGAACGAATACATTACTTTGAGTTCATGTTAGTTTGAGATAATTTTTGAAAAATTTCTAGACTCTAAAAGGACCTTCTCACATTGGCACAAAACATTTATTTTAAAACTTTAAAAAAAAAAACAACAGAGATAAGATATGTACACAGGCGATATAGGTTAGAATACAATAGTAAAGATAAACTTTCATCTCTGCTTCAACAACCTACCGTTAATACCCTTTGCAGCGCGGTATAATCCAGACCTGTGCCCGCGGTTTCACCCAAACGACGCAAGGTTTCTGCCATAGGACCAGAAAGTTGCTAGAAAAATTAACAAAAAAAAAAAAACAATAAAAAGTTTTAATAAATATTTATGGCAATATTGTATACCTGCAGCTTGGCCCAGCTTGTGGCATATTGTCGACGCACCAGCTCAATGATGGTTGAAGTCAGTGCCAAGCCAATCAGAATGTATAGCGTGCAGAGTAGCATATAGTTGGGCTTCTCTGGTATAGAAATCATATAATTATTGCTCAATCAAAACCACACCCACTTACTAGGCACCAGATCGCCAAAACCTATGGTCGTCATTGTGATAAAACAAAAATAGAAACCATCAAAAAACGTCCAGTCATCCTCCCAGAGCAGCAGCAGTCCAGCGCCTATGCCCAGATAAACAGCCAGGAAGCATACCGCCAGCAGCGCATAAAACCACGTTTTGCCAATAAATTTTGTAAAAGAAGGTTTTTCTGCGAGCAACGGATATGAAAATAAAAGCACAGTTAAAAAACAAATCTACAACAACATGCCATAAACAACAAAAACAGCAAAACGTGCATAACAATAAATAATATTAAGTTAAGTTCTGCAACAACAAAAAAATTCCATTTTTATTAATTATCTGCTCAACTTACTTGGCATATGAGTGCCTAGCACTGAAACTGCTGTCGCAAATAATCGACCCCAGTCAGCAATAACCGTTAACGTAAAAGGAATGCCTATTAAAGCGAAACACATGCAAAAGGCGCGTCCACCTGTGGTAACTGGAACAATGTTGCCATAACCTGGTGTGAATAATGATGGTGTGTTCACGTGTCGAGCGGAAAGTGTAAAAAATATGACTTAATTAGTTAGGTTAAGTATTGCCATTATTATTTTTTTGTTGCTGTTCATGTTGTTGTTACTCATTAAATACCTATCGTCGTTAATACAGTCGATGAGAAGAACACAGCTTGTAGTATGCTCCAGCGCTCGTATGGCTCTGGAAAGTCTTTATCGGCTTCAATTAACAGACCACCCTCGGCTGCTTCCTGCACAGCCTGAAAATTAATTGTTTAAAAAATAATATATTTTCATTTGTTATAAAAAATAAATTGTTAAAATGAGCTTTTCAGTGCACACCTGAATGTTGGCAAAATAATTGCATATATTTAGGCTAGATATATTTACTCATCAATAAAAGCTAATAAATGATTTCTATCGAATTTAGACTAACTTAAATTGAATACTTAATGAGTCGATTGATCAACAGTTTTTTTTAATTTTGCAAATTAATTTTAATGAAAAAGAAAACAAAATAACTTTTGTGTTTATGTGTTGTCAAAACTAACAAGTTTCATGGAAAAAAATTTAAGTAAAAATACATGAATCATTGAAAATTGTTTGAATAAAATTCATTTACAAATACGATGCATGAATCTCAAGTACATATACAAGAAAAAATTCATGATTTAAGTGACCAAAATTCATATAATCCATATTCATGTACAAGGGCAGCGAGCACAGTTCATAAGATAGAGCAAAAAATGCAAAAAGCGTGAACTACTTTATGCATTTACACTCAAAAATATATCAATGCAATATTAAACGACGGCCGCTGTTAGATGGAATGAAGGTTTCAAATTTTTTTTGAGCTGTAAAAATCATCTCTTGACATAATTTTGGCTAGAGTCAACATAAATAAAACAACCTACTTGTTTGTCTTCTCGAAGTTTTTAAATGTGTTTTACTGCATTTATTTTATTGTTACCAATATCTCAGTGGAAGTGTGCTAGACTGTCATGCGGAGTACGTGGGTTCGTATCCTAGTTGTGTAAGTATCAAAAATTTTAATTTAATAATTAAAAATCGAATTCTGTTTCATTAACTGTTTAGAAGCAAATAGCCTTCAATAAGGTTGCTTAGAATCTTGAAAACAAATTGTACATTTCATTTTTTATTTATAAAAAAATATTTTATATAAAAAAAAAAGACTTTGTTGGTCTTGTCGGAGATTGAACCTACGTTAGCCGAGTGGTGACCGTGGCATGCAGGTTAAGTGTGTGGCTTAGCATGCTTGGAGCCCGGGTTCGATCCCCAGTCGCGGCGAAAAGTTTTTTCAATAAAAAATTTTTCTGATCGGTCACCATCTCTCTGCAGACAATGGCAAACCTTAGAGAGTAAATATTGCCATTTTAAGCTTCTAGAGAACATGAACTTTAGACGTTCGGAGTCGGCATAAAACATGTAGGTTCAGTTCTCGGTCAATTGTGTGCAAACAATAATAACACAAATAACACAATTGATCATAAGAAGCGCGGTCAAAGTGCTTTCAAGGGCTGAATTGGGCAATTTGTTTTTTTTTTTTTAGCCGAGAAATAGACGCTCACGTCAGCACACTCAGTTAAACTTGAACTTCCAAAACAGTGATCAAATTTCAATAAGTACGTACACTCAGAAAAAAGTGTCTCGGAATATGATAAAAAAGGCATCATATTTAGAGAAAAATGGTATAGACTTTGCTCCAGAGAATGCTATTCTCTAATTGCGATACTTAAAATTCTCTAAAAATGATAAAAAGCTACCATCAAATAGAAAAATATATCATTTTTAGAGAAAAATACTTTTTTTTTTGAGAAAATATTTGTTTTCATTGAAGAAAATACTTCTCATAGTGAATTTTTTATCAAAATATAAGAAAAGTTTTTCATTTTCAATAAAATTTCTCTATAAATGAGAAATTTTTTGTGCGAGAAAAATACTTAACATTATTAGAGACATTGAAATATTTACATTTCCTAGAAGTAAAGAAATATTTCTTCGAAAATGTGAAAATTTATTCTAATTGAAGAAAATTTTATTTGAAAAAGAGAAAATTGCTATTATTAAAAATAGAGAAATTTTTTACTGGAGCAAGGTATGTGTTTTTTCTCAGTGTACTTATACGTGTACCGTGTTCTATGGACCAACAGTCAACCAACTGTTAATTTGAAAGTTTAATTTGTTCAATGGTGAAGAACAAGTTAAACAAAAGAAGAACAAAAGAAGTGATAAACTGTGTTAAAATGTTCCTTGGCTCATTTAAGTAACTTCCACGAAATAATTTGGAGATTGTATTAGTTAGGTATTTACTTCCTAGGCTTCTTGGAGTTTTTGATAAAAGTGTCATTACAAATTTTTAACTTTAAGCTGCATGTCCGCACTAGAATCAATGCGAAAACGAACTGAATTTATATGGCTTTCACTAGGAACGAGATGCTTAAAAAGTAACTGTTCCCATGTTTGCGAATGTTCACTTACATTTAAATAGTGTGCTAATTCATGATATAATGAAGAGAAGGTAGCCTTGACAACTGCCTTATTTCTCACGAGAGTCGATTGGTTACTGTCAAAAAGTCAGCTGTTCATGCAACGAAGCACCAGCGCTAAAATAGCAACGTTGCTGGAGCTGTCAAAAATTTTAGCAACGAATGGAGGGGAAATTCAGAGGCTGAAATGATGTATTAAAAACGATTAATTAACGCTAATAATGATAATTAGTAGAGGATTTGGAACAGATTTCATCGTTTATTGCCCAAACTGTAAATAAATTCCAAAATCTAAGTAAGCCATTTCAAAATAAATAATTTCTGTGATATTTTTCTATGACTATCTCTTGTGGAAACTTTCTCGAGAGTACATTAAAGAAAGGATTATGGCTTCACTAGTACGCAGTGGAGAGGATTAGTGTCTATAGTGGCCAAACCTTCGATGGTGTGAAAACCAAGTGTAAACCATATTCTTAAGAAAATTTTTCCTGTCATAGCAATGTGATTGCCATTTCAAAGAAACATTTATTATAGAAGTTATAGAAGGAAATGACTTCATCATTAGGATCTGGACAGGATTAGGATCGATAGTGGCCAAACCTTCGATGGTGCGTCAAATTGAAGCATGCCATCCTTTTACAAATTATTTTCCCGTCATAACGATATGACTTTCACTTCTGGGAAACATTTGGTATAGAAGTTCCAGTGAAAATATTAATTTCAGCATTAGGATCTGGACAGGATTAGGACCTATAGTGGCCAACCCTTCGATGGTGCGTTAAATTGAAGTATGCCAAACAAACTCTATGATTTTTCTCGATTTTTTGGTATATGTGCTCCTACCATAATATATTTTGTACGGAAGCTATGAACGAAAAACTTTTCTTTGGCCAATTTGCCTCTATATGGATGGCAAACTGCCTTGGTCAAACCTTCGATGGTGCGTAAAATCAGTGTATTCCTTCTTTTTACAAATATTTTTCCCGTCATAACGTTGCGACTGTCACTTTCTTGAAACATTTAGTATAGAAGTTATAGAAGGAAATGGCTTCATCATTAGATTCTGGACAGGATTAGGATCGATAGTGGCCAAACCTTCGATGGTGCGTCAAATCGAAGTATACCAAACAAATTCTATGATTTTTTCTTGATTTTTTGGTATATGTGCTCCTACCAGAATATATTTTGCACGGAAGCTATGAACGAAACACTTTTTTGGCCATTTTTACCTAATGATGAAGCCATTTCCTTCTATAACTTCTATACTAAATATTTCCTAGAAGTGAAAGTCACAGCGTTATGACGGGAAAATAATTTGTAAAAGGATGGCATGCTTCAATTTGACGCACCATCGAAGGTTTGGCCACTATCGATCCTAATCATGTCCAAAACCTAATGATGAAGTCATTTCCATCTTTAATTTCTATACTAAATATTTCTTTGAAATGGCAATAATTTTTTCAGAATCGAACTTAGGAGCCCCAAATCCATATAATTACATGTAAAAAAACACAAATTTTGCATTTCCATTATTCTTCAATTATGCCAAAAATATCACAGAAATTATTTATTTTGAAATGGCTTACTTAGATTTTGGAATTTATTCACAGTTTGGGCAATAAAAGATGAAATCTGTTCCAAATCCTCTACTAATAATCATTATTAGCGTTATTTAATCGTTTTTAATACATCATTTCAGCCTCTGAATTTCCCCTCCATTCGTTGCTAAAATTTTTGACAGCTCCAGCAACGTTGCTATTTTAGCGCTGGTCAACGAAGCAATAAGAAGTGAAATCGAAAAGAACAAATAACAAATTAAACATTGTGCTTTAATCAACAGATTGTGATTTAATAAGTTGAATTGTGAATTTTTATAAATAAATAAACATGTCATATCGGAATAAAACAAAGTATTGTGTTATTTCATTACTGTCCGCCATGATTTGCACAATTTTCATTCTGTTAATTCATTCTCTCTCTTCGTTGCAAAAATTGATCAGCTGTTTCTGACAGATGCCCATCGCTGAAGGCAGCGAAAAGAACTGTCACGGCTACCTCCTTTCCTTATATCATGTGCTAATTCATGACTGGACTGAGATCATGTACAGTTGCATGAAGATGGATGTGCTTCATACCATGGTGAAATGAATATAAGGTGTTCTCATCCTCAATATCAGAAAAAAATAGGCTGCCTTATTTTGACAATTTCTTTTGAAATCGGAGTAGGGTTGCATATTTTTGTGCTTTCCTGATACTAGTACTTTTTTGTGATGCTACTTGAATATGATACTATTATACATGTAACAATGAGATTTAAGATATTTATTTTTGAAATAAGTAAATTTTAGCTTTTATATACTATCAACTTTTAGATATTTTCTAGAAGTTTGATCTTTTCTATGAAGATTGCATTCGGTTTTAGAAGAGAACCGCTTGACACTTGACAACATAAGCCCACAAATCAGAGCTTTCTTGACAATCTAAATTGAGTTTACTTATTACATAACATGCAAGTACTCTAGAGCATCTTCTTGTAAAACTCAAAATTAATTGTCTAATCTTTATATAAATAGGCGTGGGGAAAACAGTTAAGAACCATTTTCTCCTGTGTTTCTCAACTGATTTTGATTATTGTTTTTTTTCTGAGCGCGGAGAAGGAGAGCATCGACTATTTTTAATAATTAAAATGGTATAATAATTTTCAAGGTAGTATTGACGTTTCAGTAGGAAACAATCATGATTCAATAAATTAAAAGGTTATCCCAATATTTGACGTCTTCTCAAGAAGTTGCGCATAAAAATAAATTTAAAATAGAAAATTTTTTATTTATCGGTAAGTTTCCATTTTCGGTAAAGTTTCCACTTGACAACTTTTCTGACACTTCCGTAGCGATAGCTTCGCTCCCTGATGTGTCGCTATCACAACAGTTGACACAGCCGAATGTGGCCAACGCATATAACAACGAACACCTGTTTTTGAAAGGAACTCAATTACTTGTAGATGAGAAAATCAACACTTGTCAATGCTACTAAATTATTATAAATTATTATACCATGGACCCAGGCGATACTAGAATACATGAATATTCATTATATATGTAGTCAAATGCAATTATAATCTAATATAATCAGCCCAATCATGAAACATTTTCTCGCGGGAGTTGTAAATGGGAGTTCCCGTTTTAAAGATAAAGTTAAAATACTTTTCTGAAATTTTTAATGCAATTTTGTTCATCAACCGCTTATATTCATGAGTGTAAATTAAAAAATGAGATATGTTTATCTGTTATCTTAAAACAGGATACTTCCTTTTACAACTCCCGGGAGAAAATGTTTCACGATTAGACAGAATAATAATAATCTAAAATAATAATCCAAGTCATAATCATGTTTCGAGAAATCTTGCTAAAAGTTTTCATATTTATAAAAATTCTATGTTAGGTTACTGTTTTTTTGTGATAACTTTTGCTAGAATCAAGTTTTTTTATATAAAAACACGATTTGTGTGTTTTACTTACCAAAAATAAAAAAAGTACTTTTTTTGGGTACTTAACGGACTCAAAACAACACCCTTAAAAAACATGTATCTGAAACCCTTATAATTGTCAAAATAAGGCAGCATGTCAAAAAAAATATTGAAAAATGTCATGGGATGAGAACACCTTTCAACTATTTCACCATGCTTCATACACAGACTAATATATGAGTACACTCAGCTCATGAACATAAACACAAAATCAGTTTAGCACACTCTTTACGATGCTCGATGATTTGATATAAAATATTTAGCGATATTTTAACAATACAAGCCAAAAAAAAAAAATATGGTAAAGTGGTGGGGTGAAAACTAAGTCTGCGTCCTTCATGATTTCGACCCTTCTGGTGATCTGAAGAAGAAAACAAAAAAAGATTCTTAATAAGTAAGAATGTCGCTATGGTCTGCACTACGGAAATTAAAGAACATCTTTTTACAAGAGAGCGTCTGTTTGAAAAAAAGTGATTTTTTGCCGTATCACAAAAAGTAGTTTAGAGAAAAACGCGTTTAAAGATTTAAATTTAAAAATTTTTTGTTTGTTTTTTATTTTGTATTGTGATTGTTCTTGTATTGTTGTCATATACAAAACTGGCTGGTAAACATATTTTTTTTTTAACAAATTTAAAAAAACCACCCAAAATTAGTACTTACAGCCTAAAATACCCTCTTAACCCGTTTATAATTTTTCGAAGATAGTGTTCATGTTCAGGAATTTTGTGTGCGCCAAATTTGTGAACGTTTAGTACACTCAAGTACACATGATCAGCGAACACAAATACATCTAGGTATATTTATGAACGTATACATAAGTTATATTTTCAGTGCACTGAATAGTTTTAATTAGAAGATATTTTTTGTGAGATTCCTAAACTATACTTTAAGTTTGTTTTTGAACGCTCCTCTTATTTTCTCTATTCTCTGCTTTCTGTCCCGTCTCTAGCACGTATCCAAAATATTATAGTAATATGTTCAAAGGTGTTTTTTGCTTGCGCATGGAAAGCCGAGAGCATACCAACACAATTAAATATAGTTGTGTAAAACATGAAAAATTCTTAAATGAAAAAAAATATGAATAAGGCAAGCGTTATGCTTCGCATCTAATATCGCTCAAGCTATATTAATTTCACGTTAATACGGTGCTTTTCAAACTTTTCAGCTTATTTTATCTGAAAACTTGTTCAGCTTGAAAATATTCACAGCAAATTTATTTAATTAAAGAGTGATTTTTAAGCGTTTTTGAAGGTCTTTGAAATCAAAAAAAATAAAGAAAATACGCAATAGTGAATGAAATATATATTTGGAGGGAAACATCAATGCCTCTCAATTACTTTTTAAAGACTTTTTCATGTAAAGGATGCAGCTACCACTGATGTGGTCCATCCGCAAGGTAAAATTTTAAAAATTTAAAAAATGACAAAACAAATATTTTAATTAAATTTTTAAGCTTTCTTTTTAAAAAAAAAATATTTTCTTATTATTTTAGCATCAATTTTTCTTCAAAATAAATTCGATAAAAATTGTATTTCTTTAACTATGTTACATGTTCATAAGTGGAGTACATTTGAGGCATCTTATACTATATTATGTTAAATTTGTGCATTGTAAGTCTTCTAATTTAAAAAAAAAAAAAAAAAAAAATCCCGGGACCAGTGCCAAAAGTCCTGGGATCGGAAAAAGCCCAGATTTTGCCTTCCCTAGTGGCGGTCGATCAGAGAAATTTATTTCTATTGAATAAAACTTTCTGTGTCAGACTGTAATTCGAGCACGGGTCTACCGAAATTCATTAGCTCACACGCCACGTAGTTAGCACGCACGACCAGAGCCACCACATTTGGGATTTGATTTTCAGAAAATTAAAAGGCAGCGCATAATTTAACTGCACACACTGCGTTATTAAAACAAGAATGTAAGCAAAATTTCAAGAATTGCTGAACAATACAGTAATTTTTTTTACGTGAACATTGAAAATTGTCGTACGCTATTTTAGTATTAATTAGAAGAAAGGGGAAATGAAACTTATATCATTCAAAAGGTACTGTTACATAGCTGTGAAGAATGTATGCATACATAAATGATATACCTGATGAAGGGAGTTTCTAACCTTCTAAGACAGGAATAACATTTTTGTAAAAGAACCCGATTTTTTATCAACATCTTTGGTTGGGTGCTTTTCAGTTGGCCGAATTTGAATTTTCCTCAAAAGTAAAATTTTTCTCAAAAAATTTTGTTTTAAGTATACATCAATTTTCACATTTGTAAAAATAGGTGTTTAGAATAAAAAGTTTTGAATTGACCATGAAAATATATTCGTCGAATTTTAACGTTTTTCCAATTTTTGTAATTATTACTAATTATTATCATTAAAGTTTCTTTCAAACGTGATAACAATCACTGTAAAGCTCTAAGCAAAAGTATTTTTAGTAGATTTTCTCAATATTGTCTTTAGCTATTTAGCATGTACTTCAACCAAATGCCAAGAGAGAGAAAAAAACTGTCTCAAATTGAATGTTCTGAATTGGGAAGCCAATATCTCCAATAATTTTGAGTAGATGTAATATATTTTTTTTCGTATTTAAGTCTTTTGAATTAACTTAAAAAAATTTGTAGAAATTTTACAGTTTCTTTTTTATTTAAATTTAAATTATTTCTTTTAAAAATAGATAAAAAAATATGATTTTTTCTCAAAATATCGGGTAAAAATTATTTTTGTTGTAAAGAGAGAAAAATTCAAATTGGCATTTTTTATTTATTTTTCAAAGTCTGAAGCGCATTTAAGGTGAATTTATTTTGTCATGACACTAACTAAATAAACTGTTTCTGCTATCAAAAATTCAAGGCAAATCAATCAAAAAATCAACGCAAAAAATTTACACCCTATGATTTTTGAAGTAAAACTTCTTTGGCGGCGAGTGAAATTTCAAGGTCTCTTATTCGTGACGCTAGGCTAACGTTTTCAATTCATATGAAAATTTTAAAAAAATTATTGCCGCTGCCGAGAATTGAACCCCGAACATCGTTGCTTAAGAGCCGGAATCTATACCACCCTTACGCCAACGTAGGCACATGAAAAACAACCAAACAAAATGTAATTAAAACTGAACGCGTAACATACTGAAAATAACATAATTAACATTAACATTAGATTAACATTAACATTACATTATTAACATAACCGTAACATTAATTTTCATCCTACAAGTATGCACGGAAAAAAATAGAAAAATAGCTAAAACAGGAGCAGAACGCGTTCGTGGATATAGAGAGCGAATTATGCCATGTTCACACAGAGAGTTTAGTTTGCGTTTCGTTTGAGTTTAAATCAGGGGTGCGCAAACTAATACATACAAAGTTTTGTGTTTGTATTGCAAAGCTTTTGTTTTTCAAGTTAACACTGAACGAAAAGCACGAGTTAGTTCATTGTTAAAATCACAACATATGTTCAGTCGCTGTTTGAACTTCATGCTTAAAGGTTGCGGTCGCTTACTACTGCGTTGCCATATTCAATACTGCAAGCTTCGTTTAAAAATAAAGCAAAATTGTACGCATTAATTAAATCCCTATTATTTAAAAAGAACAAATTATTACAGACAAACAAATACAATAAACAAACGCATATTCATGCGTATGAATGGTAGCTTGTCGTTTTTAATAAGGCAACGCAGGAGCAAGCGACCGCAACCTTACAGCATGAAGTTCGCACAGCGACTGATCGTGTGCTGTGATAGCACGAATGTGAATAAATATTCAGTGTAACAGTGCGAGTCTCGACTGCAAAGCTTTTTTGACTGAAAGCTGTCGAATGCATGTGAAAGCTATCCGCCCATGGGCGGCCTTTTGCGCATGCCTGGTTTAAATGTAGCTGTTCACACAGAGATACGTCGGCAGAATTGAGTTAACGGTGGATTGAAATGATCGCCAATTCTTGGAATTTCGCTCAAAACTTAGCTTTTTTCGGCCAATACTGACTGACTGATGAGAAACCCTCATCTTCTAAACTTTCCCAAGTTTTTTTATTTGTTTTTTGGCTTATTTTTGTTAATCATAAAATACAAATAGAAACTTGCACAATTTACAATCAGCTGTTGTTGGCATTTTTTATCGTTCAATCGAATCGAACACAGCTAAAATCTAACTGAACGAATGTTTTTATCAAACACTAGCATACTTTTAGGCATGTATCAAATTGAGTTTTGGTAAACGTAGAAAACAAGTTGTGTTTAGTTGCGTTTTCTCCTGCAAAATTGTACTGGAAACGCCAGCGTTTAAATTGAGTTTAAGGGCAAAACGCAACTTTGTACTGGAAAGGCAAACTAAACTCTTTGTGTGAACATGGCATTAGAGCTCTTAAGAATACAGCCGCAGCTGGGTCTGCAACTAATGATGAAGGTAAGGTGATTGCAACAGCGGCTGAGTTTAAAAATTCATTTTTACGAAACATCAGTGTATTTTGGTGAATCTACAAAGAACCAATCCCAAAAAACACACTGATGCTTTGTAAAAATGTATTTTTAAACTCAGCCATCATCTCAACAAAATTTTAAAGCCAACCAAGTTGATACACTCAACAATCAACGTTCGCTGCTCTATGAGGCCCTCTATCAACATAGCAATTATTATGATCAGGAAGCAGGAGGTAATAATGAACAAGATTTGCCTCTGCTTTCGGAGGCTCTTTCAACGAGTATTATGCAAATGCAATCCAGCATTCAAAAAGCAACAATGTTGAGAAGACATTCGAAAGCAACTAAAACACCAACTGAACTAAAACAAGTACCGAAAATAACTGTTTTTTTACAATTTTCAAATGAAAAAAATTGTCGAAAGACTTTCAAATATACTATTATGTAACAAATGTCCTCAGCCTCACGAATATTAAGTCGCTTTTAAATTTGAAACTGATTCTTTAAAAGTTAATTACTTGCCTAGTATATTTCGCGGAAAAATAAAGGTTACTTTTGACTTTTATTTTATCGGTCAAAAATAGCAGTTATTTTGTGACTTTAATTTTTTCGGTCAAAAATATCAAGCAATTTGTGTTTTCTTAAAGCCCACTTGACAGATTGAACTTATGACACCATGTGTAAAATGTCTTACCGATGAGATGAAAATAATAATATCAAAATTTTTTTATCGGTATAATGACTTGAACAAATATAAATCATCTGATATTTTTGACCGAAAAAATAAACGGCAGAAAATAACTGTTATTTTTGCACAAAAAAACTATAAGGCACAAAAAAATGTTATTTTTGTCGGAAAAAATAAAAATTAAGAGATAAAAGTTAATATGTGACACTTTCGACAAAAACCATAGCCGTTACGGTCCCTGGATGCAAATCTTGAATCAACAAATTTTTATTCCATTTCGTATTGATTGAATTTCTTTTCAGATACTTTCTCTCTCCATTTCACACTAAAATCTCTCTTATTTCTTACTGTTAAAGAAGTTTCACTTCTGCCACGTGTACGTTGCTACACGCAAGTTTTTTTTTTTTTGACGAAATTGATTTTTTTTTTAAAATGTTATTTTTCTATTTTTTAAAAATTAATAAAATTCAAAAATAGCTTATTCGAAGGAAAAATCATTATATCTACATTCAATTAAAAGTCATAGCCTCCAACTTATTTTAACCATCTCGCTTATTCTACATAATTTGTTATAAGAAAATATTTCAATATTTAATAATTGAAAAACATTTCCTAAAGAAACTAATCTATGACTCTTAACATCAACTTAATTTTGATTGATTGGCGATAGACCACAAAAATAGATTTATTGAAATTTTTCGATGAAGGCAGAAAGAAAAAATTATCAAATTTGTTATCAACAGCTTCAATATGTGTCTTATTTTTAGTCTCTGAGACATAGACATACAGAATTGAGTCAAATACAATTCAAATATACATACATTCCACGCGTTATATTGACGAACAATGCTTTGCTTGACGCTAATCAACACAGTAACGAGTGTTTCAGAGAGATTAAAGGATTTTCTTGTGCTTCTCACTGTGAGAAGTGGAGATTATGATGTAATAGCATATGTAACAAAGGATTGACTTAAGTTGTGTTCTTTGGCTCCGATTACACAATGCCATTAATTAAAGCATGAGTTGGAATGAAAAACTTTTGAAGCCAAAAGTACATAAATACGTTTTTAATGCTTTCTAAATTGAGAAGATTTTTTAATGTTTGCTCAAGTGTGCAGATAAGCAAGAGATAAGCATGCACTAGAACTAAACGAATAAGCTGTCATACAACAACTTTAAAGTGCCGTTAGCACAAGGCGTTGGTGGTGTAATGGTCAGCATAGTTGCCTTCCAAGCAGTTGATCCGGGTTCGATTCCCGGCCTACGCACATTTTTTTTTAAATTTTTTGTTTACAAATTCTTTAAATTTTTTTGATTTTTTTTGTTTAATTCATCACTTACCGCCTCATATTTTGCCAATTCGAATGACAGCAAATGATCCAAATTTTTAACATCTGTATTATTTAGTATCGCACGTATGAAAATTTCGCGTTGTGTCTTCACAACATCCTTCAGATATGTTAAACGTTCCACTTCCGCTGGACGTTCGAGTTGTCTGAATATCTACAAGCAAAAATATGAAAAAAAAAAAATAAAATTTTTTAAAAACTGTTTAAAAACAACTTGAATTCAATATACAAGTGCGCTGCATAAAAGTAAAACTCATTCAAAATCATTGCAAATTCAACAAATATAACACAAACATGAAAAGATATCTTTTGCACTTTGCTTTCTTTAACAGTATCTGTAAGTTATCTTTCGAGCATTTAAGTAGCCATCGGATTGCATCATTCGCTAAAAACAAAAAAAAAAAAACAACGTTGAATTAATTTAAAATTGATTGATTACTCTTGGCATTAAATCGGCTTGTTCTATTTCACCTCCTTCATAAAATGCCTGCCACACGTCGTCCTCGCCCATCAACTCCCACGGTGTTAAATTTAGCGCTCATCTGCCGACCATAGATCGTTAAAAAGCCAAATATTCGTACACAAAAGCCGCATGAGAAATAAACAAAGCATTTTGTTGTTGTTATTTTTTCTTTCTCATTTCATTTTTAAAATAAAAAGATATTCTTTCTATTGATGCGGGCTGTGGTCCATTGTGCTCGTTTTAGTGGAAGTATTTTGATTAGTTTAATTATTTATTATGAGTGCATTTCTAGACTAGACACAAGCACAACATGTTGAATTTGTTTTTTTTTTTTTGGTATTTTTGTTATGAAGTTTTTGTTGCAAAGTGGCTAGTTTTGTCTGAGATACATTGATGCATTGACGAATAGAAACTTTTTCTGCATTCAGACGATTTGTTAGCTTTTTAAGTAATATTTTATTATGCTTAGTTTTTATTTATAGTTATTTTGTTTTCTTGTTTTAATTAATATTTGTGCATTTCAAGAAAATCCATAAATTTTCAAAAATTTTTATTAATATTTGCATTTTAATAGGTTTTTGTGATTAAAAAGAAATCATTTGTTGTGCCAGAAAACATTTCAATTACAATTGTACAGCTACTGTAATTTTATATTTTATTTTAATGTATTTCAAGACAAGTCTCTCTTACAAGAGACATATCCTAAAAATTCTTTTTAGATAAGAAACCAGCCAATTTTACCAAAATAAATAATATTAACCTTGTGGCAGGAGAAATGTGTCAGGAGAATGTGTCAGGAGAAATTTGCCGCTCGTCAAATTCTATTTTATATTCATGATATTTGCATAACTCTCATTTGTTTGCCATCAATTATACTTAGAAACGTGAAGCACAAAATTTGCTGTAGGTTTTTTATTTTTCAATACATTTCTTTGAAATTTTATTAAATTTATTTTATGAAAATGATAAACATCATTCAATTAAACCTTTTATAAAAAATGTATTCCATGTCATTTTTATACCCTAAACCTAAGGGTGAGGTTGAGGTATCCAGTATAGAAAAGTATATATATTCTTGATCAGCGTCACCTCGTGAGTCGAGCTATTCATGTCCGTCCGTCCGTCGGTCCGTCTGTCCGCCTGTGTGTTGTCCGTATACACAGGATAAGAAGAAGGAGTAGAGATAATTGGATAAAACTTGTTACACATGGTCACATGCACCCAAGAATCTGCACTATTGAATATTTTTGAAATCCGCCCACGGACACGCCTACCTCCCATACAACGCAAAAATTTAAAACTGCATAACTCAGCTCATAATAAGCCTACAACAATAAAATTTGATATGTATATATTTAATATCAACACAAAGATGTTTTCGAAAAATGAACGTCATCCACTCAGTGACACGTCCACCTCCCATACAACCCTAAAATTAAAAACGCAATAAATAAGCCTGCGTTTAACCTAACGAGCTAAAATTTGGCACATATGTTTTTTATGACAAGAAAAAGATGGTTTTGAAAAATGGACATCATCCGCTCACGGACACGCCTACCTCCCATATAACGCGAAAATTTAAACTGCATAACTCAGCTCATAGTTAACCTACAACAGTAAAATTTGATGTGCATGTGTTTTATACCAACACAAAGATGTCTTTGAAAAATGGACGTCATCCGCTCACGGACACGTCCACCTCCCATACAACCCAAAAATTTAAAACACAATAAATAGGCCTCTGTTTAACCTACAGAGCTAAAATTTGGCACGTATGTTTTTTATGACAAGACAAAGATGGTTTTGAAAAATGGACGTCATCCGCCAACGAACACGCCTACCTCCCAAACAACCCAAAAAGTTTAAAACTCAATTAATAAAGTTATGTTTGTCATAGAGAAATTAAATTTGGTATGTATGTATTTTATACCAAAACTAAGGTGTGTTCAAAAATTGGTAGTAATCCGTCCATGAACTCGACCACATCCCATAGCGAAAGCACAATAAAGGCATTAACTGTGAGCTACAGGAATAAAACTTGGTATGTGTAAATTTTTCATCAACATTTAAATGCATATAAAATATGGGCTTCATCCGCCCACGGACACGCCTATTTACAATACAAATTTTTTTGTTTTTGAAAAGAGGGTTTAGGGTATTTCATAGTCGGCCAAGACCGACTTAGACTTTCTTTACTTGTTTTTATTTTTTTCCGTGTAAAATATGTTTTTTACTACAAGACACAGTAAAGAAATAAAAGCGATAACTCTGAAGATCTTAGAAGTTATTCATTTTTTAAAAATTTTTTTTTTAAAAACGTGCACAGCTAGGGCAAAACTAACGCCAGATATGAAATCCTAACACCCGATTCAACCAAAAAACGGTCCAAAATGTAAACCTTTTCATACAAAAATTTACCGTAACAAATTCCTAAAGAAAAAATTTCACTAAATTCAAAGTATATTCTTATCGTTGGTGGGTATGTAATTGTGACCATCACGGCTGAACCACTGCAGCTATCCACCTTATATTCGCACAATATCTTAAATGGTATCATATACATATATAAGTATATGTATATCATATAAATCGGTAATGAAACTGCATAAAGATTGTGCCTACAGCGCCATCTAGGATGGATTTTCAAAAACAAAAAATTCCGTAGCACCACACAAAGATATGGTGTGAATAACTGCAGTTAATAATAAAGTGGATCAAGTGGATCAAATATGCAGAATTACTCATCTGAAACCAATAGTACCAATATGTTAAAATGTAATTTGAGGTTAAAAATGATTCACCTTTATTGGTATGCGGCGAGACCACACCGCACATTGGTTCAAAAACGGAAGAAAATACCGAAATTCATGAACTGTTTTGATGAATTTTTTCTTAACGTTGTTTAAGAATTGCCTCATTAGCATAATTCCAAAATATTTCACAGAAATGTAAAAACATTTGAAAAGATTAAGAAAATTTGATGTTTTTCAAAAGTTTTTTCAAAGAAACGAAAAAAAAATTGCTGTCTGTTCTTTTTTTAACTACAAAGGGGATTATTGGCAAAAATTTTTGCGTACTTATCAATTATTTTTAATTTTTTTTTTCGTCCAAAAACCAGTTTATCACAAGGCCAAAAAGTATGCTATTGCATTTTTCAATGCTGGTATTACAAACACGGTTGCCACTTTGGTCCAATTGAACTAAAAAATGGTATTTTTTTGCGATGATCTGTTGGATTTTAAAGATTTTTTTAATTTTCGTCAAAAATTTTTTTAATTACTTTTGAATATTTTTTACGATTTGGGCAAATTTATACTTATTATAAAAATTTTTTATAAAATTATATTCTTCCATAATGATTCTTACAATGATTCTTAAATATTACTTGTTTATTTCTAAAGTAACATTCAAGTGTAGTTTTTTTTTTTTTGTCAAATTAAATATTGCTGGCAATATTTGCCAGTCAAAGGCAGACAAAATTGATTCTATTTTCTTTATTTTGATGCTTTTTTTGAAAAATTTTGGGCACAAATAAAAATTCGGAGGGGCAACCGTGTTAACAACCACTACCAATTTATTACAAAACCCATGAGGTTCACTACATTTTTTTTTAATAATTGCGAAACGGTTAGGTTTTTTACGGTTTCTTTATGACTGTTTTTATACAAAATTAAAAAATAAAATAATCTTTGAATACTATTATTCATTAATTTTTACCGTTTAGGAGTTACGCTTCATAGCAGTTGAAATTCTGTAAGACATATGATGTGGAAAATTTCTTATGGGAGGTTGAAATTTATAGAAAATTTTTGTATGGAGCTCAACCACTGTGCCACAAAGCCACCCTGCAGTCGGTTGTAACACGTGTGATCAGTGTTGCCAGCCTTTGGCAGAGATCATTCTAGTTTTGTTCTTGTATTTCAAGAAGTTTTCTCCCTTTTTCCGCACACAATCCCCATTTTCCCCCTTTTTATATAGTATATAAGTAAAAGAAAATAAATCAAATTTTTATATTTTCTGATTGTTTTTGTCGAAAAAAAAAGTTTAAAAAATGACCAAATACTTTAAAACTATCATCCAGACAGTTCCAAAAACTAAAAGGCAGTACTACTTAAGCCCATTTTAACCATAAATCATTTCCTAAGTTCGAACAAAAAAATGCAAGTTATGGAAAAATGCCATTTTGATGGTTTTTTCGGGGGGACAAAGTTTGGTTTGAGTTGTCTGGAGGTCATCTTTAAAGTAAGGCGTGCTTTTTTGTAATTGAGACCGGCCCACTTTATTGTACATAGTGCTTGCTGCAACTGAAAATATTCCTGGTCTGTTTCAATTGTGATTTTTCATAAATATTTAATATCTGTGAAGCTTGGTTTAACTTTATTCGAGCTTATTAAAACTCTTTTTTACTTCTTAATTTTTCATGTAATGCAATAAAAAATAAATCAAAGTTCAAATTACAATTAAAGTTGCAATTCAAGTAGAGTTTCAGGCTGATTCAAATAATTCCAAAATTAATTTAAATATTGGAATAAATGTACAGTAAAATGTACAGTTTTGAAATCTAACATTTCTCATATAAAAATGCGTTCAACCTCATTATTCCTGTTTTCACGGCTGTTTTTCCCATTTTCCCGTTACGGTCGAAAATTCCCGTAAAATGGGAAGAAATTCCTTTTCTGGCAACACTGCGTGTGATACTATGGACCGACTCCGTGAGAAGAGAAGGTATGAGAGACCGAATTTCCGGGTATAAAAAATGTTCGATAGAAATGAGTGAGTGCGAGTAATTAGCAATACATGACGACTGGAATGAGACTTGAAATTTTTCTGAAAAGATAGACACCTGGCCGATGGTTTAAAGACTGTAGCCTCTTCCTGTATGGACGAAAATGGTAATTTATAGAAAGACCATTTTCTGACTCATAATTTTATAATATTTATTTAAATTGTTAAACCATAATTTGTAAATTAAGTCTTGTCTTAAGTTTCGAACTCTTGATATTATTGAAATGAAAGTCCTATTCTGAGTCCAAATTATGTGCGTTTATAAAATCTTCATAAATCAGACTCTTTATCCTACTAATAAGACTCATCGTAACGTACATAAGAAGTATGAATATTGGTCACAAATGTCTGTCTTCTCTGAGCAATAAAATTTGTTTTTGAATGTGTTTTGCTATATTTATCTTATCGTTATCAATATATCAGTGGAAGTGTGCTAGACTGGCATGCGGAGGACGTGAGTTCATATCCTAGCTGTGTAAGTATTAAAAATGTTAATTTAATAATTGAAATTTTAACACTGTTTCATTACCTACCTATCTGATAAAAATAAGCTTTAAAATAAATTTGTTTACAATCTTGAAAAAAGTATACATCTAATTTTTTATTTACAAAAAAATATATTTTAAATAAAAAAATTCTTTGTTGGTCTTACCGGTATTTGAACCTTAGACAGTCGAGTACTAGACGCACAAGTCAGCACATTCAGCTAAACATGAACTTCCAAAACAGTGATAAAATATGAAAATTCAATAAGTACTTTCTTAAATGGGTTTCGTATTCAAAAGACCAACAGTCAACCGACTGTTGATTTGAAATTTCCTTTGTTAGATGGTATTTAACAGTGAAATCTGTTATTTCAACCCATGATTTGTTTGATATAACAGCATTTTGTCCCTGAGTGTACATAAGAATCATGAATTTTTGTCACTTTTTTATGAACTGTTCTTGTTCTCTTAGTATTTGTTCATGCATTTTATGAGTTTCATTCACAAAAAATGTGAATGATTCATAATCTCGTTGTATTTCTTGATGGTATTCACGAAATATTTTATTGGTTTATATATATACTAGTTTTTTCCCGTCAAAAATGACGGGCCCGTTTCCACCTATTCGATTTTAAAGTATTGAAATAATAATTTTCTGTTATAAATACTTATAAAATACATAAAAGTTAAAACGGAAACCATAGTAAGTACGACGAAATATGTTTAAAAATTGTTTGTAAAACTGAAACTTTCAAAATGAAAAAAAAAAAATATAAAAAGTTTTTGAAGTTACAATAAATCCATGATTCAATAATTTAAAAGGTTATCCCGATATTTGACGTCTTTTCACGAAAATGAATGGAGATAGATACCCTTATTTGAAGAGGAGAGCATTTTTAATGAGACAAAAATTCCATAGGTGCTTGAATATCGTACTATTTTTTAGTACAATATATCGTAAAATTTCTAGGCAATACATTTTCTGCTACTTTTGTATTTTGAAGCATCCATCAGATGATTTTTAAAGGTTCTGCGACTTCACAGAGTCCAAGCTTGAAATATTTTCACGAATTTATTGCCTTAAAAAATTCAATGAAAGCATTGCATATTTATTTTGTTGTTTTTTTAAGCAGTAAAATATTGAAAACGCATACTTTTATATTAAAAAAAAAAAACACAACACAACACTGAAACATAAATTTTTTTGAGGAGACCACAAAACCCTGTTTGTTATTCATTTTCGAGAGAGAATATTTGTTTGTTTACAAAAAATAAGGGTATGTCGAATATCGGGCTAACCTTATAAATGATTGAGTCATGAATAAATCACAAAACAGAAAATGCCTAAAAATATGCTATGAAATTTAAAAAAAGAAATCAAGCGTTCCGCACTCACATTTTACGGAATTATGTTATACACTCAGGGAAAAATCGCAACTTAAAATTAAATAATATCGTATCAATTTTACGTTGTTCCATTTTTAAAAAATCATCTTTAAACTCACCATGAAAGCCTTCAAATCAAATATGAAATCATTTTGTTATTCAAAAAGAAGTAGAAAAACTTCAAAATAATGATGAATACACTTACTCTTATTTTCAATGAAGTATATCAAATTCGAAAATAAGTTGAAAAATTACATTGTTTACAGTTGAAGTCGTCAAAAGTGAAAACGAAGTGGAAGACACTTCAATTTGAAGTTGCATACTTTCATGTGTCAAAATAAAATATAAAAATAGTTTTAGTTTTCTGAAATAAAGTGCGGAAGCTGGAAAGTAAATCCTGCTTAAGTTCATGTTAAGTTAATGTGTAAACAAAAGCAGTAAATTCAAATAAAGACGATATTAATAAGTAATTGCTAACATTGGGCTCTGGACTGAATTCTGAGAGAAGTTCTTTTTATGGAGGAAACAAGACGGCATTTTTTGAATATTTAAGGTACCTACAAGTTATTGCTTGAGCTCGACATAATACAATCTGTAAATACAATACTTATTTAGATTAATATATTTTAGTATTTCCAAATAATTAATTAGTTAAAGTAGTTTACCAAATGTTTTTTATGTGTCAATAAAAGAAAATTTCTGAAAAAAATAATATTGTTTTACTTATTTGTATGTATCCATGTGATATCAAAAATTTTGAGGATTTAATTCAAAGCTATTTTCACTTTGATTCATTAATATAACGATTTGGAATCAAAGCTATAGTGCATTTAAAATAAAGATGTAAGTATTTGAATTGAATATGATTCCTTATTGAATTAAATCTCAATCCACGTTAAATTGAAGTGGAATGCTTTTCATTTCAAAGTGCTTAAAACTTTAGTTTAAAGTGAAAATAACATCAAACTGGATTTGTGTTTTTCGAAGTGGAAACACTTCGAATTGAATATTTTCGTGTTTGGTGCCAAATTGTTCCGAAAAATATTTGAATCGAAGTGGTTTTCTTTGATTTTACGTTGATTTTTAGCTCAGTGTAGTAATTACTTCATGAACTTTAAACAATAGGCTTTGGAAATATTCATGTTATCGTCTGTTTTGTTTTTTATGTATTTTGAGCACTAATATCATGAATAGTACATGAAACTCATGTAATTGATAACTGAACCAAAATTCATGCATACGATTCACAGCGATCATGAAAAAATTCATAAGTATTGTGTACTGTTTTGGTTCACTGTTGTTAAAAGTTGCTCACAAATCCAGCTAAGAAACAGAAAAGTATGCTATTTCCTTTTTCATTCATAAATTATATACAGAAATTTGCGATTACAAACAAACAAAAAGAGGTAAGTAATGGTTTTGTTTTAGTGCTGTTCTTAAAGGCATTCTGTAAATAACTGTTTTTACTTTAAATTCAATTCTCTTTGTTGTTGGTCTTGCCATACAATACAAACGTACTTACTATACGAAATGTGTGCTATTTATTTTGAAAGCTGTACATATGCAAATTTATTGAATAACATATTAGATCCTTAATGTTCAAAATCCTTTTGCTCAACGAAGGTAGTGTACAAAATACAAAAGGCAATTTACATATTTACATAAATAAAAAACAAATGATTTTATTTAATACCATTGAGAATTTTCGATGAGAGTCATTGAACTTGGGACTCTTGATGACTTAAGTTGTAAAAGGACAGCAGAAAAACACAAAATAATAGCACAACAATAACACACACACAAAGACACGATTCACACAACCACAATATGGGATTACTTGAAACGGACACGAGAGTTTGACCTTAAGAACATTTGTGGTTTGCTACGAAAGAAAAAAAAATTTCTTAAATATCAAATGTCCTGATTTCAAATTGCATGAAATTCGTAATGATACACAAAAAAATGCTAAAAACTTCAACGTTAGCATCAAAAAGACTAACAATCAAGATAAGATATTCTTCAGACACTCAAGCTTAATGTTTTGCTCTTTCTTATCATAAAATAGCAACTCAAGCACTTGCTCTTTCCGGACCAATAAAATGTAACCATCATTAATCAAACAAAAAAATAACACCAAAAAACAAAACAAGAAAAAAAAACAATTCACCGATCCTGAAGCAAAGTCAAGTAAATGAGTTGTTCGTAAAGCTAAAAAAGTGCGTTTATTTCTTTTACTTTTTTTATGACCTATGCAATAGAATTAAATGAGTTTCGGCACGTAAAATATGTGTGTTGGAGTATGTATGTGCGTGTATTGGTAAATATCTGCTCAAATGTAGGCTCAATTTCAACAAAGAAAATATGTTAACACAACATCTCGCTTAAATTTATGGTTTTTTTTTTGGTTTGTTTTCGTAACCTTTTCATTAAGAGCTTTAATGGCTCTGTCTAGATTATTACTTGCAAAATTAATTTATTTTGTTCAGTGAACGCACAAAACTTTTCAACCACTTATCGAATTTTAATGTAGTGGTTTTATTTGTTTTCAATAAAGCTATGACTAAGTAAAAAATGGATCTTCAACAGAGAAATGAAAGCAGTGGCGTACCTGCTATATCCGTGGCTCTGCCGTGACACGGGATTTTTACAATTAGAATTTAATTATTTTTTTTTTACGATGCAACTCAAGCTTTCAAGCAACAAACGTTTCCATCATTTCACAATCTCTATTCCATGCTCCCTAGAAGGATAGTCGGCAGTCAACGTGTTAAAATTCGATAAAATACAAACTAAGAATATTTTTACCAGCTATTTTTTTATAAGATATTAGCAGAGCACCCGACCTTGTTCGGATAAAGCTAATTTAAGTTGAATTGAATTAATAGCAAAGAAGGATTAATTTATATTCTTTTTGTTTGAAAAAATAATTTATTAAAGCTATGTACACTGTCTTGGACAGTCTGCTTAACATATTAATTTCACCATAATTTTTTTATCGAAATAAAAAGTAAATTTATGTTTTGTTTTTTAATTTTCATCAGTTTAATTGAAAATCAAGGGTTATGCAGAATAACAGTTTTGTAAAAATAATTTTATTTCAACATTTAATACATACATATGTTATTATGTAACCTGTTATAAATGTTATGTATGTTTTGCACAATTTTATTGTTGTTGTACCAAATTTTCGACTAATACGGCCAAAACCGTCTGAAATATAGCATTTTTATTAATTTGTGGGCGGAAAAATGGGGCGTGGCAAAGTAAATGTAGCCTATGTTCAGCGCAGTAATTTAAAGAATCGTTTTATATAGGTTTTATAAAAATTCGTCTAGTAGTTTAGGAATCTATTCGGAACATAGATTTATTGATCTTTTAACAATACAAAAAAAAAAAAATGTAAAATTTAAGTCTTTAGACGTGTTTTTCTCGAAACTACTTTTTCTAATACTGTGGACGTGATTTCTTAAGTTCTATTGAACTGATAACTTCTAATCTGGTGTGAAATCTGGATTAATCCTACTTAATATATCCTTCTACGGTTGGAACTATGATTATGTAAATATTTTGTTTTTTTTTACTATATTTAAAAAATTAAAAACTTTGAAAAAAAGGACTATAGCGACATTCTTACTAATTAAGATTCTGTTGTCTTTTCTTTTTCAGATCTGCAGATGGGCCGGAATCATGTCCACAAGGACGCACCCTTATTTTTTACAACTCGAAATTTCGATACAGCATAGCTATGGAAGTAAATTTCGCATATTATTTTGTCTCAGAATAAAGTTTCTATTCGGATGTATCCTGCTACTTTTTTTTTTTTTTTTTTATTTAGCTTGAACCAACGCTCAGGGGATGCCCCCTATTAATGCGAAAGCATTGTGTTGATTCGGAAGATGGGTAATAGGCTAGTTGGAGGGTGGAAAGATGGAGAAGTGACGGTGAACATTTGTTTTGAATTTACACAGGTCAAAACTGCCAGGAAACACATCTGCAGGGAGATTATTCCACAATTTTATTGTGAGACTGAAGAACGAATTATCACGGTAATGTGAGGTTCTGTTGGGAAACAAGGCAATACTGTAGGGATGGGCTAGGTGAGCTGCCCGAGTGGACCTGGGAAATACTCGAGCTGGTGGACTCAGGTCGTGTTCCTCCCTTGAACACTTCCCATGGTAGTACCTGTATAACAGGCTTACTGACCCAACATTGCGTCGATGACCAAAAGAATTAAGAGATGATGAAACGTTATCATCCCCAATCAAATATATCGCACGGCGTTGAATTCGGTCCAGAAGCTCCAAATAATATCTGGAAGCCCCTGCCCAAATGTGCGAATTGTACTCCATTTTCGGCCTGATATATGAGGTATAGATAGTGCGTAGATCAGTTGAAGTGAAATATTTGTTGCACCGTTTTAAGAAACCTAGGCACTTGGCCGCTTCTTTCGACACATCGAAAATATGATCATTCCAACGAAGGTCGGATTGAATCGATATGCCCAGAACGTCAAGAGTGGCTGACTCCGCAATATCTACACCATTCATATTGAGGGGAGCTAAAGGGCAATCCATTCGCTTGTGACTTAACAAACAACACTGGGTCTTGCTTGCATTAAACTCTACTCTATTAGCAAGACCCCACTCGGAGATTTTTTGCAAGTCATTGATGAGTGAGTCACTCATATTTTGCCTCTTTCTCTCAATCTCCGACAGGCATTGGACAAGGACGGCAGCAACGCGCCGAGTACCAGGTTGTATTTTATAAAAAAAATTTTCATACACTCAGAAAAATATCAACTCTTTTATTAACAGTCGGCCGCTGTTATTTCTAAGCACTGTTAGGCTGAATGATTTGCGTTTAAGTTAACAGTTTTTTGTGTTCAATGAACGTTTCAATATTTTTTCGTGCTGTTAAAATCATATGTGGAAATATTTTTGTGTTTTTGTTGAAATGTCTGTCTTCTCTAAGCAATAGTTTTTAAATGTGTTTTGCCATATTTATCTAATCGTTATCAATATCTCAATGGAAGTGTGCTAGACTGTCATGCAGAGGACGTGGGTTTGAACCCTAGCTGTGTAAGTATCAATCATTGGAATTAAATAATTAAAATTTTTATTCTGTTTCATTAACTGTTTGGTTAAAAATAACCTTGCAAATAAGTTTGCTTACAGTCTAAAAAAATCGAACATTTTATTTTTTATTTAAGCTGTAAATAAGTCAGTTTGTACAGAACAACAACAACACAAGCAAAAACAACGAAAGCAGCGGCATAACATAACAGCTAATGACTGATGAAAATGTTTCTTCTTTGATTTTGCTATTTTGTGACTTAACTAAAAAAATCAAAAAATACAAAATTAGATATTCGTTAAGATCACGATATATCTGATATTTTAGCATATATATTATCTTTGAATGATAAGTATTAAAGGCTGTAGGCATACCCTAAAGTGTTACCCAAAAACGTTGCATGTGTTTGAAAAATTTTTTAAAACGAATCTATACAAACCGCGCTGTAAGATGTAATTCTACGTAAAAAAAAAGAATTAATAACAATTGAAGTTTTGCGAGAGCTGCAATGCCGTCGTTTTGTTTTGAAAACTTAAGAAAAGTAAATGTTATGTACTTTAAGATTTGTATTTTTATATAGATAATCCTGAATATGATTAAAGCTTTTTATTTTTTATAAAAAATTTAGTAACAGAACCCTGCTTGTACTGCACACAATGTATATAACATTTTGACAGGTACATCAATGCAAAAAAAAATCTAAGATACCGATAATAAAATTGATAGCATCATTCATTAATATGAATTTCCAGCCCAGTGACAATGTAATGCTTTTTCTTTAAAATTTAAAGAGGGGAACCATATCAGTTTCACTGAATACAGTGAAGTTATCACTCTCACTACTTTGGAGTGCGAGGACAAGTATAGGGAGGTCCATTAACAAAATATGCCCTACACAAAATCTTAGCAGAACTCGAGAGTTACTACTTAGTTCCCGGCATTCTAAAATTTGCATCAATAAATTGTTATTTAAACATACATCTCTTACTTTGTATCAAATATCTTTTAATTTGCTGCTTAAAAATTTCAGTTAACATCACAACAACTAACATCAGCCTGCCACATTGATGAATCTTAATTCTCTACAAACACTTAATTTAAATTTAACAAGATGTAAAAATATTTAAAAATATTAATTAATTAAAACTTTAACACAAATCCTTCATGTTTATACTAATGATACATGTGTCCGCATTTATTATTTTTGTTGTCGCACACACATATGACACATGCCACAACTTAATGTATCATTTAAAAATGGCGTCATAAATGCTATGCATATCAATTCGAAGAAACGTGCTAGTTGATTGACAACTTTACGGCGTGACTAAACGAATTTTTGTCTACAACAGACAATTAACGCCACACACTTGGAACGTATCCAAAAACTTCCTGATCGAATTTAAGACACAACAATTAAGACTTAATAGCACTCTGCAGCACTAAAGTAGCAAAATAATAGTAGACAAAACAAAACAATGAAAGAGTCAAGCAAAAAGAAAAAATAAATAATATCGGAAAAATTATTTTTTTTTTTTTAAGCAGGTTGACAAAACCCGAGAGACGGCCAAGATTTTTAATAGCCAAACATTTAGTCACAGCAGAATTCTTCTGCTGTCATAATGTGGGCCGAATGAATATCGTTACTTGTTATTACTCCCAAGTTAACTCAAATAAATGCATTATTTTAATGCTTATTTAGCTAAAATATTTGTCACGAATTTCTTCATTATAATAGAAGCTGCCAAGATAGCGTAACATCTTTTATCATTTTACACTGTTGCTAATATGTATTCGGTTTAATGTTGCGTTGCATTTATTTATACTCAACAGTGATGGCAGCGCCAACACCAACACTTAACCCCAATTAAAATGACAGACAACGTCAACAAAAAGTGTCTGGCATAGCGAGAAAAAATTTCGCTAGCTATAAATTAATTAAGTCAGTGGAAGAATGGCCACCGCAGTAAAAACAATAAATAAGAAAAAAAAAAAACACTTAAAAAAATAAATAGAACGTCACGTAAGAAAACAGACCATAACGTTACAATCTCACAAATATTGTAGATCAACAGCTCCTGGCCAAGTAAAACAACTTATGCATATGTGTGTGTGTAGTGTGGTGTGTAAAATAAATGACGTCATGAATATTTTTATGTTTATTTATTTATTTGCTTGCTATATTTATCGATTTTTCTATTACGCTATCGATTGTTTGTAAATTTATTGATGTTTTTGTTTCAATAGTTTATGCAATAAATTGTAAATATTGTTTGCTAATGAAATTTTGAGAAATCTTTGATATTTTAACACATGCTTAATAATTTTTTTTTTTTTTTGCTTTTATTTTTAAAATTTTTTTATTATATTTATTTAAGCTGTAATATTTTAGGTTATTTTGAAATATCAAGCCAAGCAGCGCATAGATCGGTAACTAGTGAAGAACTAATGCAGAAAACACCATTATGTAGGCTAATTTTTGTGCAGGTAAAGGTAAAGGTAAAGGTAAAGGTAAAGGTAAAGGTAAAGGTAAAGGTAAAGGTAAAGGTAAAGGTAAAGGTAAAGGTAAAGGTAAAGGTAAAGGTAAAGGTAAAGGTAAAGGTAAAGGTAAAGGTAAAGGTAAAGGTAAAGGTAAAGGTAAAGGTAAAGGTAAAGGTAAAGGTAAAGGTAAAGGTAAAGGTAAAGGTAAAGGTAAAGGTAAAGGTAAAGGTAAAGGTAAAGGTAAAGGTAAAGGTAAAGGTAAAGGTAAAGGTAAAGGTAAAGGTAAAGGTAAAGGTAAAGGTAAAGGTAAAGGTAAAGGTAAAGGTAAAGGTAAAGGTAAAGGTAAAGGTAAAGGTAAAGGTAAAGGTAAAGGTAAAGGTAAAGGTAAAGGTAAAGGTAAAGGTAAAGGTAAAGGTAAAGGTAAAGGTAAAGGTAAAGGTAAAGGTAAAGGTAAAGGTAAAGGTAAAGGTAAAGGTAAAGGTAAAGGTAAAGGTAAAGGTAAAGGTAAAGGTAAAGGTAAAGGTAAAGGTAAAGGTAAAGGTAAAGGTAAAGGTAAAGGTAAAGGTAAAGGTAAAGGTAAAGGTAAAGGTAAAGGTAAAGGTAAAGGTAAAGGTAAAGGTAAAGGTAAAGGTAAAGGTTAAGGCTAAGGTTAAGGTTAAGGTTAAGGTTAAGGTTAAGGTTAAGGTTAAGGTTAAGGTTAAGGTTAAGGTTAAGGTTAAGGTTAAGGTTAAGGTTAAGGTTAAGGTTAAGGTTAAGGTTAAGGTTAAGGTTAAGGTTAAGGTTAAGGTTAAGGTTAAGGTTAAGGTTAAGGTTAAGGTTAAGGTTAAGGTTAAGGTTAAGGTTAAGGTTAAGGTTAAGGTTAAGGTTAAGGTTAAGGTTAAGGTTAAGGTTAAGGTTAAGGTTAAGGTTAAGGTTAAGGTTAAGGTTAAGGTTAAGGTTAAGGTTAAGGTTAAGGTTAAGGTTAAGGTTAAGGTTAAGGTTAAGGTTAAGGTTAAGGTTAAGGTTAAGGTTAAGGTTAAGGTTAAGGTTAAGGTTAAGGTTAAGGTTAAGGTTAAGGTTAAGGTTAAGGTTAAGGTTAAGGTTAAGGTTAAGGTTAAGGTTAATGTTAAGGTTAAGGTTAAGGTTAAGGTTAAGGTTAAGGTTAAGGTTAAGGTTAAGGTTAAGGTTAAGGTTAAGGTTAAGGTTAAGGTTAAGGTTAACAGGAATTTCAGATGTTTTTCAAAGCGTTTACCTTTTTCAACTTGTCTTATATTCTGAGGACTCGATTGCTCAAAAACTGTTTAATCTTTTTTTGCTACATCGAGTTGTGCCCCCTTGGGAGCACATAATAAATTTATTTTTTTAATTTTTTCCGGGCATATAACAAAATGTCATAATTTTTCGATGAAAATCGGTTTTTTCATTTTCGGTCTCTAAACAAATAATGAACATTTTTTTAAAAAAGTACTTTAAGTATTTTGATCCTTTATCTAAAATTCTTAAAAATAAATTTTTAGCAGGGACCGTACCGGTTATGGTTTTTATCGAAAAAGTCTGTTATCTTTCATTTTTTTTTCCGACATAAAAGTTATTTTGTGCCTTTTATTTTTTCGGGCAAATATGACAATTACTTTTGACTTTTATTTTATCGGTCAAAAATAACAATTATTTTTTGCCTTTTTTTTCGGTCAAAAATATCAGGCAATTTGTATGTTTTCAAAGCCCGTTTAACCGACTATTGATATCATTATTTTCGTCTCATCGGTGCGTACATTTTACACATGGTATCAATAATTTTTTAACCGGTCAAGCGGTCTTTAAAAAAACACAAATTGCCTGATATTTTTGACCGAATAAATAAATTTCACAAAATAACTGTTATTTTTGATCGATTAAATAAAAGTCAAAAGTAACCGTTATTTTTGCTCGAAAAAATAAAAAGCAAAAAATAACAGTTTTATTTTATTTTTTATGGAAACATTCAAAAATTTAAAAGGCACTTAATATTCGTGAAGCCGAGGCCATTTTTATCATAATGGTATATTTGTAAAAGTCCTTCGACAATTTTTTCATTATGTCTTTTTCATTTGAAAATTGTAAAATAACAGTTATTTTCGGTCCCTGATTTTTATGAATTATTTTAAGAGCTTTATGCTAAATACACCATGGCAACGAAAAAGGGTTTTACTGAGTAAACCGAGCAGACTAGACTTTTTTGTATTTTAGGGAACCTGGTGAGAAACCCAAACAAGAAATTCACAAAAATATGGATTTTTTACCCTAATAATCTAAAATCCTCCCTTAAGCCAATAAAAAACGAAAACAAAAGAGGTATCGACATGATATTATGCCTTTATTCAAATACTAATCGTTTTTCAAATCATTCACCTGATCGCAATTCTTGTTCTTTTCTTTGTTTAGAGCTTTATGGTAATGTTTGTTTAAAGATTTATCCTTATCCGTATCCTAAGTTTAGTCTAAATTCTTATATTTCTCCCTTTTGTTTAAGTTTTTGAATGTGCAACAGCGATCTGTGTTACAAAATCTACCAACAGAAACAAATAGCTTTCTATACCAAACCCTGATAGCTCAGTTGGTACAGTACGACAAATAAATACCGAGAACAACACACATTCCACTACTTGCAGCTTGCAGGCCAACGCATAACAAAGCAGCCAGCATAGTGTGCAACAACAACAACATTACAACATAGTTACTACACGTTAGACACACAGACAAGGCTTGACAACCATCACCAGCTGCAAGCAGAATTTGTACAGCCAATCTCTTAGCGTGCTATAATTCACAACACGTTATATGAATAGATTGTATTAGACTTTTCAGTTTCGCCGACAGTCGGGATGGCTCGAAGGCGTAGTTTCTTGTGCGTGTGTTACTTGGCAACGAGTAAATAAGTTTTTGCAAGCAAAACACCGTGAGTCGGGTTGCTCAATACATCTTAGTTAGATTTTGTATTTAGTCGTGCTTGGGTTGGACTTCAATGCGACTTCAGTCAGTCGGCTAAACCTCCGAATACCTTGTTTGGCGTGTTTGATGTGGACTTCACCGCGGCTTCGGTCAGTCGGCTTTACTCCCGAATACCCACCCATTAGCGAGAATATGAAATAAACGTCTGATATATTTATAATTTTTATTATTTTAAAGAACTGTAAATTAAAGCTACATACTACTTAGACATATATATATATATATATTAAGGCAGGTCAAATTGCACGGACATTTTCTTCGCAGTCCAACTCAGTGAAAATCATAAAATTCATATTATTTTAAGAATATTTCGCAAAGAAACCATATAGTTTTGGTAAACTTAGGTACTCCGGTTTTTTTCAGATAGATACTCACAGAAAAAAGCAATTTATTTTTATGTATTTTTTGTAGGATAGCGTGTCTTAAGATTTGTTCAGTATAATTTGAAAGAACTTAATCGTTTTAAATCACTGAAATTGAAAGATTTAAAGAAGTCTTCGACAAGTACATTAAAATAATGTAACTAAATTTACTGCAATTATAAATAATTTAATTAGTTCTTAAAAAATAATTTTCATATTTTATCCTTTTCTCTTTCTCTAATTTGTATACAAGTACTGATCGAAAATAAACCAGATCGTCCGACACCACGTCTATCTCCCATACAAAGTGATAGAACCAAAATGGTAAAATCTCTTTAAATTCCACAAAGGACAATATAAAGCCTTTCCACACAAGCTTTGATCTTAAATTAGTTTTTATGAAAATCAAGCCAACTTTCTATATAAAGTGACGTCACCAATATGAAAATTCTCTTAAAAAATCCATAACAACTCAATATATTTACTTAAAATTTCTCACATAAGCTTTAATTTGTAATATGTACGCTGAGCTTGATATTCCTTAAAATCCAATGAAAACTTTCCCTGCTTTCCAAAGTGACGTCATCAAAATATAAAACCTTAATAATAAATTATAAAACCTTCAAACGTCTGAAAAAACTCTTATTTATGAACGTTTAATGAGCTCACATTATTATGACTCCGAAAAGACTTATTTATTAACCTTTTATGAGCGCACAAAAAATAATGACTCAGAAAAAGCTCATATTTAGGATGGTTTTTGGAGCGCTCATTATGATTACTCAGACACACCAATATAGTTCAGAGCAACTTTTTCGATAAACAGCTTGATCAGTTGTTGAGAAGAGGAGTTTATGACAAAAATATTGACTATGACACTGTTGGTGATAACTTTTTGACACAGATGCAAACAATATTCCTTTTTTTTTAGCTTAAGGATATTTCACTTCCTTATAAATAGTTAATTTAATTCTAAACCAACCAACTTAACCATTCTAAGCCAACTCAACCATATAAAAGAAATCTTTGATATAAAAATAATGCAAATTTGTTGAGTCATGTACCGATATTTTTTTGCAAGAATAAAATTCAACATGTACGAACATTTTTCTACTTATTCTTTTTTATCTTACATACTTCATAACCATAAATCGTTTACTCTAAATTGACAGATTTCTTATAACAATGTTAACTCATCGTAATTTGAATACCACATTATATTGCTGGACAGTTTAATGAGCTAGTTCCGAGATATTTATGTATGATGTTGAAAAAAAAGAATGAAAATTACCAGCGCTTGGCTTGAATTTATGACCACCGCATACCATATGGCAAACTTAATGTTCCAAATAATTTTTTTATGGCGCCCAGTAGTTGACAGACATGCACACGCACACACACAAACTTTGGTATAATTTTATTGCCACTAATTTTAATAGTTTATTTATTTTAAAAATCATAAATTAAGCGATTTTTATTAAATATAATAAAAAATACATTTGAAGTATTCATAAATAATGCTATTGAAACAAAAATATAATATGAGCAAAGCATAGTTTAGGGTAACAGAAACAAAAAAACAACAAAAAAACATCCGGTGTAATAAACTCATTAAGTAATTTAAAATAATTGTATAATTTTATGGCCACAAACGGCCTTGAAGCAAACACCGTCCAGGCATTGGCTTCATCAGGTAAGCTATTTTTGCTCTATTTAATTTTTCTTTTAGGTTATTTAATTGAATTATGTTCGATCATAATTTACAATGAATAACTGAAAACTAAACACAAACGCACTTGAAACAAATACATTTCCATTTAAATGTTTGTACAATAATTTTGATGATTTCTAATAGTATGTTTTTCTTTCTCGCTCTCTTTATTTGCATTTCGTGTTATATTCATATCAATACTTAGTATGTGAAATTTTTCACCGAAGTCGTAAAATAAAAGAATCTTCAAAATATTCACATACTTTAATGTGCGAGTGAGCTGCGGGATATTTTATATAGAAAAATAAAAAAAAAATACAGTTTATTTTAAGCATTTGAAGTGGGAATATTTCTGTTAAGTGGCGGCGCATCTGAGCCAGTCTGCGTTATAAACCAATTGATGCATAAATTGTTGTAGATGAAAGAAAAACATTGTTGAAATGTGAAAAAGTCTGAGTGTGTGGTGGTAGGGGGGGTAGTAAGGCATTATTATAAATGGATAGTAAAAAATTATTGACAGCTTTAAAAAGCTGAAAAGAATTGGTGCAGCATTTGCTTAGCAGCTTATTTGGCGTCAGGATGCCAAATGAAGCTATGGTTTTGCATTTATTCTCAGTTGTTAATTATTTTTAGAACTCTTACACAAATTATTTTATTTAATCGTTAATGATTTTTTTTTTTATGGGAAAAGATTGGCATTTATAATATTTTATTTTGCATCTTAAAAACCACTTCAACTTGTCATTTTTGCCATTTATCGCTTTAAGTGTCATGAATAATTTTCACATTATTTTTGCTGCTTATTTAACACATCATAAAACATCAAGTATGCGGTGTTTGAACCCGAAAAGAGTCGAAATTGTTTTTTTCTTTTTTTTTTTTTTTTTGTTTAACAAGAACGGCAACTCAAAATTTAAATTTAAAAAGAAAATCTTTTCAATTGCTTTGCGGCGCATAAAGAACAGCGGTGCACGCCTCTTGTAGCTCATTAACATGTCCCTCAGATAAATTCATGAAGTTTCAAAATATATTAAAAAAATAACAAAGAAGCTAATAGTACAATAAAAATAACATAAAAATGCAAATTATTTCATTTTGTTCGTTGGCTCACTGCAAAGATATGAAAATAAAGTACAAGTCATCAACATTTATAAATCAGTTTAAACAGGAACGTACTTTAACCAAAAAACAAATCAACTCTCAGATTCATAATATTTTTAACTACATATTTAGTGGCAAAGTGTTGGTTTAAATTTTTACCTGAAAATAAAAGTAGTAAAAATTCTAAAATGAGTACATTTTTTAAAAGAAGGAACGAAGTTTTAAATCGGCTTGTTCATAGGACTTCTCTTAACGATACCTACAGTAAAATCATTTAAAATTTAATCTTAAAAATTGATCGTTGCTATGGAGTCCAAATCAATAGCCGCTGATAAAAACTGGTCGTTGATGCTATTGTAATGCAGAACGGTAAGCAGGTTGTGGTACGAGTCTTTTTTGTGTTCTTGTCGGTTTGTCAGTATGTATTGTTTAAAATATTTTGACCGCTTTGTAGATATAGATGATTTAGTCCCTATAAAAGTAGTATAGTTTGACATAATCCATAAGTATTAAGGATAGCTGCCTAAGACCATTGCTACAGATTTAGTGTCTGAAAAAACGGCCAATGACCAGTGTTGCCGTTTTGGCTATTTATAGCCAAAAGTGGCGTTTTTTTTTTGCTCGTATTGAGTTTTGGCTATTTTGCGATTTTATTTTTCATTTGGCTATTTTTTTTTACTCGGCTATGTTTTTGCATTCCAGCGAAAATTATTTTTTTATTTCACATATAAAATTTTCAATTGCCGGAGAATCCCCAAAGAATTGCTGGGAAGATCAAGCAATTGCCTTCTATTGTAATCTGCTTAGGCCGATTCGCCGGGAAGATTCGCCAATGAACCGCCTAGAGGAGTAACAAGCAATTCGCCGAAAAGGGTGTCAAACGAAGTCCATTTAAGAGTCCTCAGCAATTTGTTCCAAAGCATCGTTGTTCTGTCCGATTTCAATGAATTTTTTGTGAATTTGTTTTTATTTCTCTTCGATATAATGTGACGTTGCTTCAAAACTATACTAGTTCAACTTTATAATTGATTTTACGATTTTTCAGAGCCTGCTTACTTTTTCCATGATAGATTTTGAACATTTTTCAAAAATCCATCTTCCAACAATGGCTGAAATTAGTAAAGGAAGATTTTGAAAATTTTCGTGACTAGCGCATTCATTGCTTGAGCATTTGAAAAGCGATGCATTTTCCCAAAAAACATTTGGGAGAATTACTGGTACATCGCAAAATCCACTTCTCTGCCAATCGTCTTCCAAATGTTTGCAGGGAAATGATTTAAAATATTCACGTGAGGGTGAATTCTCTCTTCATTTGAACACGACCTGCCAGTGATGCTAATCGTGCAGCCGAGCGCAAGAATATCCAATAATTTGACATCTATAATCATGTGCCACATGAGAGTAGCAACAATGTATATAATTTTGATCATTGAAAGTAATTGGTGGTTTGTTTTCAAAAGTAAAATTAAGCAAGTCAGCATGGAAAAGTAAGTTGATGTTGCACTCCGCCACACATAAAACATTCTTCACTTGATTTCACTTTCTCACCTTCTTATCTATCTCCCATTTCTAAACCATGGTAGACTTGACTGAATAGGTTTGACACCTGCAATAGTTGGTTCGAAGATAAAAAAAAAATGTAATACTTTTCTTACTTCCGAAAATGCAAACCTTATTTTTATAAAGTTTTTTCTACTTTTATCAAGTAAAAAATAAATGAGCTAACGTCTTTCTATATTAAAGGTCCGTCTATTTAAAGGATATATGCCCTTAATATTTTTAAAATATGCTCTTATATTTTGAACATATAATTTTTTATAACATATTTTAAAACAACCATGTTTATAAATCTGTTTCCAGTAAAAAATGGTACTATGTTGTACAAAAAACTAGTTAGTTAAAAAGGTATGAATGTTCTTTTTTATAATACAATTAATCAATCTTTTGGCTATTTTTTTTACATTTTGGCTGTTTTTATTTTGTATTTTGGATATAAAAATAAATTTACTCCGACAACACTACCAATGACTAGTATTTCTCTCATCAGCAGAGAGATGCTTCTCTTTTTGTATCTGTAGTATGGTAGGTGCAACACCATCCCAGCAAAATTTTTGATACAAACTACACTCAGAAAAAAGCGGCCATGTAAAATTAACGTTTTGTAATGTTATTTCCAGTGTAAATCAGAAAATGTGGATTTAACGTAAGTTGAATTGTTGAATTGATAAGAAAAATATCAAATTGATAATGTAATGTTTTACGTTGCAATATCAATTCTTAATGTTAAAATAACATTTAAAATGTTTTTAGTTCATTATTGTTTACTGTACAATTGATAGTATTTCATATGCATTTATCATTATAAATGTAGATGTCAACAACAACCAGATGTAATGTTTCTTTAAGCGCTGAGCAGGTGACCGTGGCACACAGGTTATGAGTGTGGCTTTGGATGCCCGGAGCCCAGGTTCGATTCCCACTCGTGGCAAATTATTTTTCAATACATTTTTTTTTATCTGCATTAAAGTACTGATACTTTTTGATATTTTAAGTGTTAAAATAACATTATTATTTGACAGTTATACATTTCGTAATGTAAAAAGTACATTAGGATAATATCAATTTTAACATTTATTAATGTCGGACGACTTTTGTCAACTAAAAATGTCAATTTTACGGTTGTTTATTATATTTATATTATATATTTATATTATATTTATATTATATTTTACACTGCTTTCACTGCTTTCTCCTCAGCCTTATCGAAAAGTGCTTTCAGGAGGCATACTCAGAAACTTCCAGAATTCTATTTGAATGCTGAGCAATGGTTAAATATTTTCTTAGAAGCATTTTGTCTAAGTTTTCTGAATCAAGGAATGCCTTTTTAAAGTTTTCCTGGAAAATACCTGCTATAATCATTTCATTGCAGGCCTCAAATAAATCTTCCATTTTAAAATTCTAGAAGCACTTCAAGAGAAGACTAAGGAACGCATTACTCTCAATGACATATATTGGTTAAAAGAATGCATTCTGCGTATGAAAGTAGAAGAGATGGAACTCACGACTCTCCATTCATGACCTACGAAAGAGAGGAACGACATCATGTACAGTTTCAGGAAGACAGCATTGCTTTATACACATACCTATATTTGAGTACACTCAGCTCATGAACAGAAACACAAAACCAGTTTAAGAGACTCTTGACAACAACTTCGATTTTAAATGATGAAGCAGCGGCACGCTTATTTCTTGTTTACTGTAAAGGACTGAAATTAACATATATTTAATGAAAGCAAAATAAAAATAAATAAATTAGTTCTGATATTTTGAACGAAAACCAATGTGATGTAGAATTTATTATATTAATGAAAAAACTGATCATTAATTCTACCTAACAAAACATGAACCGGACCCACGTCCACTGGATGCAAGTCTTTCACGTTACCCACAAGGCTATCGCAATTGTTGCTTAAGCACTTAGGGACGTGGCACAGTGCGGTCTTTTCAATTCAAGCATGCCAAAAGATATATTTTAAAAAAGTATTAAAGGAAGAGGAATGACAATTTTGCTCATAGCTAAATTAGGCAAAAAATAATTCTTACAAAAAATGGTCGTGGGTTAACTGCCACGCCTACCTCCAATGCAACTGGATATATGCTACAGTTCTTCGATGGAATGGAACCCAACTTGGGTTGTATATATGCTAGGACTATAAAATTCGATTTGTTCATTTTTGTTTCAACGAAAAGGAATTTGACACAATATTCATGGACATGGCTTGTGGTGCATTGTTTGTGGTGAATTTTTAGAGTCATAAATCTATAAACATATTTAAAATTTTTTATCAAAAATGTTTGTAATAGATAAAGGGTAAACTTTTATCATACACTCAGAAAAAAAACACATATCTGTTCCGGTAAAAAGTTTCTCTTTTTTCGATAATAGCAATTTTCTCTTTATTTTTATTTATTTATTTATTTATAGAGATCTTTATTAGTACAATAAGAACGAGTTCTTTTCGTGTACAAAGATATAGATAGCATCAGGGATATTCCATTTAAAAAAAAAAATTTAACATAACTTATATACTAACATTAATAAAGTTAACATAGATTATAGTATTAGATTCATTTTGATAATATGGAGAATATAACTTAGAATATACGAATTTGAGATTACTGACATTAATGAGAAAAAAAAACAAGAAATAAATGAATAAAATATTTAAAATAGAGAAAAAAAAATTAAACCGATGATAAATTAAAACATTGAAAATGAAAATAAATAGATTAACAAATGGGAAATAGAAATACAGAAAAGAGATAGAAATCTGGTCATTTTTTGAAGACATTCGGAATTAAGAAAAATGATTTAAAACGGCCTGCCTAAATGTGCTTTCATTACAAATAGATTTAATGTGACTGGGTAACGCATTCCATAATCTTATGGCATTAACGAAAAATAGCCTAGTTGAGTTAAGAGAATTAAAGTTAAGTATTATCATCATATTACTGCGGGCGGATTGTGGAACTTTACGCCGAATCAACTTATGTAGGAATATGCAGTTACGAGCATTAAGATAGATTATTATATCACGACCTAGAATACCATTCTTGAACTGAGATATGTGATCAAACCTACGAATATTATAGACGTATCGCGTTGCATGGTTAAAAGCAATTCGCAATTCGTGCTCAGAACAAGAATCTAATTTGCTATAAATAAGCTCAGAATAGGTTATTGCAGGGATTATCATTTGCAACACTAACTTACGCCTGGTATCAACAGGTGTAAACTGGGCTGACATTCTTAAGTTTCGCAGGGCATAATAAATGTTATCAAATAAAATTTTCTTAAATAAAAATAAATTTTCACACTTTCGAAGATATATTACTTTACTTCTAGGAAATGGAAATATTTCAATGTATTTAATAATGATAAGTATTTTTCTCGCACAAAAAATTTCGAGAAAAATTTTTTGAAAATGAACAACTTTTTTTATATTTTGTTAAGAATTTACTATGAGTAGTATTTTCTTCAATAAAAACTAATCTTTACTCAAAAATTAAAAGTCTTTTTCTCTAAAAACGATATATTTTTATATATTTTTCTTTATCGTAGAAGCTTTTTATCATTTTTAGGGAATTTTTAAGATTACATTTAGAAAAATGCATTCTCTGGTGCAAAGTCTATATAATTTTTCTCTAAATATGAAGCCTTTTTCATAATATTTCGAGAAACTTTTTTCTGAGTGTACTTGAAAATAAATAATATTATAAACTTAAACTTTAGATTTAAGATTTAATAAGGCATAGCAACTTCAGCTTCTATGGGTCATATAGAGTCAAGTGAAGGTTTTTCTGTTTTGTTTGCTTGTATTACTTTGCTCTTGGTACGTTAAGTACGTTTTATTATGGTACGTTTTTGATATGGATAATGAAAGTAAAAATTAAAGACCAAAAATAGAACATTAAATTATTTTCTTTTATGAATTATCTTATTGTAATTTATATTAATTAATAATATTAATAATTAATAATAAATTAAGAACATAAAATTTAAATAGATTGGAGAGAGAAAAATAGAGGGGAAACAGAGTTAGAAGAAAATAGCTAAGAAAATTTTTTGAAGATTAAATGCGTAAAGTTACTTTTATTAGAAACGCTTTTTATACTATTAAGTAATGAATTCCATGAATAGCAGCGACGAAAAACAATCTACTGGAGTTGAGATAATTAAATATTGGGATCATGAGGTTCATGTGTCTTCTTGATCTGCAAAACTTCAACTTTTCATAAAGATATGTAGGAAAGATATATAGGACTACGTGTGTAAATGATTCAGTGAAGGAAAATGCAGTATCTAGCTTCAAGTTTACTTGGTAAATCGCGACCAAGTAATTTTACAAAAGGCCGATATATGATCGTACTTATTAACACTGTATACATAGCGAGCTGCATTATTAAAAGGACCAGGAGTTTATGCAAGTACCCGGTGTCAGGCTTGCAGTACACGACTTCAAAGTATGATGTGATTGACATAATCAGCTGCAATACTAATTTTCTTTTCGTTTCAACGGGCGCAAAACCTGATGTCATCCAGAGATTACGAAGAATATAGTACACTTTTTTGATGCGATCGTTACAGGCCAGGGATGAGTTTAATTGAAAACCAAGATTAATAACCTTACTAACAAGTTTCAGTTAAACGTTATTTAGTAGAATAGGAGGCACTAGCAAAAACTTGTAAATACTTTTTCTCTCACAATTTTTATATTCTCTCATTGTCCTCTCTCGTTGCAAGTTTTTGAGTTCGTGAACGCTTTTCAAGTACAAATTTGTAACAATTTGTAACAACTTTTTGTTACTGAACAGACCTAATATTGATTTTTAGATATAGACAAAACAAATGCTGTCAAGGGGTTCAGCGTAAGCAAGTTTTCATCAGCCCATTTATATACTGAAGATAAGTCCTCATAAACTCTAGCACAAAGATTTTCAAGTAGACCTAATGGTCTGGAAAGGTACAATTGGAGGTCATCAGCATAGGCATGCATAGAGACGTGGTGACATTTGCTGAAAATATTATTTATGAGCACTGCAAATAACAACTGTCCAAGTACAGAGCCTTGCGGTACTCCACTAGAAGAGCTTTTTAGCATAGAAAAATTTTGACCCACATGTACTCTTTGGGACCTACCTTCTAAGTAGTTTCTTAGAAAACAGACGGATAGGATAATATCGTTATATCCCAAAAAAAATTTTTATGATGGATATATGAAATTTTAAACACAGATAGATTATATATAGTATGTTTCCTTTTAATTTGCCCGTCATAAAGAAAAGTAGATTTACACCATAAAATCGTTTCTGCTAATGAATACTTAAAAATTCTATCTTACTTAAAATTCTGAAGATTTTTCATTCTCGCAACTACTCGCGAGATATTTTCTCTTAAATATTTAGTACAAACACATTTATTTCTTTTGGTTATAACCCTGCAAACATTTGGAAGACGATTGGAAGATTAGAAGATTTGGCGACGCGCTAGCGATTCGCCTAAGGGTTCTTTGGAAGAGTGATCGCTTTTCGATCGCCGAAGCGATGAATACGCGATTCTCAAAAAATTTAAAAATCTTCTTTCGCTCATTCCGGCGATTGTTGGAAGATGGATCGCTTTTCGATCGCCCAAGCGATGAATGCGCGATTGACAAAAAATGTTCAAAATCTTCCTTCGCTCATTCCGGCGATCGTTGGAAGATTGATCGCTTTTTGATCGCCCAAGGGATGAATGCGCGATTCAAAAAAATTTTAAAATCTTCCTTCGCTCATTCCGGCGATCGTTGGAAGATTGCTTTTTAAAAAATCTTTTCAAAATCTATCATTGTTATATGAAGCAGGCTCTGAAAAATCGTTTAAATTAATCAAAAAAATTTAACTTTTAAAAAATTTCATGAAACTGGGATAAAACAAAGTCTGAAGAGCCCGCTAGTTCAAACATCCAATAACTTGTAACATTCAACAACGATGCTCTGCAACAAACAAAAACCCCTTCTGCCATTCGTTGGCGAATCGCTTCTCCTCCTCCTTTCAGCGAATCGTTCGCGACTCTTCCTGGCGAATCGCCTAAGACTCTTCTCGGCGATTCGTTGGCGAATCTTCCCGGCGAATCGCTTAAGACTCGTCTCAGCGAATCGTTCGCGACTCTTCCTGGCGAATCGCCTAAGACTCTTCTCGGCGATTCGTTGGCGAATCTTCCAGGCGAATCGCTTAAGACTCCTCTTGGCGATTCGCCGGCGAATCTTCCCGGCGAATCGCTTTTATGGCCTCAGCTGCTTACATTCGGCGATTCCCGGAAGACTCTCAGAAGAGCTCGCCGGCGATCGTTTCATCTTCCAAGCGATTCGCTGGAGATTCTCAGACGATTACAAATGTTTGCAGGGAATCGTCGCGTTGAAAATCGTTGAATATTTTGAAAAAAAAATAATTTTTTTCCTTCAATTTAAATTTTTTTTTTTAAATATTTTTTCAGAAGTTTTTTAGAATTAAATCAACATTAAAATTATTGCAAAATCTTTGTAAGATCCTGTGTTATCTTCGTTTTATGTAGACATACAAAAATAACATTAAATTAAATTTTTTATTGTTTTCTTAAAGTTCCAACTTTGACGAATTTTAATAACATGAATATATTTCTGTCCTAAACAGAACCCGTTTCAATTCGAAGAAAAAAGTTCAAAACGGATTCGTATATGAAATCCTTTCCGAGTTTGAGACGAGTTCGAGAAACCGGATAGAGCGATTCGCGTTTCTGATAGGAATTTAATACGAAAACGGATCAGTTACATTATTATTATCAGTTATTTCATCAGTTATTTAATACGAAACGGATACGAAATGCAATCCTCTTCGGATAAAATATACGAAAAAGCGATTCTTTCTCGAATTTGAAACAGATTCGTTTGGCTCGCTGGCCAAATACTTAGAAAAGTTGAAAAATTATACTTTATCCCAAACAACATTAGGTATTCTGTGAGTCAGTTATAAATTCAGTCTTTAAACAGAACTACTGTTGAATATCTTGAAAATTTTCGTCACGAATTAAACTTTATTGAAATCATTTCACCTCACCCATATATCAACTCATACCAACTTATTTGAATAACCTAAAATTAATTCCTCAAACCGTAAAAGTTTTTAACTTGCCACACTGAACCAAATATCGTACATAAATATTATGTATGCAATACATTAAAAGTTACATTAAAAATTACATTGGCAAAATGAAAAAATACATTGTATGAACGTAAATTGTACATTAATCCTTACATAAAATTTAAAATCAATGTAAGGGTACATTTAATAAATGTAATCGAATACATTAAGAATTACATAAAGAACTACATTGGCCTAATGTAAAACTACACTAAGGTAATGTATAATTTGCATTGAGAAAAGAAGAAATAATGTAAGATTACATTGTACAAATGTATAGAAATACATTCCAGGCTAAATTAAGGAAATCAATGTAGAGTTACATTTGATCAACGTATGTTTACATTAATCTGTACATTGTCATAAAAACCAATGTACGACTACATTGCACTAATAAAATAATTACATTAAATGAATGTAAACACTGGTAATTTTTTGTAAAACCCGTTATTCTCTTTAACTTCTTTGTCTATTTGGTCGCGAAGTTAATAAGTGTCTATTTCTTTGTCTAGTGAAGTTGATTGATTTGCAAAGCACAAAAATAATAAAATATTAAGTGAGTGAGTGTTCTAATTTTTAATTTAAAAATTTTATGTTTTCTGTGTGAGAGAAGTTTTTTAAATATAAATAAATTAATTTATCATTTGAAAACTGAAAATGAAATAATTGAAACATTTCCAAATGAAAAAACTAGTTTCTACAGATGTGATAGAAGGGGTAAACTTTACACAAAATATATAAACCTGAAGCAGAAACATATACAGACCGTAATAGTAAATAAACCAAATAATCTTCAAACAGCACCTAAGACAAATAAGGTGCAACATATGGGTAAGTATTGAAAGTCCATGTTATTCAATATTTAAATTAATATAATTTATTTTAAATATTAGTTTCAGAAGAAGATGCAGAGCAATGCGTGCGAAGTTTGAAATTTGACAATTTGTCGGCTGCTCAGTCTCATTCCATCTGGCAAGCATGCTGTCAGCACAGAATAAAACAAATATATACAGAGTGTCAGAACATGGCAGAGATTTTTAAGTTATGGCCGGAATATAAACGAAAATCGGGGCAACTGTTGGTATGATATTCCAAACATCAGAAATCCACATTAAGTACATTATTTTAAACTTAAACAGATTGACAGGGATTTCACAGTTCTTTTCCCTAAACATATTGGGTTTTTAGAGTCGTGGAAACCAAAAATGAAAAAGCTGTATACGTTTCTGAAGAAAGACGATACCATAAAGGATGTTGGACTGCGAAGTCTCCTTCATACAATTTTAGAAAGTGACATTGAAATAGGTAATAACTAATATTGTTATTTAAATTTTTCAAAAATTAAAACTTTTTTGTTTTAGATAGCGAAACATACATTTTTAAAACTCTTTGGTGTCTTCATGGCTACCTGTGTCCCACTACAAAAGTTATTCGAAAAGACAATACTGGAAACAAGACCACAACAAAATTTTCCATACGAGATTCACAAGAGTCATTTATTTTCGTTGGTCAGTGCCTGCAACATCTAGAAGATCACTTAGATTTTTTAAAAGAACGTGGAGAGAATATTCAGCCGTTTATACTAGCCATATCCAGTCTTCAGTACACGGAATTCAGTGATTTTTTTATTTACCTGGATGGATCCAAAATAAAGTTTGAAAAGTTTTTGCGTTGCTTAGACATTTGCTTCAAATCTTTTCCTTTGTTTCACCTTGAATATCCAAAAGCTTCTACACTATTTTGGAATTTTATCGAAGCTTATTTTTATGATATGTCTACCGAAGTAAAACAATCACCTAAAATTAATATATTATTAAACGCACTCAAAAATCTTAATCTGAAGTTCTTATTTGAAAATAATATAATACTTTAAACATTTTTTAAATAATTTGAACATAATACAATAATTATAATTTTTGTGTATATTAACACCTTATATCTTTTTCTTAAACAAAATATGTTCCTCAATTGTACAACAATATAAATAAATTAATGAATTCTCAAAAAAAAATTGAAATGTATACCTACATGTATATATGAAAATCACAAAATAAACAATTTGAAGATGTTTATAGTTGGAATGATACATAATTTTACTACCCGTCTATTTTCAGGTGTCGTTTTTGGAGCGTTACAGAAGAATACAAAAGTTGATGTTCTAGTATGTATATTCATTGGGTCAAAAAAGTCTGGTGTAAGCACATAATTTATAAACACAAATAAAATAACTGAATTCATACGCGAAAAAACTTTAAATATTTATTTTACATAACATAACAAGTAATCTTTCATCAATCAATCTCAATATTGCCTTCAAAATATTCTACGTAAATTTTTACTTTTGTCTTATATTTATTTAATAATGTAAGAATTTTTGTGTATTTTGTTATGTTTTTGAAAGATTTCTTGTTATGTTATGTAAAATAAATATTTAAAGTTATTTTCGAGTATGAATTCAGTTGTTTTAATTTTGTTTATAAATTATGTGTTTGCCTGCAGACTTTTTTTACCCACTGTATGCATGTATTCATATAATGTAACATTCATCAGATCAATGTAAAATACATTGCATTATTTGATGTAAGAATACATTCACGGAATGAAAAATGTATTAGATGAATGTAAAATACATCCAAGAATTCAATGTAAAAAAACATTATTTGAATGTATTATACATTCAGTTAATAAAAAATACATTGATTAAAACAATGTAAAAGTACATTGTCTAGATGTACGAAAATTAAATCAATGTAAAATATTATGTATCACGATACATTAGCCCAATGTAGAAATACATATATATGATGTGCACTTACATAGGCTCCATTTTAATGTCAAAATACATACTATTAATGTAATTTTACCTTGATAATATGTACGTTTTTGGTTCAGTGCATAATAAATATGCGTAATATTTTTTTTTTATTTCTATAACAGGACCTTAGGCGCCACTGTGCGTGCAGCAAAACTTTGTTCGGCTCTATTGTTGCTCTAAAGAATCGTGTTCTATGCTTGCTTTTGGCTTTAAAAACTTGGACATATTTCGTAAGCTTTGAAGTATGGCTGTTATTGAAGTGTAAGGGTCAAACTGTTGCGTCAACCGCTGTCTGAGCTAAAAAGTTTGAATATTGAATTATTAGTGCGATAAAATATTACATTTAACACTGCCAATTATGCAATAACTTAAATACAAAAGGAACTCATAAATCTGCGAATTCAAAAGCACTTTTATTTAAAAGTTTTTTATTTTTTGTTTTAAGCATAATTTTTAAATTATTAATAATTTCAATCATGTTGCAGCACTATAAATAATAATTTATATAAGAGATTTATATGAATAGCCATGAATGAAAACAAATATAGAACATATCCGAATATTCTATATAAACATTTGTATGCATTTAATGTGTAAGTTAGGGTTGCCATGTGGCCTGCTGTTAGCCAATTTTAGCCACAACAGTTTTGCTCATATATATATTTGTTGTTGTTTATTTATTGACTCTGCTGTATAATCTGTGGCAAAACAGATGAATGGGAAAGCATGGACAGACGGATGAATAGTCACTTGGACGCCTAGTTCTGACCGTTGAATGCTTCATCTGTTTGCGCTTGTATTGTTGTGTTCTTTTTTTGTTAACAGTAATTAGGTGGTCCATAGGAATTTTGATGATTTATGACTTTGGAAGTCTCCAAAATGTTATTCCTGTCATTTTTAATCTTATTATTGCAATGTTTTTTAATACGACTGTCTGTTGGTTTTGTGAATTTAAAACAAAAACAAAAGTTCGTTCCATCGTCTGGAGCAGTAAAAAACTTGCGAGCCAAAATGATGATTCATTAAATATATGTTTGTATTCTGTTAACACGGTGTGAAAATTTTAATGTCTTCCATTTATTAGTTTTGTATTTTTTGCTATGTTGTGTTCTCCTACGAATTTTTTGTATTAATTCAAATTTGTTGTTTTCTGCTATAACTTTGCTCTTTTTGGCTTATGCACTTCTCTAGCAATGCTGTCTGAACTAGGTCAAAAGTTATTAAGACAAACAGCCAAGCATGTCTTAATTTGGCAATAAGCAAAATGGTTGGTCAAAAACCAATTTGTGTCTTGTTTTGGAAAGTTTACACAAGAAGATTGAGATGAGGATTTTTCAGTCAGCTATGCGACGTTCAAAACATAATTAACCTTGAGCAAAAGTTCTTAACATTCATCACTGTAAGTCTATTAAAACTTCTTCAAGCCATCGGCCCATCCTTATTTTATTGTTATACTTATTTATGCATGGAATATTTTCAAATCATCATGTGAACACATAAATGTATTGGCAAGATAAAGAAACAATTTTTGTTAAATTAAAGAAACCATTTTTGGCTTGCCAACAATTTGTATCAAATTCGAATACAAAAGAACCAATTTAGTTTCAAATAATTTTTGGAATTATGTCACACTTTGTAATTCGATGGAGAAAACCTACAAATTACATAAAAAGCTATGCAAATAAATTCACACACAGCGCACACAACAATGCTGAAGTATCCACACACACATACTATAGTATAAAATAGATGAAATATGGGCTTATGTAACCAACGGAAACTGTTTGAATAGCGATAGGTATCTCACCGTCATACAAATTATGACAAAGCAATAAACACGTATTGTTGAAAGAAAATAAAATAAACAAAAATAAAAATATAATAAAGAGAAAGAAAGAAATATATTAAAGAAAGCTATTTTACAATTTTCAATACTTTTATTCTGTTCTTCAGGTTTTTCGAAAAGTTCATGAATGTAGGTTTTTTGGTAACTACAGACCTACTGAAATTAAAGCTAGAATTCCCGGTTCTAATCAGTTTATTTTAAATAAAACCAATTAAAAGCAAAATTTCTTTTTCAAAATTAGTCCTAAGGACGACTATTTCTCGAGAAATACAAAGAAATAGTCGCAAGAGTTTCTTTCTATACAAGTATCTCGGAACCTATTGTCCTAAAACGACTTATTTTTCTGGGCGAGATTATATTCGGCCACCATATGTAACCATCATATTATAGTTCATTCCCATCATATTATAGTTATTATACATTACTAATCTTTCTTTATGCATAATGCCATACTCAAAGAAAGTCGAGTGGATTTATCTAAAGTTTTTAACCAAGAATTAACTTTTATCATATTATTATAAGCGACAAATCTTCATTAGAAAATCAAGATGAATTTTGGGTATGCAAAAAGCGTGCTCTACATTTTTTTATTTTGTAGTTAAGGGCTTTGTTATGCTGGGAGATAAATGATACCCGGTCACGTCACTTTTTAAGCTCTTTTTCGTACAGCAAAGTATGTTTTGCATTCAGTCATTTGATCCCTGAACACTTTATGCTCCTTTTAATACTATAAGTGTTTCATTATTGTCTTCATACGTACGAACTGTACTCAAAAAGCACTATTTTTATACCAAAACACATATGTTGTAAATAATTCCACAACGCAACACTGTTTTGTTCTCGTGATTTCAAATTGTTCTTGAATCCGTGACCGTGGAGGGTCAATTAAAAAAAAAATTACTGCCTCGCTCTCTAATTTTCAATTTTCATTAAAACAACAACAATGCAAGACCGTAATGTGCCCTTGACCACCAGCATTAGATAGTCCTAACCGACTTCTTGATGTGATTTTTTATTTTCATTTTTATTTTTGTGTTATTTTTATTTTCATTTTTATTTTTATTTTTATTACTATTTTTATTTTTATTTTTCTTTTTATTTTTATTTTTATTTTTATGTTTATTTTTAATTTTTATTTTTATTTTTATTTTTATTTTTATTTTATTGTTATTTTTATTTTTATTTTTATTTTTATTTTTATTTTTATTTTTATTTTTATTTTTATTTTTATTTTTATTTTTATTATTATTTTTATTTTAATTATTATTTCTATTTTAATTATTATTTCTATTTCTATTTCTATTTCTATTTCTATTTCTATTTCTATTTCTATTTCTATTTCTATTTCTATTTCAATTTCAATTTCAATTTCAATTTTAATTTCAATTTCAATTTTAATTTCAATTTCAATTTCAATTCCAATTTCAATTTCAATTTCAATTTCAATTTCAATTTCAATTTCAATTTCAATTTCAATTTCAATTTCAATTTCAATTTCAATTTCAATTTCAATTTCAATTTCAATTTCAATTTCAATTTCAATTTCAATTTCAATTTCAATTTCAATTTCAATTTCAATTTCAATTTCAATTTCAATTTCAATTTCAATTTCAATTTCAATTTCAATTTCAATTTCAATTTCAATTTCAATTTCAATTTCAATTTCAATTTCAATTTCAATTTCAATTTCAATTTCAATTTCAATTTCAATTTCAATTTCAATTTCAATTTCAATTTCAATTTCAATTTCAATTTCAATTTCAATTTCAATTTCAATTTCAATTTCAATTTCAATTTCAATTTCAATTTCAATTTCAATTTCAATTTCAATTTCAATTTCAATTTCAATTTCAATTTCAATTTCAATTTCAATTTCAATTTCAATTTCAATTTCAATTTCAATTTCAATTTCAATTTCAATTTCAATTTCAATTTCAATTTCAATTTCAATTTCAATTTCAATTTCAATTTCAATTTCAATTTCAATTTCAATTTCAATTTCTATTTCAATTTCAATTTCAATTTCAATTTCAATTTCAATTTCAATTTCAATTTCAATTTCAATTTCAATTTCAATTTCAATTTCAATTTCAATTTCAATTTCAATTTCAATTTCAATTTCAATTTCAATTTCAATTTCAATTTTAATTTCAATTTCAATTTCAATTTCAATTTCAATTTCAATTTCAATTTCAATTTCAATTTCAATAATTTTGTTATTTGTTATTTGTTACTTGATTTTGACTTTGATTTTGATTTTGATTTTGATTTTGATTTTGATTTTGATTTTGATTTTGATTTTGATTTTGATTTTGATTTTGATTTTGATTTTGATTTTGATTTTGATTTTGATTTTGATTTTGATTTTGATTTTGATTTTGATTTTGATTTTGATTTTGATTTTGATTTTGATTTTGATTTTGATTTTGATTTTGATTTTGATTTTGATTTTGATTTTGATTTTGATTTTGATTTTGATTTTGATTTTGATTTTGATTTTGATTTTGATTTTGATTTTGATTTTGATTTTGATTTTGATTTTGATTTTGATTTTGATTTTGATTTTGATTTTGATTTTGATTTTGATTTTGATTTTGATTTTGATTTTGATTTTGATTTTGATTTTGATTTTGATTTTGATTTTGATTTTGATTTTGATTTTGATTTTGATTTTGATTTTGATTTTGATTTTGATTTTGATTTTGATTTTGATTTTGATTTTGATTTTGATTTTGATTTTGATTTTGATTTTGATTTTGATTTTGATTTTGATTTTGATTTTGATTTTGATTTTGATTTTGATTTTGATTTTGATTTTGATTTTGATTTTGATTTTGATTTTGATTTTGATTTTGATTTTGATTTTGATTTTGATTTTGATTTTGATTTTGATTTTGATTTTGATTTTGATTTTGATTTTGATTTTGATTTTGATTTTGATTTTGATTTTGATTTTGATTTTGATTTTGATTTTGATTTTGATTTTGATTTTGATTTTGATTTTGATTTTGATTTTGATTTTGATTTTGATTTTGATTTTGATTTTGATTTTGATTTTGATTTTGATTTTGATTTTGATTTTGATTTTGATTTTGATTTTGATTTTGATTTTGATTTTGATTTTGATTTTGATTTTGATTTTGATTTTGATTTTGATTTTGATTTTGATTTTGATTTTGATTTTGATTTTGATTTTGATTTTGATTTTGATTTTGATTTTGATTTTGATTTTGATTTTGATTTTGATTTTGATTTTGATTTTGATTTTGATTTTGATTTTGATTTTGATTTTGATTTTGATTTTGATTTTGATTTTGATTTTGATTTTGATTTTGATTTTGATTTTGATTTTGATTTTGATTTTGATTTTGATTTTGATTTTGATTTTGATTTTGATTTTGATTTTGATTTTGATTTTGATTTTGATTTTGATTTTGATTTTGATTTTGATTTTGATTTTGATTTTGATTTTGATTTTGATTTTGATTTTGATTTTGATTTTGATTTTGATTTTGATTTTGATTTTGATTTTGATTTTGATTTTGATTTTGATTTTGATTTTGATTTTGATTTTGATTTTGATTTTGATTTTGATTTTGATTTTGATTTTGATTTTGATTTTGATTTTGATTTTGATTTTGATTTTGATTTTGATTTTGATTTTGATTTTGATTTTGATTTTGATTTTGATTTTGATTTTGATTTTGATTTTGATTTTGATTTTGATTTTGATTTTGATTTTGATTTTGATTTTGATTTTGATTTTGATTTTGATTTTGATTTTGATTTTGATTTTGATTTTGATTTTGATTTTGATTTTGATTTTGATTTTGATTTTGATTTTGATTTTGATTTTGATTTTGATTTTGATTTTGATTTTGATTTTGATTTTGATTTTGATTTTGATTTTGATTTTGATTTTGATTTTGATTTTGATTTTGATTTTGATTTTGATTTTGATTTTGATTTGTTACTTGTTACTTGTTACTTGTTACTTGTTACTTGTTACTTGTTACTTGTTACTTGTTACTTGTTACTTGTTACTTGTGTTCAGTCACGCCAAAATTTTGTATAGTCCGAAGAAATTTAGATGCTTTTAGATGCTTATAATTATTTTAACTTTTTTAATAATTTCGGAGTTTCCAACAAATTTCATAAAATTCATTTCCATTTTAACTAGAACCAACTCCACTTCTCCAAAATTCTGTATCATATCCTTTTGTACCTTTTTATACCTAAGACTTTTATAATATTTTTTTTTTTTATTTCTGTGTATTTTAATCCGAAATTTAGGGTCTATATTATTGGGGAAACCTAGAACAAAAATATCTAATGTAATACTACCTTAAGTAATATATATATTTCATGTCTTTTATATGTTATCTCTTCTGATAAGAAATTTCGAAATGTTAATGCGAAGCACCATGATCAGTACAGGATTTTTATCTCAAGAGTTCATGTGTGGTAGAATAACGTGATTTGACTTGCAGCTTTGATATCAACTGACATTCTTTCTCTAAGACCCTTCCTTTAAAGCAAAGACCTTCCTTTCATTTTTGACCTTAAAAAACGAATTGAATATTTCAGTCCTTAAAAGAATTTTGACCGAGCTTCTTATGATCAATTGTGTTGTACCTATATGCTTAATGCTGACGCTAAACTGCTCATGTACATATTCTCAAGAAGCTTGACCATCGAAAATAATATTTTTTGAGATAAATTAAAACTTAGATATCTTTAAAGTAAACCAGATGGTTTTTGTATTTCATATTTTTGCCTTTAAATTATATAAGTAAGTAAAAAATTTGTTATACCACAAAATAACATTAAAAAATCAATAGAGCAATTAGCAAAAAGTGGCCACACCACAAAAAAGGGGGCACAAATTAGTTTTAGCGAACATTATGAAGAAATTATTGATTGCGTGCATGCAAAAAATTTCTCACAAAATTGCCAATTCAGTAGCAACAAAAAAAAAAAACAAAAAATAAAAAAAAACCACAAATCAGATAAAATGTAGGAAAAACGACAGATGATAAAAAGCAGAAGCAAGAAAAAAGACCAATGATACGCCAAAAAAGCATGTTTATGTTAAGTATTTCAAATCGAAAAAGGGAAAGTTCGAAGAAAAAAAAGCATTAAGTAACTATTAAGACAACTTCAATAAAACGACAAAACCGTGACTCTTCAACTTCAACCTACTGGCTGCTACGCATATCGCGCACTCAGTCACTTTGTCCCCAGACATATGAGCGACGTTCATCCGATTAGCAGCGATTAAATACGCTGTCAGACTCGTATTGCTGCTTGTTACGTTGTGACTTTTTTGGTGACGATAACAACAATCAAACGAGCCAACAAAAAACAAATACAAAAAAACCAAAAATAAAAGGGCTCGGCCTAAAGCCACGTGAGATTCGACTAGGTTTTTCTCATTTATTTTTATTTCCTTTCTTAGCAATTCTTAACCATTTTGCAGGTTGTTTTGTTATTTTCATGTGTAAAGGTTCAGTCTGTTGTTGCCTTTCGAAGTCTGAGATTATTTGTGATTTTCATTTCTTTAGCGGATTACATTTAAGCGAACAAAAATCATGCCTAGCAGGCGTTGGAACGAAATCCCGCTTGTACCGGATGTCAAGTTGTTGTTGCTGGTGTTGTTTTTTTTTTTTTTTCGTTGTTTTTGTTGTTGTTCTTATTGCAATAGTAGTTTTGTGGTAAATTTGCAGCAACTTGAAGGTGAACTTAATGTCAACTTCCGGTTGTGGGCATAGTTTCCGCTGTTGGGCGGCTTACTGCGATGATGGCGAAAACACGTAGAAAAGAACCAATTAACGAAGGGCAAAACCACTGAATTTATATTTTCGCGACTTATGTAGGTCAAACAGGAACTTTGTACAAATTAAACTGTTGCAAGCAGAAAACTTCCTCTATAATTAAATTGATTTAAAGAGAAATTGGTTTTTTGGGTTGGGTGAAATGAAGTGGATTCGAGACTTCGAGACGCGAATACTTAAAGAATATGTTGAAAAAATAAGTTTTTTGCTAGTTTTAAGTGTCAAATATTTTTTATAAAACTAACAGAAAACTTAGGGTTGCAGAATATTTTCAAATTAAGCTCAATACTTTTATACAGAGACTTTATTTTTAAAAAAGTTGAGTCTTAGAAATTTATTAGACCCTATTAAGGTCTACAAATATTTATTGATATTATATTTTTATGAATAAATTTCCAATCTATTCATTAATTTTTGCACAATTAATTTTTATAATCTAGCGAAATGACTTTGTTTTTGAAGCTTAATATTTTCGCATAATTTTGATAGTGAATAAATTTTTATGCCTTTGTTTTTTGATTAAATTTTTATCATTTTTTATTCATCTCGACAATAACTTAAGAACAGTTTTCCGTCATAAAACGAAAATTTTCAACGATAACTAAGACATTATTTTATATTGATTCAAAGGAGCTTTTATATTTTGCAAATAATAGCACGTTCTGCGACCACTTGAATACAAATAACTGTTTAATAAGCTCAACTATTGTCAGAACATAATAGCGTTAAGTGCTATACACTTCAAGTAAATGGCAGTCGTAAACGCTTTCATGTTTTTTTTTTTTTATTGTTATATTTGGTATTCTGAAGACCACATTCACCAACCTTTCATCTTTATAATTGTTTTTTTTTTTTTTTTATAATGGAAAAAGGTTACAACTCAAAGAAATATAAATGTTGACTGAAAATGTGGCAAATTTCATCACTAGTCACTTAAAATAATCTAATGTTAAAGATCTGAGCCTAAAAGAAATCATTTGAATTAAGGACACCATTTACTTTGGCGACCCAAAATTTAATGCATCGTAAAAAGTAAATATCACAAAAATGATACAGATATCGTCAAATGGTCTTTTTTATAAGATAAGATAAAATATCAAACTTAATTTAAAAATTATTTGTTCTTATTGTTGTATGCCAAAGGTAGACCAGTAGAAGAATGGTATGGCGCTGGTTATTATTAAAAAAATGTTGGTGCACCTTTTGAACATGGAAAGTAAAACGAAAATATATTAAAAATTATAACCGTTAAATCGGAGTACTAGAATGAGCCTGGTTCTTTAAAATATAACGGAACTTTAGCATCCAACATCAAAATTTAAAAAAAAAGTATTTAAAACTTAAGAAACAGGTTAAGGTTTACTGTTTTTGAAAATACCCTCATAACTCTAGTACCGACGAAAATGTCTTAGTTATTATTATTATTATTATTATTAATCAATTATTATTAGTCTAATAAATTATAAAAACAAAAAAAGAGAGGCTTAGGTTTTTGGCCTAAGTTCTACCTATAAAAAAAACTGGCTTTGAAATAATCTTCAAAAAAATTTGTTCACCACAAAACTTGAATGAATGAAGGCCCCCTGACAGGGCCCAGGACAATCTAGCCCTCCAGAAATTACGTTAAACGACACAAAATCCCAAGTAAAATAAAAATGTTATATTATAAAAGCGTGAAAAGCTTGAAAAAAGTATCCAATTATATCAAGTATTTAAATTTCTCAATTGGCTTGTACGGAACAGCTTAAATGAAGAAGAACTTTAAGTGTTCGTAAATTTTGGTCTAGTAACAAATCACATGAGTTACATGAACAATTCATGATATCAATGCACGAAATACACAAAAAAAAAAAAAAAAACGTAAAAACATGAATATTTCATAAGTCTTGTGTTTAAAGTTCATAAAGTGTGGGTACAGGCTACTAGGTCGTTCAAGATGTTGCCGTCCTAACAAAGAAAACATACGATATTATCCAATATGAAATCGTGAATTTCTATAACACGTTCTGAAGTGGTCACTTGGTGCTCCCCCGGCGTGTCATGATGTTTAATCTTTTATCCACTTTTCCATTAACTTTTTTTTAGGAACTGGTCATGGCTTTCTATAACCGATATTCTTTTCTAAAAAATAATTATATTGCAAAAATTTACCACTTTTATTCAAAAATTACTTTTTTTACGTCTGCTACAGTGAACATTTTAATTTAAAATGACATAGTGTAAGTGTTGGTCGAGTACAATAAGAAACCATATTTGAAATTTTTAATGCATAAAATTTCATTTTACCAACAACTCAGCAATTTATCAACCGATTTTTTATTTCAAAAACGTATTGAATAGACATAATATAAAGCTTCCAAATTTTAAAATATGTTCATATCTGTAGTACTTTAAAAATATTTTTGAAGTGAAACTTCTTTGGCGGCGAGTGAAATTTCAAGGTCCTTTTTCGTGACGCTAGGCTAACGTTTTCAATTCATATGAAAATAAAAAAAAAATTACTGCCGCTGCCGAGAATTGAACCCCGAACATCGTTGCTTATGAGCCGGAATCTATTCCTTTACGCCATGTAGGCATATGATAAATAACCAAACAAAATGTAATTAAAACTGAACGCTTAACATACTGAAAATAACATAATTAACATTAACATTACATTAACATTAGCATTACATTATTAACATAACCGTAACATTAATTTTCATCCTACAAGTATGCACGGAAAAAAAATAGAAAAATAGCTTAAACAGGAGCAGAACGCGTTCGTGAATATAGAGAGCGAATTAGAGCTCTTAAGAATACAGCCGCAGCTGGGTCTGCAACTAATGATGAAAGTAAGGTGATTGCAACAACGGCTGAGTTTCAAAATGCATTTTTACGAAACATCAGTGTATTTTGGTGAATCTACAAAGAACCAATCCCCAAAAAAACACTGATGCATCTCAACAAAATTTTAAAGCCAACCAAGTTGATGCACTCAACAATAAACGTTCGCTGCTTTATGAGGCCCTCTAGCAACATAGCAATTATTATGATCAGGAAGCAGGAGGTAATAATGAACAACATTTGCTTCTGCTTTCGGAGGCTCCTTCAAAGAGTACTATGCAAATGCAATCCAGCATTCAAAAAGTAACAATGTTGAGAAGACATTTGTTGTCGAAAGCAACTAAAACACCAACTGAACTAAACAAGTACCGAAAATAACTGTTATTTTACAATTTTCAAATGAAAAAAATTGTGGAAAGACTTTTTCAAATATATTATGTAAAAATGTCCTCAGCCTCACGAAAACTAAGTGCCTTTTAAATTTGAAACTGATTCTTTAAAAGTTCATTTCTTGCCTAGTATATTTCGAGGAAAACTAAAGGTTACTTTTGACTTTTATTTTATCTGTCAAAAATAGCAGTTATTTTGTGACTTTTATTTTTTCGGTCAAAAATATCAAGCAATTTGTGTTTTCTTAAAGGCCGCTTGACAGATTGAACTGTTGACACTATGTGTAAAATGTCTCACCGATGAAATGAAAATAATAATATCAAAATTTTTTTATCGGTAAAATGACTTGAACAAATATAAATTACCTGATATTTTTGAACGAAAAATAAACGTCAGAAAATAACTGTTATTTTTGCCCAAAAAAAACCATAAGGCACAAAAAACTAACTTTTTTGGAAAAAATAAAAATTAAGAGATAAAAGTTAATATGTGACACTTTCGACAAAAACCATAGCCGTTACGGTCCCTGGATGCAAATCTTGAATCAACAAATTATTATTCCATTTCGTATTGATTGAATTTCTTTTCAGATACTTTCTCTCTCTATTTCACACTAAAATCTCTCTTATTTCTTACTGTTAAAGAAGTTTCACTTCTGCCACGTGTACGTTGCTACACGCGAGTTTTTTTTTTGAGTTATAATCGATCAAACCTAACCTTTTTGACTTTTTTTATTGTTTTTCCAACTTTGACGATTATTTATTCCCAAATTTTTGTTGAAAACTACTATAAACGCAATTATTTTCTTAAAGTAAAATTTATTAACAATAAAATAAATGCTCGTTTATAAAAATCGTATGAAAATTGATTGAGTTATTAAATTTTTAATAATTATGAAATAACGCCATCATCGGTTAGTTGGGAGCGTTCATTCATCACTTTGACGCTCATATACAAGGTGAGTTGGATAAAGAGGTCAATATAGAAACTGGTGATTCCTTGCATCAAAACATGAATGGGAGGGGGTTCACAAAAAATTGTATGGGAGGGGGTCCACAAACGTTTTTCTAAGGAGCCAGCAGGGAAAAACTATTTTCAGTGTGTCAACTTCTTGACCAAAAATGTATGATTCTTTCTCTATAAGGAGTTTTTTATTTTTATTTTTACGAACTCGATGCTTAGGTCAAATTGGGAACAATTGGTAAAAATGGTCGCTGAATCCGAATCTGTTGTTAGAATTTCAAAATGTTGTTATATTTGTGATTACAGTGGAATCTCTCTTGAGCGGACACCGAAGGGACCATTGAAATGCGTCCGTACAATGGGGGTGTCCGGTCAAGAGAAAACTACAATTTTAAATCAACAAAAAATTTTTCTAAGATTTAAAAATACTTTCTTAAAAAAAAAAATAAACAATTGAGGGGCTTATTGTAAAACATGATATGCCACATAAAAAATATTTCGAAATAATCGACCTTACCCTGCAAACATTTGGAAGACGATTGGAAGATTAGAAGATTTGGAAGATTGATCGCTCTTCGATCGCCGAAGCGATGAATACGCGATTCTCAAAAAATTTAAAAATCTTCCTTCGCTCATTCCGGCGATCGTTGGAAGATGGATCGCTTTTCGATCGCCCAAGCAATGAATATAAACAAAAAAACAAATTGGCCATTTCAGCCCTTGAAAGGACTTTGACCGAGCTTCTTATGATCAATTGTGTTGTGTGTGTTATTAAATGTTTGCACACAATTGACCGAGAACTGGACCTACATGTTTTATGCCGACTCCGAACGGCTAAAGTTCATGTTCTCAAGAAGCTTTACATGGCATTTTTTACTCTCTGAGGTTTGCCATTGTCTGCAGAGAGGTGGTGACCGATCAGAAAAATTTTTTATTGAAAAAACTTTTCGCCACGGCTGGGGATCGAACCCGGGCTCCGAGCATGCTAGGCCACACACTTAACCTGCATGCCACGGTCACCACAAGCAATGAATATGCGATTGACAAAAAATGTTCAAAATCTTCCTTTGCTCATTCCGGCGATCGTTGGAAGATTGATCGCTTTTTGATCGCCCAAGGGATGAATGCGCGATTCAAAAAAATTTTAAAATCTTCCTTCGCTCATTCCGGCGATCGTTGGAAGATTGCTTTTTAAAAAGCTTTTCAAAATCTATCATTGTTATATGAAGCAGGCTCTGAAAAATCGTTTAAATTAATCAAAAAATTTAACTTTTAAAAAATTTCATGAAACTGGGATAAAACAACGTCTGAAGTGCCCGCTAGTTCAAACATGCAACATTTTGTAACATTCAACAACGATGCTCTGCAACAAACAAAAACCCCTTCTGCCATTCATTTGGCGAATCGCTTAAGACTCCTTTCAGCGAATCGTTCGCGACTCTTCCTGGCGAATCGCCTAAGACTCTTCTCGGCGATTCGTTGGCGAATCTTCCCGGCGAATCGCTTAAGACTCCTCTCAGCGAATCTTTCGCGACTCTTCCTGGCGAATCGCCTAAGACTCTTCTCGGCGATTCGTTGACGAATCTTCCAGGCAAATCGCTTAAGACTCCTCTTGGCGATTCGCCGGCGAATCTTCCCGGCGAATCGCTTTTATGGCCTCAGCTGCTTACATTCGGCGATTCTCGGAAGACTCTCAGAAGAGCTCGCCGGCGATCGTTTCATCTTCCAAGCGATTCGCTGGAGATTCTCAGACGATTAAAAATGTTTGCAGGGGCTGTGTTAGAAATTTCAATGTTTGCTAGTATTTAAGTACTTCAGTATCAAATTAGTATTTTCAACTCTCCGAAGCAGAAGCGTAAATTATAGAAAGAACTTTAGATCGAAAACATTATATGAGAGAGAAAATATTGACCATTTCCACACTTAACTACGTTATGTGATATAGTTAATATGATAAACCGTGCCTTGTTGTTAAAGCGAACCCCTAAAAGAGTTTTTTTTTTGAAAAAATCAGAAAAAAATAAGATAAATGTCCGTTCAAGAGAATTTTTTTTGTAAAGCGGGCATTCGCGTCCGGTCATGAGAAGCTTCCGTTCAAGGGAACGCGACTGAAATGCTTTTCTTATGGAGCGCTGCCGGGATCTGACAACAATGTCCTTCTAAAGGGGATGTCCGCTTATGGGAAGTGTCCGTTAAGGGAGATTCCACGTATATAATTGACCAAATATGATTAATAAACGGCTCTTAAGTTAAATTTTAAGAGCCGATGTTGAATGTAAACCACACCTAAACGTCAAGTTTTTCTGCATTTTATTTGACATTTCTCAATTTTAGACTAGCTCAATTTGAACCATAGAAAGATACACAATCGAGCAACGCGTTAAAGTAATTCAGGCTTATTATTAAAATAGGCGTTCAAATCAAAATGCATATCGAGCACTTTTGAAGAAAATCATCTTTAGTGATGAGGCACATTTTCACCTCAGTGGATTCGTCAATAAGCAGAATTGCCGCATTTGCACCCACTAATGCACCCACAAAAAGTGATTGTTTGGTGCGGTTTATGGCCTGGCGACATCATTGGGCCGTATTTTTTCCAAAATCAGGACGGTCAGGCAATTACTGTGAATAGTGTTCGCTATGGTGAGATGATAACTAACTTTTTATGGCGCAAATTTGTAGATATGGATGTGGACAATATGTGGTTTCAAGAGGACCGTCCGGACGGTGCCACTTGCCACACAGCTAACGTAACAATGGCTCTTTTGCGCGACAAATGCAATGGCCGTGTTATCTCACGTGGTGGTGATGTCAATTGGTCGCCAAGATCATGTGATTTGACGACGTTGAACTTATTTCTTTGGGGTGATTTGAAAGAAAAAGTGTACGTCGATTAGCCAGCCAACAATTCAAGAGCTAAAGGATGATATAATTCGGCACATTAATGGCATAGAACCTCAATTATGCCTCAGCGTCATCGAAAATATACCAATATTATCAGAATAAAAAAAAAAATAAATTCCTTAATAATTTGTATTTTATTCAAAATCAACATCGGCACTTAAAATTTAACCACCCAATTTTATATATGAAGATATGAAATATATTAAGAGTTTTTCATATGACTATTTTGAATAACACCATCTGCCATTAATCTAAGCAAAAAGTCAAATAAATGCATTTAAAATATTAAGCTGCTGCAGAAGTTAAATGAAATTAAAATTTTTCCAAGAAATACAAATTAATTGCCCGTGTAAGCTATCCAGTTGTCAATCTGTGAATAAATGTTTGCATATCGATGCTATCGATAAACAAAGAAAATTAATGGCATGATTGAATTTCAGAAATATATTATTTTTTTTTTTTTAATTCACTTAATATTATTTCGCAACTTGCTGATACTGGATGAATTTGTGTGAAAAAGTTAAACTTTTAAAATTCACCAGTTCAGCTTATTGGAAAATGTGGCAAAAATTATATTTTTTATTGCCACTCTTTGCAAATATTGCAGCCCAAATAATTGTGGAAGAGGCAACACAGAATCATCTGGCACTGGCAGAATGTGTACGACTAGTGACAGAACGCTACATAAGTACCAAAACAAATACAGTGGTTATTTATGAAAAGTGCAGCAGCACTTGTGAAAAAGATTTGCAAAACTTCAACTGTCGCGTGCGTGATCATTATTTACAGAATTTGCAGGGTCTTGTAAGCTTACAGCTGTTTTTTGTCAGAGGCGATGATCAGCCCTGGAACTATAATATCTTCATAGTGGATACCAATTTCGCTTTTAGGTAAGTTTGAATTCAAGTTAAAATAGCACTCTTCTATATCTTAAAATTCTTTCTGAAAAGTGAATTACGTGTGCATATTCCCAACACTTTATATGAACGTGAATTCTACTTTATTGTTATCTTGACGCATAGAATACACGATAGGCGTGCACGCACGCAGATCATGAGAAAGATTTTTAAAATGTGCATTCATCTGAAAGTGATCAATGTCGTCATTCTTCAGCAGGAACCCGAAGTTGATAACAGCATCGGCTTCTATACCTTTTCCATGGCTGGCTCATTTTGCGGCACTTCCATCTTTATCGAAGAAGTAAATCGTTATCGCAACGGCAGACTGGAACGCGATAATCTATTTTCATCCACTCAGCATAACTTTCATGGCTGCATCATTAACGTGACTGCGCACGAGTTGTATCCAATGCTACAGTTTGAGGGTGATCGCCAAAGTCGGCAACATCTCATGGATGTTAATCGCTTATCTGGCATAGAAGGAGATCTTCTAAGAATTTTGGCCAAAGCCTTGAACTTTACGGTTAAGCTAGATTTTCCCAGGGAAAAAAGTGGCATATTCGTGAAACGCAATTCAACGGGTTGTTTTGCTCAGGTCTGTCGTACAATACTTTTTATTGTTTATTTTAAATGGTTTGAATTGATTTCTAGCTGGAAGCTGGTATTGCCGAAATTGCCATTGGCGCTTTCAGTAGCTCGGATCCGGATCGCTGTAAATTCAGTATTTCTGTGCCATACCATCAGAGTCAATACGTTTTTGTGGTACGCAGAGGACTGCATTTCGGCCCACTCAAGCAGTTGGCAAATCCGTTTTGTGGCAAAGTGTGGCTTACCATAGGCATAACCTTTGCCCTCTCTTTTGCAATATTCAAATATATTGACTGGCGCAAAGACGATAGAGTGCGTCACTTCATTCTTGGACTCCACAATAAATACCCGAACACAAATATGCTGACCATATTTTTGGGTAACCCTATCAATAGACCACCACGTCGAAATTTTGCACGTTTCTTGCTCATGTGCTGGCTGCTGGCCACCTTAATACTGCGCAACGCTTACCAAGGCAAGTTGTTTGATTCGCTGCGTGTCTCGCTTCGCATTACAACACCCAAAACCATTACCGAGCTTATAGATGCCAACTACAAGTTGCTCTCATCCTCTTGGGTCAGTTACTATCCACACAATCAAACCGTAATTATGTCTGATATAGGTAGACGTTACGTTAAAATTGATAGCACACCTCACCGCTACACAACCATCTCGATGTTGGAAACACTCGCTTATTACAATTGGAAGAAATGGAATACCAGCCGCATGACTTTTGTTGAGGAGCCCATTTATACGCTCCAGCTGGTGATGTATTTTCAGAAACATTCTGTACTGAAGCTTATATTCGATAATAAGATTCAACAATTGATGAGTTCTGGCATAACATCACATGTGGCCAAGACTCATAGTCGACCTAAGTATCAGACAATGAATAGCTTTATTCGTTTGTTGCCCAGCATAAGCAATGACATGCTGCGTGGATTGTACACATTATACGCTATTTTAATGGGCGTGGCGTTGTCATATTTCATTTTGGAGTTACTTTCGTTAAGAATAAAAATACTGCAACGTTTTTTCACCTGGGCGCACTGCACCGAGTGCAAGTGTTAGAGCACAAGTGTGCGCACAATTGATTTGGAAAGAGAAGATGATGTGCTGAAGTTTAAATCAATTACACGAATATCAGTTCGAATCAATGTCATCATCATCATCATCATCATCAGTTTCATCGTTCTACCTTTAACCAGGATGATGCATTTGATGCTGATGATAACAAAATGAATTCAACATCTGATATTGATAGCAGACTGAAATGTTGAAGAGATTGATGGCTTAACAGACATGCCGAAAAAATACAAAGGACTCGCTTATGAGCCTTATTGAAGGGGAACGCTCACACTCAGCAAAAAATGTTTGAAATTTTTAAGTAAATGTTAAAAAGTGTAAAAAATAATTTTCTTAATATGAAAATATGAAAAATAACAGTTAGTCGTTAACATTGCTTCAATGAATTAATTATAAATAAAATATATGCGGCAAAATTGCAGCTGGCTATGTACAACTTTTTACTGTAGAGTTTACCAGAAAGCTTAGAAGACCATATTCTGTACAAATATCACGACGAAATGGGTCATGACTTTATTTCAAAAAGTTATTGATTCTCAATAATGAGAGAAAAAGCTATCAACCATATTAAAAACTACTTAAGAGTAGCAAAAGAGTAGCATCCCATTCGGGGAAGTACAAATAGATCATTATGGGCCGGTAGTTGTAGATGCGAGTACTAAGTTTGTGAGACTGTATCTGACCAAAGCAACAAGTTCTTATGAAGTAGAGATTTAATAATCTCTATCAGAATACTCTTGATCTTATAGTAGTCCAAAGTATATTGTATCAGATAGAAAGAACTGTTTTAAATCTAAAGAATTCAGCGAATTTCTGGAAGAAAACAATGTCAAGCACATTAAAATAACCGCAAGTGCTCCACTGGCTAATGGTGGAGAGTGGATAGGATTAAAAGATCATTAGGATCTAAAATTGCTTGTTGATCCAGAGAAAAACATTTTTTGGAACTCGGTCTTAGAAGCAATTGAACATACTATCAATAATACTTTACATCGTGCAATTAATGAACATCCTATGTACTATAATGCATTTTTTGGCAAGTCAAAGAGGTAAAATGATAGATTTTCTAAAGGAAAGTCTATTGGAGGCTTACAAGAAATAGAAAAACGAGATCTTAAGGATGTTAGTAAACAAGCAGCTTAAAGCCAAGAGCCCAAAAAATGTTTCTGGATGGTGAAAAATATATGTCCCTGGTTCAAGGAACGCTTGTTTTCAAGAAGGATTTGAAAATATTATAACAGAGATCAGGTGATCTCAGTATCAGAACGGCAAATTATAATTTTATAACTATAATTATAGTATAATATTCACATAAAAACTTGTTGTATACATAAATATTAACTTAACTGCATATTCCTAGTTGCTATGTCCCTCTTGCTTAAATTTTTATAGCATTGTAAGCATTTTGAATATTGTAACCAAGCCATTTCGAAATACTATATATGTCGAAACAAAACGAACAATGCTTCGATAGTTTTGTTACATCTAAAAACTCCTTGAACTCTTTTAAATCTGCGGGAGGCGATGGAATACGAATACCTTTTTGTAAGCACAGACAAAGACATTTATTGTGCTTTGGTCTTTTAGGGGAGAAAGTATGATACTGGACAGCAGAGACGGACTGGGACCTATAATTTGATCTGGATAATAACATGACCGGTCATTCCTAAAAGAAGTTGATTAAATAATAATTTCATACATTACTGCGGAGAATAGTTGTACACTGTACAGTTTCTTAATGTTCTGATTTTCTAATATATTAATTGGAAGCTTTTATTGATAAGCAGGGTTCCTTGCAGTAATGGGAATATATAGTTGGGCAACTTTATGGATGTTGAAGTCACATAAACGATATTCCATATTCCTTTACCTGAAGCTTCAATTACTTCTGCAGCTAATGAAAATGCTGTACCGGAAACTTCAGTAGAAAATTCAAGCGATAACTTGGCAGCTCAAGCTATTGCTGTTCAACCTCTACCTGAGTTAATTATTCTAAAGGCAGTTTCGAGGACTAAGAACATTTTTATCTCTAGATTACAACCCGACACATCAACTAACAATATTTTGACGTTTGTCGAACAGTGTAATTTATTACCCCAAAATGCTTTTCGTTCATGTAAAAAACTTGGCAATAAGCCCACCCACGCCTCCTTTATTCTCACAGTTGCAGCTGAAGATTTTGCAGATGTTCTTAATTCTAATAAGTGGGCCGATAATATTCTCGTTTCTGAGTTCAAACCTAAAAATAAGTCTAGGAGGTCGAATAACATCGCCCGTCAGACCCAAAAAAACTAAAAAGGTTATCCCTTTACTATCAAAATGTAAGGGGATTGCGTTCTAAAACGCGGGACATATTTCTGTCGACTCAGAATTGTTCTGAAGATATTATCGCGTTTACTGAAACGTGGTTGAATGAAGACATTACTGACTTGGAGTTGTTTGACAATAGTTTCCAAGTATTTAGAAAGGACAGACACTCCAGCAATATTCTTTCTGTTGGTGATGGTGTTCTTATAGCTGTAAGGAACTGTTTTGTCAGTTCCTTTGTTGATATTCCCTGCGCATCTAATATTGAGCTAATATGCGTAAAGGTTGTACATTGTAGCTCAAATGTATATATAATTAATGCATATGTTCCACCAAACAGTAGTGCAGAGGTCTATACAAGTCTGGCAGATTGTCTAGACTTTATTCTTAATATTCTTGACGTTAATGACGACATTTTATTGTTGGGCGATTTTAATCTGCCTAACTTAAAATGGCATTCTTCTGACGATGATACATTTTTTTGTGCATCTAATGCGAAGACTCTCGGAGAGCATATATTCGTTGATAGTATATGTATGTTCTGACTTACAACAAGTGAGTTGTATTTATAATAGTCTGGAAAGACTTCTTGACCTGGTCTTAACTACGGACAGTAACAATGTCATTGTTAAGAGGGCCTTCCATGCTCTTACTACTATTGATGTATATCATCCACCATTGAGTATTTGGTATAAATCGGATAGAGAGAATATAGTGAATTCGAGTTCAATGGACAAGGTTTATGAATTCAATTTTAAAAAAGCTGACTTTTTGAAGTTGAATCAATTACTTAATAGTAAAGTTAACGTAATTTTAGAATATATAAATGGACATAATCTTAATGAATCCATTAATTTTTTCTATTTGGAACTCTTTGCTGTAATTTCTCAGTCCGTACCATATAGCCTCAAATTTGCGAAAAACTCGGCGTACCCTTGGTACACAAAGGAATTAAAAACACTTCGCAATAACAGGAATAGGGCTTGGAAGCGATATGTCTGTAGTTTGGGCTCAAGTGACCTAGAAACCTACAAACGTTTGTTTCTGGAATTTCAGAATCTCTCAGCTGTATTGTATAATGAATATTTAGACAATATTAAGCTAAGAATATTGTCTGATCCAAAGAGATTTTGGGGGTTCATAAATACTAAGAAAAAATCTGATGGATTTCCTTCATCCTTCAAAACTCTTGATGGATTTACGGACGATCCATCTATAATTTGTGGCCTTTTTGCCAATCGTTTCAAGGAATCTTTTTGTTCAGATTCTTTTAATCCTGATGAAGGGTATTTTGACTATATGAACTCTTCACCCAGGGTCTCTTTGGAGTATATATCCTTCACCTCTGAGGATATTTTAAAGTATATTGGGACACTCGATGAAGATTTTGGCGCTGGACCCGATGGAATTCCTGCCGCATTGCTTACTCAATGCGGTTCCGTTTTATGTCAACCACTTTCTTTATTATTTAACAAATCAATTTCAGAAAGTTATTTTCCAGTTTTTTGGAAAAAATCATTTATAAGTCCTATATATAAAAAAGGTTGCAGGAATGACATTATCAATTATAGGCCCATCGCTTGGCTTTCGTCGATTCCCAAACTTTTTGAGCGAATTGTGTCCGATCGTGTAAAGATTCATTGTGGAGAAGTCATAACAACTCGTCAGCATGGTTTTGTTAATGGCAGATCCACTGTGTCCAACCTTCTCGATTTTACATCTTTCTGCCTTAATACAATTGAATCAGGTAACCAGGTCGACTGCATTTACACTGACTTTAGTAAAGCGTTTGATAAATTACCACATAATTTAATTTTATTTACACTCAAGTTATTGGGATTTCCACAATATTTTGTCAGCTGGATTAAATCGTATTTGACAGAACGATCTTATCAAATACGATTCCGAGGAGTTCTGTCCCCTGAATTTGTTGCGGAATCAGGTGTTCCTCAAGGAAGTCACTTAGGTCCACTTCTGTTTATTTTAGCCATTAATGATGTTACCCACATTATTAAACACTCTCACCTGTTAATCTATGCAGATGATATAAAAATATACAGAACAATAAATACTAAAGACGACTCCAACCTACTCCAGGCTGACCTGAAATCTTTTGAAGTTTCGTGCTTTAAAAATAATATGTTTCTTAATCCTGTTAAATGCCAAACTATGACCTTTTTCGCGCAAAAGGAATAATTTAATGTTTGACTACAATATTAAAGATACTGCTTTAAGTCGTGTTGAGGCCGTCAAAGACCTTGGTATATGCATGGATTCTAAGCTATCGTTCAACAATCATATTGATTACATTTGTAAAAAAGCATCTTCAATGTTTGGATTTATAAAACGCTGGGCCAAAGAATTCAATAGCATGATAACAACCACAACGTTGTATTATGCAATAGTGCGCCCTCACTTGGAGTACGCAAGTCAAGTTTGGTCCCCAAATTATAGTGTGCATGTTGAACGTATAGAGAGAATCCAAAAACGTTTTGTTCAGTTTGCTCTTAGGGGCTTAGGTGGGATTGATTTTTTGAACCTTCCTCCTTACGAGGATCGTTTAAAACTTTTAAAAATGCAATCTTTAAGTGAACGAAGGAAGTCTGCGGATATCGTCTATTTACACCAACTCAACCGTTGTATTCGATTGTCCGGAATTACTTTCTCTTATAAACTTTAACTCTAACCGTAGAAGTAGTAGAAATGCTAACAACTTAATTTATCTACCATTTAGTAGAACAAATTACCTGGCTACTGCTCCCTTAAACCGCATGAGTGCCTCTGTTAACAACTGTACATTTTGTGATGTTAGTTTGTCAAAAGGTCAACTCAAAAGTAGATTGAAAGCTATTGTGTAATTAGATCTGTGTTTGTGTATGCATGGTTAGTTGTTATGTCCTGTGTTGTCCCTGAGCCCAATCCATTCTGTGGTGGGTAAATTTTTCCCACATTAATTTGTTTGGAGCCACTGGAATTCATAACATTGAAATACATATTTCAATGAGATTTGGATTGTGGCTTCAAATAAATTAATGCTGAGAATGTGCGAAAAAGCTGTAGTAGCTGAACTCTATTGTTATTGCATGATAGTGCTATCTATGTATAGTAAAACAAAAACACTCCTGGATCCCCTGGTAGAGATATAATTTCTTAAAATATGTTGAAACATGAGAAATATTCTTTTTATACCCTAAACCTGAAAGGTCAGGGTATATTAACTTTGTGCAAACGTTTGTAACGCATAAAACGAAGCGAGTCCGGTATAGAAAAGTATATATATTCTTGATCAGCGTCACCACGTGAGTCGAGCTATCCATGTCCGTCCGTCCGTCCGTCCGTCCGTCCGTCCGTCCGTCCGTCTGTCCGTCTGTGTGTTGTCCGTATACACAGGATAAGAAGAAGGAGTTGAGATAATTAAATGAAACTTGGTACACATGGTCACATGGACCCAAGGATCTGCACTATTGAATATTTTTGGAATCCGCCCACGGACACGCCTACCTCCCGTACAACGCGAAAATTGAAAACTGCATAACTCAGCTCATAATTAGCCTACAACAATAAAATTTGATATGTATGTGTTTTATACAAACACAAAGATGTCTTCGAAAAATGGACGTCATCCGCTCACGGACACGCCCACCTCCCATACAACCCAAAAATTGAAAACGCAATAAATAAGCCTCTGTTTAACCTACAGAGCTAAAATTTGGCACGTATGTTTTTTATGACAAGATGAAGATGTCTTTGAAGAATGGACGTCATCCGCCTACGGACACGCCTTTTTCCCATATAACCCAAAAAGTCTTAAACTCAATAAATAAGGTTATGTTTGTCATAGAGAAATTCAATTTGGTATGCATGTATTTTATACCAAAACTAAGGTGTGTTCAAAAATTGGAAGTAATCCGTCCATGAACACGCCCACTTCCCATAGCGAAAGCACAATAAAGGCATTAACTGTGAGCTACAGGAATAAAACTTGGTATGTGTAAATTTTTCATCAATATTTAAATGCATATAAAATATAGGCTTCATCCGCCCTTGGAGACGCCCATTTCCAATAAAAATTTTTTGTTTTTGAAAAGTGGGTTTAGGGTATTTCATAGTCGGCCTAGACCGACTTTAGACTTTCTTTACTTGTTTTTCTTTTGAAATTTTCTTTCTATAGCTTTCTATGCGATTGCTAGACGTCATCAAAAAAGTAAAATCTTTAAATATTTCATATTAAAAGAGCCTACAATTCAAGATTTTTTTATCCTTAAAAATGGACCGTGGGGTATTTCAACTTCGGCCAAGCCGAGGATATACTTTACTAGTTGTCTTATAGATATGGGCACTCTAAACATGAAAATTGTAAAATAAGTAAATAAAACTGTAAAAAAAAAGTACATAAAATGTCGAATCTTTATTTATTTTTATTTATATATAAGCTTAATACAAGCAGTTTGAATACTTAAGAACTAAATTTTATAATTAACAGGGAGTATCTTAATTTACAATGGTACCATGTCTTAATAAGAAGAATACATTAGAAAGGGGTAGGAAGTGTCGTTGGAGTTAAGAAGTATATTTCGGAGTAGTGGTCTGCTCAGCTGAAAATTGAATTCACTGATCAAACTATTGGTTACCCAAAGCATTCTGGTTATAGGTTCACTGCGTCCATAGTCGGTGCGGTGAAAGTTAAGCTGGAAGAGAGGTATAGACCTAAGGTTGCGTGGGTTGGTATTAAAGGATATTAATTGGAGTAAATCTGGGCAGTTAATGGTACCGCATACTAGTTGATGAATGAAGAGAACATCGGCAAATTCCCTTCGCTTTGCAAGTGTTTGCATGTTAATCAACTACAGACGGTTGTCATAAGGAGGTAAGTTGCAACTGTCAGAGCCGGGAAGACCACGAAGAGCGAAACGAATGAACTTGCGTTGAACGGCTTCGATTCGCATTGAATGGTTGTTGTAGATGGGAGACCAAACCTGGCTGGCATATTCGAGGATGAGTCTAAGAAAGGAAAGATAGAGAGATTTAGTGACGTAAGGATTGGAGAACTCTCTGGACCAGTGTATCACGAAACCAAGTGCAGAGTTGGCTCTACTAATGATATTATCAATATGAGACCTAAAGCTAAGTTTCTTGTCGCAAATAACGCCTAAATCCCGTAAAAAGCATACAGAGGGAACTGAAGGATGTTGGAGTCGCTTACGAGAATTTGTTATAGCTTGACATTTGATGACGTTGAGTTCCAGAAGATTATTTTGACACCAAATGGAAAAGCTGACCAGATCGTCTTGAAGTTTGCGAGAATCGGCATTAGTTTGTATGCACCCATAGATTTTCATATCATCATCATACACAGAAAGATTGGATTCATTGATGATACCATCAACATCAGCAATTGTTCAGACGAATAACAAAGGACCAAGGTGACTGCCTTGTGGTACACCAGAGGTAGCTGTAAAAGATTTTGAATTGGAAAATCTAAAGATGACATTATAACTGCGTTCTTCGAGATAAGATTAAATCCATGACATAAACAGAGATGGAAAACCAAAGGCTTTCGGCTTAAGAAAGATGATAGTGTGTGTGATTTTGTCAAACGCTTTACTAAAGTCGGTGGTAACTGCATCAACTTCGTAACCACTTTCCAACGAGCTTAAAGTGTTTGAAACAAATTGTGTGAGGTTGGTGGTAGTCTATCTATCCTTGAGAAAACCATATTGACTAGGAGGAAAGATAGATTTGCAATGGAAGAAGAGAATGTCGTAGATAATACTTTCAAAAATTTTGGGAGTACATGACAGTTTTGCAATAGGTCTGTAATTAGAAATATCATGTTTAGGTCTTTTTTCATGTAAAGGGATTATGTACGAATTCTTCCATAACTTTGGAAAAACTGAGTTAGAAATAGAAAGTTGAAAGAGTGTCAAAAGAGGATGAGCCAAAAGGTTCGCGAATTTTTTGATGACAATAGCAGGCAACCCATCGGGTCCAGGAGAAAAATCATCTTTTGGATTATGTAGCTTTGCAAAGACATTAGTTAGTGGAATATCAACAGAAGTCAGTGAGGTTTGAGCACAATTCCTTAGTGAAGAAAAGTATTCATAGTCTAATTCATCCTAATGACTTATGAATGACTGACTGAAGAAATTTGCAAATAGAATTGCAATTATTTCTGGATTATCTGAGGAGATATCTTAAAAAGTAAAGGTAGATGGGTAGTTGTCAGATTTTCTTTTAATATTAATGAACTTGTAGAAGCTTTTAGGATCCGGCACCAATTTTGTTTGAATATGAGCAAGAAAAGACTCATATAGATGTTCAAAGAGTGCAGAAAAATGGTTATAGGCGTGAAGATAATTTGTGAGGTCAATAGAAGAACGAGTAGTTAAATAAGTGCGTCAAAGTTTGTTCCTTTTATTACGAAGTGAGCGTAATTCCGTATTATATCAGGGCGAAGATGACGAAAAGTTCTGCTGCCTATTAAATGGGACAGATTGTGTGAAGCAGTCGAAAATTTTGTCATAGAAGAGAGCAACAGCATTTTCAACATTTTCATGGGCATTAACGAAAAGATGTTGAAAATCGATTCTACTGATTAAGATCTCAAGTTTTACAAAATCAGTTTTCCGAAATTTGAAGCTATACGCGTGCTCAAAGTGTGTGTTTATGATATTATTGTTGTAAGAAAGGGTAAGAGATAGAGGAGGATGGTAGTGATCGAGTGTTGAAAGTAGGTGGTTACTCGCAGAGACTACACAATTATCTGAATCTGAAGAAAAGACAAGGTCCAATTGTCTACCTATATATATTGTTTGTTACTCCGCTCAACTGGTAAAGGCCAGAGTCTAAAAGACAGCTTGTAAAGAGAATTTCTTTTTCAGATGTAGCTTTTGAAGGGAAATAATGGCAGTCGTTATCTGACAGAACCCATTGAAGGCTGGGAAGATTAAAGTCCCCCAGAAATATAACTGTGTCAGATGGGTCAATAAGATCAAAAAGTGAATCAATATCGTCTACTGCGGGCTGATAACCATTCACTGGTTGAGAAGGGCAAATATAGCAGCAGATAATGAATATGAACGAATCGCTTTGCGATACAGATTTTAACACATACACTGAGGAAACGAATTGGTTGGGGCAACAAAAAAAATGCCCAACCGCATTTTCGAAGTTGCTGCAACCTGAAATCTGAAGTTATTGCAGCATACATTTTGTCAGCGATGAATGCTTTTGATGTTGTATGAACTAACTATTGAAAATCAGCACCAAATCATGCCCTACTCATAACTTAAAATCGAATTTTACAACTTACCATTCTCTTGATATGATAGATAGTTGATTGGTACAACATAAATCTGAATTTGCCACATACTGAACATAAATTTGAATTCGTCTGTCAAATTGTTCCGTTAGTTTTTCATCCGACTTTGTCGTCCAATATGTTAGACCATGCGAAAGCCCCTATTCAATTCTTCGTTTATATAGCGCAGTTCAATATGGTAGAAAAATAAAAGCAAGGTTTGCAGATATTTTGCATTGACATTTAATGAAGTTGAACTTGAATCAAATTTTTAATACTGATGGTATTTTTTATTAACAATTAGTTGTGCAAAAAATTATTCGGTTGTTAAATTCAATATTCAATTGAGGGAATCAATTATATGGTCATTTATTTCCAGTATTTTCAAGGACGACTTGAAAAATGAGTCGATTCTGTTACATCAAACATATTCTTATATGGATGAACGAATATTTCTGGTTTCTACAAAATTTTGATTCTAAATAACGAATTCAGTTTATAACAACCGAAAAATTTTTATAGCAACTATTTTTCGAAACACCCAACCAAAAATTTTGGACCTACAGCTAATCTGTTTTGAGAGTGTATAAATTCAAAATTAGCTGTATGGGATTTTTTTACAAAGGATGGGTCGAAGCGATTGTGAATTACAAGAAGGACACCACGACCTGAGAAGAGATCATCTTTATCGAGTCCATCGTCTCTGAACACCACCAAATCCGACGCAAATACCTCAGTATCCTTGAAATCCTGGATAAGATTGGTCTCAGTTAAAGCAAAAATATCGTAGGGAAGTTTAAGAGAATTTAGAAACACTGTAGAGATTTTAGTGCGTAATCCTCTAGCGTTTTGCAAGTACAGAGATACAAATAGTGGGCTTGGAATAGAGTTTTGATTATGCGAAAGTTGTTTAGGAATAATATTGTTGCTGCTCTTTACGGGACTTAGTATGTACACTCAAATGAATCTCTTGACCTTATTTTTACACGAGTTTTTTTTGCGATTGCTTATGTTCTCGATTAAAAATGTATTTTTAAGATCAAAAGGTACAATTTTTGTAAATTTTAAAACGTGTCTCCAGTGAAGGAGATTTGTGACGAAAGAACTTGTCGAATTGGAAACTGAATGGTACTTCAAAAATCTTGAGAAATCTAAAAATACATTAACTGAATACATTTATTTTGCCCTTAATATGCCTGATTTAAAAGATGAGTTTGCTGTTAAAGCTAAACATACCATTAAACTTGTATCTGTATGTATTTCGATTATAATATTAACATTTTTACTACCATTGATTTGAACTACATCATTACAGCTTATCATCTGGGCGGACATGGCAGTGTTTCTTCTGTTTCCTCCCTTCTTACATATCGAAACAATGTTTAGGCGTATTTTTCTCACACCAATTATGTATGGCAACACTTCAGGTGGAGCAAGTGTGGATTTCATGTTAATATTTGACCCATATCAATATCTAGCTATTTGCACTTGCCAGTGTTTTTTTTTTATTTTTGTTTTTGTTGATTCAACAAGGCATAAAAACAACAAATCTACCTTTTTCTCTACTACTACTTGAATGCTTTTGTTTCGCTTTTTCAGCAATTTTGCTCTACTTCTGCCATACTTCACTCTACTTTAGTATAGTATGTGTTTCACTTAACTTAAGTATTTAAGCGATGTTGCCGTATCGTGCAACAATTTTTGGTAGCAAGAATAATTTATCAAAGCTTTCAAGCAACACTGAAGTTTAGCACTCATAAATCAAAACGTGTGGCGTTGTCAATTTGGAGAGCAAATAAGGTCTATTTCTCCAGCTGGCCAGCAAATTTGTAACAAATTGATATACTTTAGGGAAATCAACAAACATAACAAATTGAATTTATAGAGATTTCCTCTTTGTTGTAAGGCCATGATGCCATGGCAACAACAAAAGCTACAATGCTGAGTGGTTTTTAACGAGATTTTATATGGAATGAATACTGAAATAAAACTGTAAACTGTATGGTAGGTCATGTTGGCAAAGCTTGTTAAAATACACTTAAAGCAAAAGTGAAAATATAACACAGTACCTTTAGCTCTAGAAGAGTTGAAGTGATCAAGTTGTGAAGAGAAGTGTTCAAGTTGAAGTGTGTAAGTTGGAAAGGAAATTTCATTTAAAAAAAAAAATAGTAACTAACTAGGATAACGTTAAGCATAAAGTTAACAATAAGGAAAAAGCACACCAAGAAAGAAAGTCTACAAATGAAAAAGCACAAAAAAATAATTTATTTTGCTACACATAAGATTAATGAGCTGTTAAGGAAATTTTGTACATAAATCTTGCTGATCACATGATAGCTCAAGCTTAAAATACTTATTGCTGTCCGATAGAGCTCACAATACCTAGGATGAATAGTTTCGATATGAAATTTATTTGTTTACGTAAGAACATTTTTCAGATAATTCTAATTTATATGAATTTTTATGCATAAATTAATTATATAAGCAAAAATTTAGTGGAAATATTGCACACAATTGCTTAACTCAAAAACTCCATTGCGGCGAAATTTTAGAAAAAAATTCTTTTCCTTTTTTTTATGAGGACAATCTTTTAACAATATGTCTCAACCCCAGTTTTGCATTAATTTCCAAATTATTGAACTATTTTCTTAGCAGAAAATTTTATGTTTAATCGGGAGGTACTCAGGCATGACCCAATTTTTTATGTGCAAGTGAAAATATCTTGAATCTTCTCAAATATGAAATTTGGTAACATTTTTTTTTTAATTGGTTGTGTGCAGACTAAAAATTGCTTCCATAATCCTGAGTTCTCACAACACTTAAATATTAAAAGTTTTATTCATCAAAATAACTTTTCAAAAGGTTTCAGTACCAAGGCAAAATGTAAAAAAAAAAATAAGTAAAAATTAATTTATTTAAAAACCAAAATTTGGTAAATCATAAATTCTTTAAAAATATTTTTTTTCATACAATCTTTTTATTAAAACTATCGGAAAGTGTAGAAATCAGAAACTATCCATCTTTTTCTAACTGCTTAATTATTATCTCACAATGAAGTAATTGACCCCTAGACCCCCAAAATATGAATATATATGTATCTGGAAGTCTCAACTGATACTCTTGGACGTTCTTTTTAAATTAGAAGAAACATTTATTCATTTGAGTGTAGCTCGCAAACTATACAAACATTAGTTTATTTTTGCTCCTACTTCTATATTTACAAAGAAATAATTAAGACTGAAATTATGACACCTGAAGAAAAATTGCTTAATGAGTAACCTTTCTTAATACCATCCCTGCAAACATTTGGAAGACGATTGGAAGATTAGAAGATTTGGCGATGCGCTAGCGATTCGCCTAAGGGTTCTTTGGAAGATTGATCGCTTTTCGATCGCCCAAGCGATGAATGCGCGATTGACAAAAAAATGTTCAAAATCTTCCTTCGCTCATTCCGGCGATCGTTGGAAGATTGATCGCTTTTTGGTCGCCCAAGGGATGAATGCGCGATTCAAAAAAATTTTAAAATCTTCCTTCGCTCATTCCGGCGATCGTTGGAAGATTGTTTTTTAAAAAGCTTTTCAAAATCTATCATTGTCATATGAAGCAGGCTCTGAAAAATCGTTTAAATTAATCAAAAAAATTTAACTTTTAAAAAATTTCGTGAAACTGGGACAAAACAAAGTCTGAAGAGCCCGCTAGTTCAAACATGCAACAACTTGTAACATTCAACAACGATGCTCTGCAACAAACAAAAACCCCTTCTGCCATTCGTTGGCGAATCGCTTCTCTTCCTCCTTTCAGCGAATCGTTCGCGACTCTTCCTGGCGAATCGCCTAAGACTCTTCTCGGCGATTCGTTGGCGAATCTTCCCGGCGAATCGCTTAAGACTCCTCTCAGCGAATCGTTCGCGACTCTTCCTGGCGAATCGCCTAAGACTTTTCTCGGCGATTCGTTGGCGAATCTTCCAGGCGAATCGCTTAAGACTCCTCTTGGCGATTCGCCGGCGAATCTTCCCGGCGAATCGCTTTTATGGCCTCAGCTGCTTACATTCGGCGATTCCCGGAAGACTCTCAGAAGAGCTCGCCGGCGATCGTTTCATCTTCCAAGCGATTCGCTGGAGATTCTCAGACGATTACAAATGTTTGCAGGGATACATCCTACACTTTTACCCTACATTTGAAAATTACATTTATTTTTACATATGAAATGGTGAGAAAATAAAATAAATAATATAAATGAATCCAAAAATATGAAAAAAACTCGCGTGTAGCAACGTAGACGTGGCAGAAGTGAAACTTCTTTAACAGTAAGAAATAAGAGAGATTTTAGTGTGAAATAGAGAGAAGTATATAGAAAGTATATAGAGAAGTAAATAGAGAAATAAATTCAATCAATACGAATTGGAATAATAATCTGTTGATTTAATATTTACATCCAGGGGCCGTATCGGCTATGGTTTTTATCGAAAGTGTCACATATTAACTTTTATCTCTTTGTTTTTTTTTCCGACAAAAATAAAAGTTATTTTGAGCCTTATAGTTTTTTGGGCAAAAATAACAGTTACTTTTGACTTTTATTTTATCGGTCGAAAATAACAGTTATTTTCTGCCCTTTATTTTTTCGGTCAAAAATATCAGGTAGTTTATATTTGTTCAAGTCATTTTACCGACTAAAAAAATGTTGGTACCATTATTTTCATCTCATCGGTGAGACATTTTACACATGGTGTCAACAGTTCAATCTGTCAAGCGGCCTTAAAAAAACACAAATTGCTTGATAATTTTGACCGAAAAAATTAAAGATAAAATAAAAGTCAAAAGAACCTTTATTTTTCCTCGAAAAATACAAGGCAAACAAAAACACTTTAATTTTAACTTTTAAAGAATCAGTCTTAAATTTAAAAGGAACTTAATATTCATGAGGCTGAGGACATTTGTAACATAATGGTATATTTGGAAAAGTCTTTGAACAATTTTTTTCATTTGAAAATTGTAAAATAACAGTTATTTTCGTTCCTTGTTTTAGTTCAGTTGCTGTTTTAGTTGCTTTCGAATGTCTTCTCAACATTGTCACTTTTTGAATGTTAGATTGCATTTGCATAGTACTCGTTGAAGGAGTCTCCGAAAGCAGAGACAAATCTTGTTGATTATTGTGTTTTGCTTCCTGATCAAAATAATTGCTATGTTGAGTGAGGGCCTCGTAAAGCAGCGAACGTTGATTGTTGAGTGTATCAACTTGGTTGGCTATAAAATTTTGTTGAGATGATGGCTGAATTCCAAAATACATTTTAACAAAGCATCAGTGTGTTTTTTGGGAATTCGTTCTTTGTAGATTCACTAAAATACACTGATGTTTCGTAAAAATGCATTTTGGAACGCAGCCGATGTTGCAATCACCTTACCTTCATCATTAGTTGCACGAACGCGTTCTGCTCCTGTTTAAGCTATTTTTCTATTTTTTTCCGTGCATACTTGTAGGATGAAAATTAATGTTACGGTTATGTTAATAATGTAATATTAATGTTAATGTTAATGAAATGTTAAGGTTAATTACGTTATTTTCAGCATGTTACGCGTTCAGTTTTAATTACATTTTGTTTGGTTGTTTTTCATGTGCCTACATGGCGTACTGGTATAGTTTCCGACTCTAAAGCAACGATGGTCGGGGTTCAATTCTCGGCAGCGGCAATAATTTTTTTAAATTTTCATATGAATTGAAAACGTTAGCCTAGCGTCACGAATAAGAGACCTTGAAATTTCACTCGCTGCCAAAGAAGTTTCTTCAAAAAAAAAATGTAACCTAAAGTTAATTTAAGTGGTGACCGTGGCATGCATGTTAAGTGTGTGGCTTAGCATGCTCGGAGCCCGGGTTCGATCCCCAGCCGCGGCGAAAAGTTTTTTTCAATAAAAATTTTTCTGATCGGTCACCACCTCTCTGCAGACAATGGCAAACCTCAGAGAGTAAATAATGCCATGTAAAGCTTCTTGAGAACATGAGCCGTTCGGAGTCGGCATAAAACATGTAGGTCCAGTTCTCGGTCAATTGTGTGTACAAACATTTAATAACACACACAACACAATTGATCATAAGAAGCTCGGTCAAAGTCCTTTCAAGGGCTGAAATGGCCAATTTGTTTTTTTTTTTTTTAAAGTTAATTTTAATAATTTTTAAAAAATAAAACATTATTTTTGAAAATTTATTATAATAAGATGGCCAATTAAATTTGTATGTCATCAAAATTGTTTTGATTTATGTACTTTTAAACAAAACTTAAGAGAAGAACAAAATTGCATCTTTAAAAATGCTCTACCTCGTTAATGCTGTTGTGGAGTCATGCAGTTTTTTTTTTAATTTCCCTTGAATTTTCAAGTTCATATATTTTTCTAAGATATTAAGCATCGTAGTAAGTATAATAAAGTAAAGGATGTACATCATTAATATTCCATTAAAACTTTCTTGTCACATTTTTTCGCTAATTTTGCGCAAAAGTTAAAAATTAACATCAATTAAAAATGCACATTAGCGGCATATCGTTGACAGCAGTTCATTAAAATTGCAAAGTCAAAGTTGTGTTGCTCTTGTATGCCAAAGTATTTGAAAGAGCAGAAATAAAAGTTTCGTATGTCAGTTAGAAAAACGACATAATTGCTAGAAAGAACATAAGAGAACTTAGAAAGTTTGGTACTTAAAAAATTTCTAAGACGATAAATTTTCCAAACGGGTAAATAACACACACAAAAATATAAAATTAACTGAACTCAAAGGTAGCGGGGGTTATAAAAAGTTATTTTATTAAAAATTATAAAAATAAGCCATTAGGTCTGATAACAAATAGCAGAGCTATACGAAGGGTGAGGTTCAATAGAATCCAATTCAAACGGATTAAAATGACACTGAGCCGAAAGCCCTGGCAGCTAGCGCTCCTCCCTTACTTTGTAAAATAATAATTCATTGTTATTTTTCATATAATAAAATAAAAAATAAAATGACACTGCTGTATTGAAATCTCAGAAGTATTAATACTAGGGTGCAACGCACTTATTATTTTGTTTTTGTTGCTCGTAGTACTGCAAACTGCCTAGGACTGCAAGCTCTATTTGCCTTAGGCTGCGTGCATAGTACACGTCGATTCATACAGACAGGCAGGCTAAAATCTGGGTGAAAAAACGAGACACAAATAGCTATCTATCTCGCTTTTTCACACACTCCGCCTGCCTGCCTGTCTGAATCGGCGTTTACTATGCACTCGGCCTTATCCTCGACAACTTAATTGTCAGTCTTATAACTATAGAATTTGACTTTAACTTTCGCGAGTTCTTAATTCTGAGTAAATTTAAGTCATAAAAGTAAATTTTGCCAAAAATAATTTTAGAATAAATTCAGGGTTTTTACTTCATTGCTATGCACTACATGTTCTTTCTAGTAATGAAAATGTGTAACTTATTCAATTTAACAAGCTTTGATATTAAATGAAGACATGTGCAATAGTGAGCAAAGTGCTTGTAAAAATTGTGCCTCAAATATAAGCTAGTCACGTAATATGATAAAGAACAAGTTTATGAACAAGGATGTCATGTTTAGAAATTTATCTAATATATATATATATTTGTAAAAAAATATTTAAAAATAAAATTGATATTTAAACTGGAAGCTATTTAATTAACCATTTCAAAAATTGTTAGAGATAAATAATTATTCTAAAATAAATTTAATGAACTTTCTTAAAGAAAGAAAATTCTTAAAGAAATAAGAATTTTGAAATCCTAAGGTTTTTTGATTTCCAAGCACAAGAAATACAAAATATTTAACTATTTATTTGAATCAAGGCAATGAAGCAATACTCTTCAAACCCAATTTGTGTGTTGTGACACGCTGAGACTATGAGACTTTGATTGAAGGACGAAGAATACCAAAAAATATGCGCAAAGTACACAAGAGACAAACGACCGACAGGCGCCATACAAATTTAATTGATTTTATTCCTCACAGCTGTTTTGATAAGTTAAAGCGCCAAAATAGCGGCTTGTGCTTGCTTCAGGTCAGGATTTCACAAACTTAAAAAGACATTAATTTTTTTCTGGGATATTTCTAAAATAAATGTAATGCGGCATATTCAAAAACAAATTTTCAGTATATTTTTGTGACATTCAAGGTGAAACGCACAACCAAAAAAATTTAATCCTTCCGAGATTATTGCTTTTTGAATATGTCACATCTCTACAAGACCTTAACTTGTGCATTTTGATTTTATCCAAATGTTAGTTACTGAATTGCCGGCTTTTTAAAATGAACCAAAAAAAATTTGGGCGATTAGGGGAAAGACGATTGCGGGGCTTAAACATTTTTTTTAAAAACTCAATAAAGTTTTGATTCTTGTTTAAAACTGCAAAGTTTCTCTAGTCGTGATATTTTAAAGAACATCAAGCAACTCAATTCAAAATTAAAACCAAAAAATAATAATGCTTAACCTTGATATAATCGCTCCCAACTGCAACACACAATCCTCGCACACGGTGCCTTAGATCGATATTTGATCTCTCGTCTACATTGTTTTAATCACATATATCGGTGATTCCATGCCAAAAGGCACACTTTACTGACATCACTATTTTTGAAACTTCTGAAACTTTTTTGGTGGATTGTTCATCTGAAAAATATAATAACTGCGTACTTTTTTTTTGCAAGTTAATTTTTTTTGCAAAGTTATACACTCTCAAAAACATAAAAAATGACAAAAAAACTGAAAAGGTACATGTATTTAAACAGCTCTATCTTCTGAACTGTAAGTCGCACAGACAAGAAACTCAGGTATAGTTTAAGTACCTTGAATGGATCTTTCTGGTGGTGTCATTTGTTTAAAGTTTTTTAATAGAAAAAAGTTTATTTTTCTTATCCCGAAATTTACCATCATATTTTTCACAGTCGACGCAACAACTTTTTCACCTTTTTAATATAATATCGCATTAAGGCATTCATTTTGAAGGTTTACGCAAAATTTTAAGTTGGATCTCCAACGATTGCTATTTGTAATGATTTTTTAAAAAAATGCCTACTTAAGTTTTCCTATATTTGTATATCGAAAATTTTATTTTGATATAAAAAAAAATTATCGTTCCTTACTTAATATATAGGTACATTTGCAACCAATGAATCTTGTGACCATCCTAAAAAAAATTTTTTTCTGTGTATTGACATGTACACTGCGACTCAACGAATCAAACTTCAGCTCCTTCGCCTTAAAAATTTTATAATTGGGTGTCAAAAAACTTGGGAACAATTAATACTGAATTGTTTTCATCAAAGCAGTTCTTACTTATCTATAAGGCCATTAGATTGGTATCTATATTAAAACTATGCATCTTAAGGACAGAAATAGTTGTACAATTTAAGAAAATACAAGTATAGAAGATTAAACAAAAGCGCATTCAATTGATCCTTTGAGTCGTAAAACACATGGCCATAAATTTGGAACATATTAATTTTTTATGATGATCTATTTGAAGGGCTTACTTCAAACCAAAGAGTTACTGCATATATAAAAAAAGGAACAATATCTTTTTTTATATTAAAATTAAAGTATCTGTATACAAATATATGAAATCTTTAGCAGGCATTTTTTAAAAAATTCATTAAAAATAGCAATCGTTGGAGATCCAACTTAAAATTTTGCACAAACCTTCAGAATGAATGCTTACATACTACATTTTATTAAAATGGTGAAAAAGTTGTTGCGCCTACTGTGAAATTTATGATGGTAAATTTCGGGATAAGAAAAAAAAACTTTTTGCCATAAAAGTACTTTAAAAAAATGAAACCACCAGAAAGATCCATTCAAGGTACTTAAACAATACCTGAGTTTCTTTTCTGTCCAACTTACAGTTTAGAAGATAGAGCTCTTTAAAAACATACATCTATTAAATTTTTGTATGATTTTCAATGTTTTTGACAGTGTATAACTTTGCAAAAAAAACAATTTCGCAATAATAAAAAACACAGAACAATTTTTTTAATATGAACTTCTAACCTACAAAGTTTCAAAAAAATCGGAAGCACTAAGGTCAGATTTTGATAAAAATTTGTCGAATTGATATGGAATCACCGATATACATATTTTTTACCCAAAACACTACTTCACAATTTTAAAAAAAATTTCACCACAACGAATGGCGATAAGATTTTCTATAGTAAAATTTTCCGTAGAACCCCAATATCTGAATGGTTCTTTCGATTGGCCCCAGTTCTCCTATAAATGGCGCAAAAAAAAAAAATGCACTGTTTAGAGCAAACTTCACAGAAATGTAAGTTATTTCAAAATTTTCTCAAGCAGTGTCAGACACAAATTTTTTGATAAGGCTGTTATGAAAAAAAAAAAATAAAAATAAACAAAATTTTTTCGCTTTGAACAAAAAGCGCAACTTTAAAGCTCTATATCTCAAAATAATAATTTGGGAGACAAAAAGTAAGCCCTCTTATCTGATTAAAAATGTCATTAAATAAATTTCAAGTGCATATGTACACACATACATATATGTCATTCGTAAAGTCATAATTTATGACACTAAACTTTAATGCAAAAACAATTTTTTTCTTATACAACAAATTTATAGCAAACAAAAAAAAAATGGCATACATTAAAGTAGGTTAAAAACAAAAATTAAAAACCACCCCTATTTCAAAGAAGATATGGAGAGGATTTTAAAAAAAACTTATTTTTGGGGCACTGAAAATACCGCCGATATGATATATTGTACATTACTTAAGCATAGCATGTGCGATCTTAAAAAAATTATATGTCGTTGAAAATGACTTTTACGAATACTACATTTTTACGCCGGATCGTTTCAATTTCGAAGCCATATTCTACGATTAAGAGCCGTTAACCCGTTTCACACTCTAAATAATGATACTTTTTTCAATGTAAAATTTTTCAAACATAAAATTTGTTCAAATTTTAAATTTTCATCCACCATATTGGATTCGCAATTTTGAATTTATGATACCAGATTTGTAATCAGCCACCCCAAAAACCTATATAAGCTCAGTTTTCAGTCCAAATTTGTACAAATATAAAAATTTCGTCGGCTATATTGGATCCGCCATTTTGAAACTTGGAAATCAGTTTTCATGCCTGCAAAAAAAAAACCAAGAAGGTTTGTTTATAAATTCAACGAAAATCTGGAAAACTTCAAAATTCCTGCTTAAAAGAAGCCAATGCTTGATTTTCCCTTCACATACCCCTTTGTCTTCACCCAAAACATTGTGGATTTTTAAAATATTGTTCTATAAGATTGATTTTTATAATTTATATGAGTTTTGTTTACGCTGTCGACTCAGAAAAACTGTCACTTGTCAGATAGCTGGTATTAAATTCCGGAGTTAAAGGACTTTATGGGTCTCACTCACTTGATGAGTGTTTCCTATTTAAAGAAAAAGAAAATACAAAAGTTTCAAAGAAAACTAGTAAGGTATATCTTCGACTTGGCCGAAGTTAAAATACCCCCACCTGCGATTCGTAATGGTACAAAATCTTAAATTGTATCTCTTTTTATATGAGATTTCAAAAAATTTTACTATTTTGATGACGTCTAAAATACATTCAATGAAATTGTTTTCCTGAAAAATAAAAACAAGCCTCTTTATAAAATTTTCAATAAGGGGTTGTATGGGAGGTGGACGTGTTCTTGAGTGGTTGATGCCAATTTTTCTAACACGCCTCAATTTTGATATAATATACATACACAAATACCCAATTTCAGGTCTGTAGCTTAAATATTAGCCTGATTATAGAGTTTCCAATATTATGAGTTGTATGGGAGGTGGGCGTGTTCATCGATGGATGACGCCCATTTTTCTAACACATCTTGGTTTTATTATAAAATGAATAAATATCTAATTTTACTTTTGTAGCTTCGACAGAAGCCTATTTATATAGTTTTCAATTTTGAGGCTGTATGGGAAGTGGGCGTGTCCGTGGATGGATGACGCCCATTTTTCTATCGTGTCTTCATTTTTATATAAAATGAATAAATATCTAATTTTACTTTTGTAGCTTCGACAGAAGCCTATTTATATAGTTTTCAATTTTGAGGCTGTATGGGAGGTGGGCGTGTCCGTGGATGGATGACGCCCATTTTCCTATCGCGTCTTCATTTTTATATAAAATGAATAAATATCTAATTTTACTTTTGTAGCTTCGTCAGAAGCCTATTTATATAGTTTTCAATTTTGGGGTTGTATGGGAGGTGGGCGTGTTAGTGGGTGGATGACGCCCATTTTTCCAACGCACCTGCGTTTTATTATAGACTGCTCAAATACCAAGTTTAAGTTTTGTAGCTTAAATATTTGCTTATTTATGAATATCTTATATTTTGAATATCTTTATTTTTATACCCTAAACCTGAAAGGTCAGGGTATATCAACTTTGTGCAAACGTTTGTAACACATAGAAATAAGCGAGTCCGGCAGGGAAAAGTACATAACTTTTTGATCAGCGTCACCTCCTGAGTCGAGCTATTCATGTCCGTACATCTGTGTGTTGTCCTTAAACACAGGATAAGAAGAAGGAGTCGAGATAACTGCATGAAACTCGGTACACATGATCACATGGACCCAAAGATCTGCAATATTGAATATTTTTGGAATCAGCCCACAGACACGCCTACTCCCATACAATGCACAAATTGAAAACTGCATAAATGAGCTCATAATTAACTACAACAATAAAATTTTGTACTCATGAGTTTGATATCAACACAAAATTGTCTTTGAAAAATGAATGTCATCTGCCCACGCACACGCCCAACTCCAATACGGCCATTAAATTGAAAACTCAATAAATATGATTTTGTTAAACCTTTTGAGATAAAATTTAGTAAGTATGTTTTTATAACAATCTGAAGAAGTTTTTTAAAAATGGACGTCATCCGCTCACGGACACGCTTACCTCACATACAAAGCAAAAATTGAAAACCGCCTTAATAAGCTTGTTTTTTTCTTACAGAGATAAAATTTGGTGCGTATGTATTTTATAATAAAACGAACATGTTTTTGAAAAATGGTCGTCATCCACCAACGGACACGCCTTCTCTCTTACAACCCATACAATTGAAACAAGTACTTAATAATTTTTTTAAATATTACCCAAAATGTCGTCCAATAGTGCAATTTTGCAATACCTTTACATTTAGTAAAAAAGTTTATAAAAAGTATCTAAATACAAAACTCTGATTATTCTTTGGATTCACTGGACAACCTATGTTAAAAAAAAAAAACAATATTATCGAAATTTAATATAAGTTAAGTCCTAAACTTCCTAGAGAGTAACATTATCAAATCGATAAAATCTCCTTTAAAACCATAAAACTTTGTCTGATAGAAAGAAATTTGGTACAAAAGTTTTTTCAGACTGTCAAAAGTATTTTTTTTAATCAATTTACGAACCTTTTCGAGTTCAGTTATTTAAATATTTTACTTTCATCTTTAAAATTATATTGCTTCTTGTACTTACATTGCAGCAAGCCAACAAAAAAAACTTCTTAAAAAATATTCTTAAAAAAAAGCTTAAGATCTCCATTCAAGCAGTTAATAAGAATTTCATTTGAGTTGAAATTTTTAACATTTCATCTACAAATTATATATTTTGTTGTGGTTTTTTGCTTCTCTGCTTTTAATAATTGCCGACAAGAGATGTTTCAAATTCTTGGCATAACGCATTTTTTTCTTTATCTTCAAAGAATATCTATATCTATACTATTATATAAAAGGAGACTCACGGATTTGCGGCGACGTGTTCTCAATAACCGCTGAACCGATTTTTATAATTTTTTCACTATTCAATTGCTATGATTAGCAAAATTAAAATAGGGTACTACGTTTTTTACAAAACTTTTTCTTTAATTATTTAAGAATTCATGTGTTTTAATTCATGCTAATGCTGTACAAGCAGCACAACAAGCAGCAGAAAACCAATGCTTAAGCTCTGGCTGTGAGAGTAACTCAGCACACAGCACGGCTGCCATGTTGTGTCGGGAGTTGCTCTCAGTTTGGTCTCTTGAGCAGTGTTGCCAACAATCTGACATCGTATTTGTTATGGTTTTCAGACTTGAATTGTTTATACATATTTACAGTCAAAAAATCTTTTTCCTCTTATGCCTTATATATAACCAAATTATTATTTTGTTATTTATTGCAAATGTTATTCATCGACAATAACGCAATCTCGACGGATTGAAAGCTTTATACAATAGTTCAGATTTAAAATTTGTTTTTATGGCAACACTAGCTACTTTATTTGCAGTCAACTTCTTTTTCAGAGAGAAATATAAATATATTAAAATCTTACCATGAAATGGGGGATGAAATTTTTTATTGTTGTAGTTATTTCAGTATACAAATATTCCATTGCATATGCTCAAATGCTTCTCAGAGGATCTCAGTACGATCTGAAATGTCGCATTGATATGTCATTGTTTGTGTTCATCTGCTCAGAAATTATGTTCATGCATACAGCCTTATAAAAAAGATTTCCTTTAAACTTTTCAATACGTTTATATTGGACGCATCAGGAAATAATTTTTGTTTTTATTTTCCAACGTCATTTTTAAAATCAAATAGGTTGGTACTATGAAATGAAGTTGTAACGAAATGATGACCATAAATGTAGAGGAATACCAATATAACTTCTTTAATTTAGTTGGATTTTCGATTTTGTTCCAAACAGATGCCTTAAATTTTTTTATTTCGCGTTTTAATTAATGTTGCACATTAAAAGAGTTATTGTGATTGGTGTGCAAAGCATATTTTTTATTTTTAACCGATTTCAAAAAGGATTCGGTCAAAGCACTAGGGTCTCAAGTTGGTTGGTTTCTCTGTTTTTTTATAATAGCATTATAAATAATGCATTTGCATTGGTCTCCGGTAGTTTAAGTTGAACCTTAATATTATAATTCAACTTTTGAATGGTTTTCCATTATATTAGACAGCCTGGCATAAGCTACGCAGCGCATGTAAAACGCATCGAAAACGTATGTTTGACGCATATTTTAGTGTTTAAAGGATGCGTAAGTTAAGCATATTTTAAACAAGCTGTTAACATCTTCTTTGTATATTAAAATGATTGTATGTACAAGTAGACTTCAAAACCGCTAAACCAATTGTTATGAAATTTTCAGGGAAACTCTAGCAAAGTCTGCAGAGCGCTCCTGTGAAGTTTGGCATCGATATCGAATAGCTTTAGAATTACATGTTGCACAGCTCCAAAATTCTGTATTTGACCTCAATTTTCACGTGCTGTTTTACTGGTAAAATTTTAAAGCCGTTGCAGAAGGGGCGTGACACTTTTAAGGCATTCAAACTTTTCAGTATAATTTAAGAAACATAAGTCACAAATTTGTGAAACTCGGCAGGAATATAACATTTAGTCGTGTCCATCCACTGGAAAAATTCAGCAAGCATTGGAAATTGGGTCGTGACACCATCAACATAGTTTAAATGTTTAATATCGAATAGCTGTGGTACTTAATGTTTCATAATATTTTAACTCAGTATAAATTTAATTTTTGGAAATGTCTTTCGACAAGAAATATAGCACGGGCATTGGAAAGCGGGGTGTGACTCCGCCCATACAAGCCAAATTTTTAATAGCAAATAGCATTGGAAATAAAAATCGCTGATCAGTGAAATTCCGAATGGAGTTGCCATTTGGTAATGTCCTTCTAATAGAAAACTGGTCTGAGCTTTGGTCAAGTGGGTGCACCTTCCCCTACAAGCTACATTTTTGATCGAATAGGTTCTGAAGTCACAGATGAAGTACATGTGTTTGTCTAAGGCTGCGTGCATTTTCAACGCCGATTCAGACAGACAGGCAGGCTGAAATCTGTGTGAACAAATGAGATACAAATATCTATCTATCTCGCTTTTTCACACACTCTGCGCACACAGGCAGGCAGTCTGAATCGGCGTTTACTATGCACGTGGCCTAAGGCGTAGCAACGCGCGCCGGGTATTGCTAGTAATTAAATAAAATGTTTGGAATCGCTGTGGTAGACTGTGATGTCTTCTTCAGAAGTTGACTGCTCTGCTGTCTACAAGAAAATACAGCTATGCATATTATTGGTATAGCCAAAGCAATGCTTAACTATTGAAAACGGAAACTGATACAGAAAATAGCACAGTTTACTTTGGCTGGCGTCTTCAAGGTTTTGTGTGTTTTTTGTTTTTTTTTTACTCGAAATTTAATACGATATTTGTGGCTCCAAAGCAATTAGAGGGAAGGTAAAAAGTTCGATGTTAGTCGACGTCACATTTGTTTGATATGCATGCATTCAAATATATTCATTTTTGGCGCTATATTTATTTTTCATTATATATCTGTCTTATATCAGAATTGTAAATGCCACAAATTTATGCCGCCAGCATTAACAGATCGAAGGCAATAAAGTTTTTGTTTTAAAAATAATTATTTTCAATTCAACCTTTGATACATGAAGTACATTTATAAAAAAAATAATAATTTATTTATTTTCAATTTATTAAGGAAAAATTACATATTTCAAGCTGGTCTAAATTGAGAACTTTTCAGCACAAAAAATGACTAACATATTGAAGTTTTCAGGTCAGCAAAAAACAACCGGAAGTAATGTTGAGGAAGGTCTCTTGTGTTAGCTTCCGGCTACAGTCGTTGTCAGCAATTTATTTATGCCTGCATACTGTGATAGAAAAACTCAAATACTCACATACACATACACACACACACACAAGCAACATGCTCATTTGGCACACAGTGCCTGATGATGTCATTGTTTTTTATTTCAATATTGTGTTTAGTTTGTTTTCTGTTTGCATAACCTTTGTTATATTAAATTTTTTTTTTAATTTTCTTAGTTTTACGAGATTTAATATGCTTACAAATTTACATGCTGTCAAGTGCTATCAGCTTCCAGATTGTCTTTTTTAAGAGTTTTACATTTTGTTTGTTTTTTGAGGTCAGTTTTATGCACTCAGGCAAGGTTATACTGGTTAAAGTTTATATATAACACATATACGCTAAGTCGGTTCAATTTGCATGGAGAAAAAAAAGTCAGCTGTATACCAATTTAAAGGATAGAGGGACTCTAAAGAATTTTTTTTGCATAATTTTTGAAGTGAAACTTCTTTGGCGGCGAGTGAAATTTCAAGGTCTCTTATTCGTGACGCTAGGCTAACGTTTTCAATTCATATGAAAATTTTGAAAATAATGATAGCCGCTAGCGGCTTTCTCGAAGGCTCGAATTGAACCTTGACCATTTGTCGCTCAAGAGTCGGAATCCATACCTTTACACCACGTAGGCACATGATAAACAGGCAAACTGTTATCAAGGCATTATAGCCCGTTTCAAAAGAGAAGAACATTTTCGCGCATGTTTAAGAATAAGAAAATAATTTGGAGAGCGTTATTCATTCTGATTGGTCGACATTAAAAAAAAAATTTTATATTCTCTGACCAGAAAAATAAATAAAAAAAAATTAATGTATGTTTCTGAATTTTGTTGTTCATCGCAACTGCGCTGCGGAAGTACTGAATTTTATTTTTCGAAATCAACCAATCAAAATTGAAAAAAAAGGGAGCCGTCAAAAAATAGTTTATTAACCGAAATTTCACTTCACAATTTTTCCTTGAGAAAATAATTTATTTTTTATGTAAGTTGTATTTGATTTATCTCTTAAGATGCAGGCTGCTACAGGACGTCGGTGCAACACCTTACTTGTGCGATCATTTGTTCTGAATGTTTGCGCATTTAATATATAGAAAAATAGTAAAAAATACAAAAAAAAAGCATAAAGTTCAGCGAACAGTACAAAAAGATCAAGAAATTACGCTCTAAAAATGTTCTAGCTTGAAAAATAATTTCTCACTGCGCATCGAAAAATGAAACTAAAAAATGTTCTTCTCTTTTGAAACGGGCTATAACAGGCATTCTGTCCGTAACATTAATTTTCATCCGAAAAGTATGCATGGAAAATTTATTTCTTTATTTCCGATTTCCATGAAATTTAGTATGAAGGTTCAACTGCTCCCAAAATAAAACATAAGCCATAAAAAATTCCAAAGATTTCCGCAAGAGGGCGCTTTAAGTAGTGCGTTTTTAGGACTTAATAAGTCCTAAATTCCTGGACCAATTTCAATGAAATTTGGTATGAAGGTTCAACTGCAACCAATATAAAGCATAGGTAAAAAAAGTGGGCTGAAGTATGTGGGTGTGGCACTCTATAATAACTCCTAAACACCTGGACCGATTTCAATTAAATTTGGATTGAAGGTTCGACTGCGCTCAAGATAACATAGGCTATAAAAATTCCAAAGACTTCCGTTAGGGGGCGCTTTCAGTAGTGCATTGTTAAGACTCAATTACTCCTAAATGAATTGATCGATTTTACTAAAATTTGGTACGTGAAATAACTTGACTCTGCAACAGAATTGAGACTATTTCAATTTCAGAAAACTTCCGTGAGAGGGCGCTTTATTCAATCAACTATGTTCGGCTTATTCACGTCAAAACGGATGAACCGATTTTGATGAAACTTGGCAAGCATTTGTATCTGTAACTGAAATAGATCGTATGCTTTTAAAAGTTCTTTCGACAAAAATCAAGGAATGAGCCGAAGGCAAACGAAGTCAAGAATCAAAGACGAACCAAAAAAAGAAGTTTAACGAATACCAGCAGAAGCCATATAAAGATGAAAAAAAATTAACCGAACAGTATCGACCAAAACCGAAGTTGAACGAAGATAATCCAAAATTGGAGTCGATGCTCGATTTTTTAAAAATTTGAATTTATTTGAGATAAAATTGCATATTAAATGCATGCTAAGAAAAACTTTAAACGCAGTTTTCTCGAAATGACTTTTCAAACTGCACTCAGAAAAAAGTTTCTCGGAATATGATAAAAATGGCATCATATTAACTGAAAAATGGTATTAACCTAGGTCCAGAGAATGTTTTTCTCCAAATGCGATCCTAAAAATTCTCTAAAAATGACGAATGAAAACCTTCTATGAAAAAGAGAAATATATAAAAATAATTCTATTTTGGAGAAAAATACTCTTTCTTCTTGAGAAAACATTTGTTTTTATTGAAGAAAATACTTCTCATAGTGAATTTTTTATCAAAATATAGGAAAAAGTTTTCATTTTCAAAAAATTTTTCAGTATAAATGAGAATTTTTTCGTGCGAGAAATATATTTGTCATTATAAGAGACATTGAAATATTTCCATTTCCTAGAAGTGAAGAAATATTTCTTCGAAAATGTGAAAATTTATTCCATTTAGAGAAAATTTTATTTGAAAAGAGAAAATTGCTATTATCGAAAATTGAGAAATTTTTTACCAGAGGAAGATATGTGTTTTTTCTGAGTGTGGATGTCCATGTTCCTCAGAAACCAGACGTCATATCGAGACGTTGAAGATGTTATTTTTTGTTTTAAACATGTCTGGCAGGTACAGTTTTACGGAAATTTGACTAAACACTTTCGACGGAAGGAGCGGGCAAAACCCCAAAAAACGATAATGTAAAAAATTTTAAAATTGAATTGATAATTTTAAAAACGTAAAAATGAGAGCATGGGTTTTGAAAATCGTCCTCTTTCTGTGCTTGAAGCACAACCCCGAGTAACACCGGGTTACATTCGCTAGTAAAATAATAAAAGCAAAAAGTGTTAAAAGTGCAATATTTAAAACTACCGAGAATAGTTTTTGCCAGCAAAAAAACGTCTCAAAGCTAAGAAAAATAGCTAAAACAGGAGCTGAACTCGTAAATGCCTGTAAATAACTGTTATTTTAAAATGTTCAAATGAAAAAAATTGTTGAAAGACTTTTTCAAATATACCATTATGTTACAAATATCCTCAGCCTCACGAATATTAAGTGATTTTTAAATTTCAGAATGATTCTTTAAATGTTTAAACTTAAGTGTTATTTTTTGCCTTGTATTTATTCGAAGAACAATAAAGGTTACTTTTATCGGTCAAAAATAACAGTTATTTTGTGACTTTAATTTTTTTCGGTCAAAAATATCAAGCAATTTGTGTTTTTTAAAGGCCGCTTGACAGATTGAATTGTTGACACCATGTGTAAAATGTCTCACTGATGAGATGAAAATAATGGTATCAAAATTTTTGTAGTCGGTAAAATGACTTGAACAAATATAAATTACCTGATATTTTTGACCGAAAAAATAAACGGCAGAAAATAACTGTTATTTTTGGTCGATAAAATAAAGGCACAAAATAACTTTTATTTTTGCCCAAGAAAACTATAAGGCACAAAATAACTTTTATTTTGTAAAAATAAAATGTTTCGACAAAAACCATAGCCGATACGGTCCCTGGATGCAAATATTGAATCAACAGATTATTATTCCATTTCGTATTGATTGAGTTTCTTTTCAGATACTTTCTCTTTCTATTTCATACTAAAATCTCTCTTATTTCTTACTGTTTAAGAAGTTTCACTTCTGCCACGTGTACGTTGCTACACGCGAGTTTTTTTTTGTACTCTGCTGAACCCCTTTTTGGCCAAAAAATCAAGTTTTTTACTTATTACTTTTTTTTCTTCAAAACGAACACCCAAGATAAGCAAAAGAGCAAAGATTTTTATAAAACTCTACTGTACAGTACTTCCGAATTTGTTTTGGAACTTATTTTCTTTTATGGATTCGATTTGATATTTGCAATGCCTGAAATCTACTAAAAACGAAAAATTGCCTACATAAATTTTTCGATATTATAAATCTTTTTAGAATGTATGTTAAAAACAAGCACAAGTTAAGCACCCTCATAACAAAAAAAAAAAAAAAATTAAACTTCCTTAAAAAAGAACATGCAATAAAACAGCACCCGGCGAAGTGCTTTATTTGTTTTCAATACATCAATAATTTTTGCTTGGAACACGTGCTTGAGACTGTCGAAAATTCAAAACGTATCAATCGTAAAGCTCAACCTCAACGCCATTTGTTTTATGTTATAAAATATCTTAAAGGCAATTAACAAATAGTCAATAAAAAAGCAAAAAAAAATATTAAAAGAAAAATTTAAATAAAAATCAACACATATTGATCAAATTATAAGACGAATGCTTTAAAATAATAATGATGAGTTTGTTGTTTTTTTTTTTTTATCAAATTAATGGTTGTTTTGAGAGGTATCATAAAGAAATCATAAACATATGTTTTGGAAATTTTTTTCAGCAATAATTTTAAAACAAAATTAGCAAAAGCTGTTAAAGTTTTCGCCTTAACGAATATGTAAATAATTCAAGTTTTGATTTTAATTTACATTTTTAATGTTGAGTTTTTTATACGAGTAGCTAGGCATCATATACAGTTAAACCTTAACAGAATTAGTTCAAAAATTTAGAATTTTTATTAATTAAAACAACTTTTTAAAAATTTTAAATCATCTTTGCATGGTTAATGCTAAAGTGGCTGAAGAGCTTTGCCATAACTTAGTTGGTCTAGGATTTATTATTTATCATTATAATTTGTTTGTTGTATTAAAAATGTTTCAGTCTCAGTGCACATTTGTTTTAAAATTCTTCCATGATGTCAGAACTATATATATGGCTTTTATATCGATGACGTTAATTATTAAACAATAACAAACTTATGCCCATTAAAAAAAAAAAAAAAATAATTTTCTTAAAATATATTTTTCTCGAACAATTTTAAAACACTTTATTTATACTGATAAAATAAATACGCCTGTCAATTACAATATTTATGAGCTCACAAATAAGTGTTCCAATATTTCATACGTTCGTTTTCCTCGGAAATATCGTGAATGTGGCACAAACTAGCGCCATTTGGTAATGTTCTGTACAGCTATTAAATGTAATCGGCATTAATTAAATCAAAATATAGTCCTATAGCTACTATATATTTTGTACATGGCAGGTAGCTATTTTGAGTTTTGCTTTAATTTTATTTTAATTTGTTTTGTTTGTGTTTGTGTTTTCCTTAAATTTTGCTCTATTTAATGTAGTCCTGTTGCCAAGAGTTTTGCTGGCATGCACTACAAATGGCGGGCGCTCAGTAACGATTATGGTGGTGGAAAGTCAGTAAGTCGGCTTGCCTGTACATATGTGTAAGTGCACGAACATGTCGAAAGCATGTCAAGCATGTGCAGTTAGAATTGGGTCAGGTCAGGTCAGGTCAGTTCAAGTCAAACCCCAATAGTTTGGATAACATACTGTGCATGCTAATGAGTATGAAGATATGCTTGGCAAGATTATATTTTATGATAAGAAGTTGTACAACTTTACAACTGCTGTTTTGCATAAAAGTTTATTTTGTAGCTAAGTTATTATCTCTGACATATTTTTATAGAAAAAGTCATTGAAATAAATTGCATGAAGTATCACAAAATTTGTACATTAGACCGGATCGAAATTTAGATTCTGCCAGTCGGGATCTCAAAAGTTAGAGGAACTCATTAAAATGATTTCTGCATACTTTTTTTTTTAAATCGGAAAAAAACCGCCGAAGCAATTTTGAATCTCCTGAAGGTCCTTTTTGGTAAAAAAACATGTTTTTGCTTGTAACTTTTTATTTTTCACAGACCGCATAGCCACACCTGCTAAAATATTAAATTTCTTGCTTATACCAATATTCTGATATTCAAAAAATTTAAAAATTATGTTCCATTTTAACTCTTATTGACCACCAAAAATGGAATCTTTTGATATTTTTAAAAAGACATTTTTTTAAAATCACTTTAAAAGACCCATTTTTTTCTAGATATACGTGAAAGTGTTATTGTTGGAAAGGTATTCAGTTCTTCTTTCTTTCTGTGTATAGCTTTCATGAAAGCTGTGTGCGAAAACTGACAGAATGTGAGAAATCGACTTTAGAAATCTGATAAAATAAAACATTTCTTATTCATACAAACAATTAGCTTCATTTGTTCACTGCTTTCTTGTCCAGTTTTCGATAATTTTTTTTTTTTAATCAGATAACTTTGATTGAAACGATACACAGAACGAAAGAAGAACTTAATGCCTTTCCATCAATTACAATTCCACGTTAATCTAATAAAAAAAGTGTCTTATACAGCGATTTTATAAAAATGCCTTTTTAAAAATAGCAGAAAAAATCAATTTTTGGTGGTCAATAAGAGTTATAATGAAAAAAAATTTTTTAAATTTTTTTATGTCAAAATGTTAGTATGTGTAAGAAATTTAACATTTAAGAAGATGTGGGTATGCGTTCTGTGAAAAATAAAAAGTTACAAGCAAAAACCATGTTTTTTTTTACCAAAAAGGACCTTCAGCAGAATCAAAATTGCTTTGGCGGTTTTTCTCCGATTTGAAAAAAAAGTATGCAGAAATCATTTTAATGAGTTTCTCTAACTTTTGAGACCCCGTCCGGTTGAAATTTTTTTTATCCATATAAGAATGATCCGGCCTAGTGTACATATTTGAAAAGCTAAGTTATTTTCATCTGGGACCAATTGTCTCGGTTAAATATCGACATTCAAGTTGTTTCATACATAATAAATTGTCAAATATTTGTATACAACATCATCTTAACAAGTTTTTTTCATATGTTTACAAATTGATGCATACATGAAACAAAATTTTTGGTAATATATAAGATATGGAATAAAATAGATAGTTGAAATAGATTCGCAGTTATATATTAAATTGGTTTGAGGTGGAAATATATTTTCTTTACATAAATTATTTTTGAAGCTTGATAATTATTTTAAAAATAAAAAAAAAAAGAATTTTTTTTTAAATCAATTTATTTAGAAAATCATAGAGGGGGTTATGTTAATTTTTTTTTTGTGTCAAACCCAAAGAAATTAGCTTTAAGATTTATACGACGAAAGAGCACCTAGAATGCAAATATGCATATGTTTTGTTTTTACAACAAAAAAAACTGACCATTTTTTCTAAAAAACATTAAATTTTTTTAACTCTCTTCAAAGGAAATGAATATAGTATTAATTAAAAAGAAACGGCAAAATTTTAAAAAAAATGTTAAGTAAATTGATTAGAGTAAAATACAAAACAGAAATTAAAAAATCTATGTAATTAATACACGGAGAGAAATTGAAATAATTCCAAACCGATACACGCAACTAATACATGGAGAGCTCTAAACAATCTCAAACCAATTAATTTTGTGTTTGATTCTAAGCTAAGCCATAATTTTCTTGATATCAAGCCCTCATGTAATTGTTTATCACAAAATTGCAGAAGTATGTAATTTTTGCATCATTTATTAAAAAATTAATATGCTCACTTGTGCCAAATTAATGTCATTTTGGTATTGTTTATAAAAGCGAAAAACATGCTGTCGTTTGTGTCCAATGCATGTCACTTATGGATTGATAGTAAAACAATTAAAGAAAATCTAAAGTCGGTCTAGCCCGACTATGAAATAACCTAAACTTACTTTTTTAAAATACAATAATAGTATTGAAAATGGGCGTGTCCGTGAGCGCATGAAGCGCATATTTTATATGCATTTAAATTTTTATGAAAAATTTACAAAAATTTATAAAAATTTCAAATTTTATTCCTGTAGCTCACATGTTAATGCCTATAAAGTATTTTCGCTATTGTGGGATGTATGAAGTGGGCGTGTTCGTGGACGGATAAATTTTTGTATGTATCATAGTTTTGGCATAAAAAACATACGTATCAAATTTTATCTCGATAGGACAAACAAAAGCTTATTTATGGAGTTTTAAATTTTTGGGTTGTATGGGAAGTAGGCGTATCAGTAAGAAGATGACGTCCATTTTCCACAAAAGTGTTTATTTTGTTATAAAATACATGCGTATGAAAATTTATAACTGTGCGTAAAACATAAGCTTATTTATGGATTTTTTCAAATCTGAGGTTGTATGGGAGGTGGACGTGTTCATGGGCAGATGACGCCCATTTTTCAAAAACATTTGTTTTTTGTTATAAAAAACATACGTATCAAATTTCATCTCTGTAGGTTAAGCACACAATTATTTATTAAATATTTTTTAGTTTTAAATTTGTTGGATAGTATTGGAGTTAGGCGTGACCATGGGCGGATGGCAACCATTTTTTGGATACAGCTTTTCTTTTATATAAATTGCATACACACCAAATTTTATCTCGGTAGGACAAAAATAAGCTTATTTATGGATTTTTAAATTTTTGGATTGCATGCGAGTTGGACGTGTCCTTAGACGGATGACGTCCATTTTGTGACGACATCTTTGTTTTGGATAAAATACGTACGTACAAAATGTTATCTTTGTAGTTTAACAATAAGCTTATTTATGAACTTTGCAATTTTGGGGTTGTATGGGAGGTTGGCGGTGGTATGGGAGGTGGTGACCGTGGCATGCAGGTCAAGTGTGTGACTTAGCATGCTCGGAGTCCGAGTTCGATCCCCAGTTGCGGCGAAAGTTTTTTTCAAAAAAACAATTTTTCTGATCGTCCACCACCTCTCTGCAGACAATGGCAAACCTCAGAGAGTAAATAATGCCATGTAAAGATTCTTGAGAACATGAACTTTAGGAGTCGGCATAAAACATGTAGATCCAGTTCTCGGTCAATTGTCTACAAACATTTTATAACACACACAACACAATTGATCATAAGAAGCTCAATCAAAGTCCTTTCAAGGGCTGAAATGGCCAATTTGTTTTTGTTTTTTTTATGAGAGGTAGGCGTGCCAGTGGGCAGATTCTAAAAATATTCAGTAGCGCAGATCCTTGGGTTCCAAGTTTCATCCAATAATTTTGGCTGCTTCTTCGTATCCCGTGTGTCCGTAAACACACAGACGGACGGAACGACGGACGGACAGACAGACTGACAGATGGTTATCGCTAAATCGACTCACGAGGTGACTCTGAACAGAAATATATATACTTTTCTATACCGGACGCGCTTATTTCTAGGTGTTGTAAACGTTTGCACAAAATTAATATACCCTGTCCTTTCAGGTTTAGGGTATAAAAAGTTATCAATTTTATTTTTCTAAATAGATTGTTATAATATAATAATATAATATTACAAACGAAATAAAATGTGCCTTAAAGTGAATTTTTTAAAAAAATTTTTAAGAAGAATTAAAAGAAAAATAGTGCAAGAGAAGTCAATCTTAACAATTTCTATGTTTTCCTTTCTTACAATATCATGTAAAAATTTAATAAGGTCCAAGAGAGGTACCCCAAGATCCTTTCAATTTCTACCATTTTCAGTGTACATCTATTCTAAATGTTTATTTCTAATTTTTTTTCTAATTGTCTAGCCTTCTGACCAAATTTTGTATGCATCTCCCATACAAAATCATGTAAAAATTGAATATAGATCCAAGCAAGGTACTCCTAGGAACTGACCTATTTCAATCATTATATCGCTAAGACAATTCTTAAAACCAATGATTACGTTATGATGAAATTATCATTAAAACGTTACTCAGAGAAAAGTATATTTTTAAAATTAGCGGAAACGTGCCACTTTTGAAAACGTTTAACCCAGATTTTGCACCTCTAAGAATTATTATTTATTTATTATATTAAAAACAGACATTTTAAAATGAGCTCCTAAAAAGTTCGTTACATTCTTTATGTTTATGTTTCAATTTATAAACAATTTATTTATTTCTTTGTTTAAAATGTTTATGAATTTAACCCTATATAAAAGCATGGAGTTACAGTGACCCCACAACATTATATAATCTAATTTTCATCCCCTAAACTTTTAAAAACCTGACTACTGGCGTCATCTCTAGCTAGAAGAGGCTTAAAGTACTAGACTCGCCTAGCCGAGATATTATTTCAAGCTTTATGCTTGGTTTTCACTTAGTCATTTTTTGTTTGACATGAAATTTTAAAGTTTAAAAAATCACATAAATAACAACTTTTTTGCAATTTTTGCTATAAACATGTGAAGAGATCAGTTTTTCCTATTTTTCGCGATTGTCAAACAGAAAAAAAATGACAACATGTTGGCATTTTTCATGTGACTGACAACAACTGACCATTGCAACTGACATAGTGAAAACCAGGCTTAAGTATAATTCCGGTAGCCGTCGGAAGTGGAAGGTAGAATTTCGTGAGGCATTTTTTTTTTAAATATTGTTAAAACCAATATGAAGACTAACAAACTGCATATTTTGGGATTTTTACTTCTTTTGAATTTTTTAAAAATCTTTAAAAATATAGAAAATTTACAAATTTTTATAAAAAAATATTTTTTCGAATTTTGTTACCCTTTTGAAAATAAAAATTTCTTAATTATAAGTATACAATTAAATAAAATTAAATAATAATTAGTAAATAAATATAAAAAAAAAACAAATTGGCCATTTCAGCCCTTGAAAGCACTTTGACCGAGCTTCTTATGGTCAATTGCGTTGTGTGTGTTATTAAATGTTTGCACACAATTGACCGAGAACTGGACCTACATATTTTATGGCGACTCCGAACGGCTAAAGTACATGTTCTCAAGAAGCTGTACATGGCATTATTTACTATCTGAGGTTTGCCATTGTCTGCAGAGAGGTGGTGACCGATCAGAAAAATTTTTTATTGAAAAAAACTTTACGCCGCGGCTGTGGGGGGGCGGGGGCTGGGGAGTAAATAAGTATACTTATCTTATTTAAGCCAATTGAACCTCTCAGGAAGATTCTATAAGTTAAAAAAGTAATTGGGGTCAAATTGACCCCCTGTTTTATTCAGTTTTTTTTGGCAGGTGCTGTCCTATCATTTGTGAGTTAGTATTTCATTAATAGGACAAAAAATTTGAGAAAATAATAAATTTGAGCTGAAAACACTCCTAAACCAATTAATTTTGGAAGTGATTCTGAGCTAAGCCATAATGTTCTTGATATCAAGTCCTAATGTGATTGCTTATCAACAAATTAACACGCCCATTTGTGCATAATGTACGTGATGTTGGGATCATATATAAAAAAATGAATACGCTCACTTGTGCCCAATTTATGTCATTTTGGTATTGTTTATTTATATAGCAAAAAACACACTGATTTGTGTCCAATGCCTGCCAGTTGTGGATTGATATTTTAAAATAAATAAAAAAATTTTTCAATATTTTAAAATATATAAAAAAAATTTTCAATATCTTAAAATAAATAAAAAAAAATACAAAAAATATTTAACCGCTGAATTATGCCCTTGTAAAGAAGGAACAAGTGGCTCAAGCAACATATAAAGAAAAAAAAAACCTGACATTCAAAATGCAAATTATATTTTCCAATTTAGATATTTTTCATCCAATTTGGACAAAAAAATTTAATATATTAATTTATTCTCTGCAGTTTTATGCTAACAAGAAAAAAAAACCCATTGAGAATTACATCTTTTGGTTACTCAAATTTTTGTTGTACATAAACAACAACAACAAAATTAATTTTTTACAAACAAGCCCAAGATTACACGTTTTAAGCACAAATTGACGTGTTTATCAAAAAAAATTTTCAAGCCCAATTTCTGGCATAATCTGCGAACGTGAATGGCATGTTTTGAGATGATATTGAGCTCTATTGAGCTGATTTTAGTTACGATCGCCTTGAGCTTGATTTTAGCCCATGATATTATTACTCCAATTACCCCAAGGTAGTATTGACGTTTCTGTTGGAAACGGACTTCTGTCAAAAAATATAACAAAAAAGAGAGCGCTCACAATCCGTCATTGCATACAAATAATTTTCACTGGTCGCATTCAGCGTACTCAACAGTTGGCAACTGTTAAGTCAAAACTTGATGCACATAAACATTGCCAGTTTCATTGAAATATTTTTTTTTCAAAACTTAAAATATGTTTGTTTTTTGTTTATTGTTTTGATTTTTTTGAAGTATGATTTTTTTATTTTTTATTTTTTGTTTATGATTGAGAATATTTCCAATGTTCTCAGAGAATTTTTGACAAAATCTAAGTTTAAATTTTTTAAACCTAGAATTTCTGTGTTTAAATTTAAACTTGCCTCACATAAAGTTGCGCAAATTTTTTATTTGTCGGTGAAATTTCCATTGGTATTTGATACAAAGCTTGACTTTTCATAAACTTGACAACTTTTCTGAACCTTCAATACGATAACAACGCTCCCCGATGTGTCGCTGTCACAACAGTTGACACAGCTGACCAACGCATATAACAACGAACAGCTGTTTTTGACAAGAGTTCGTTTACTTGTATCTGAGAGAATCAACACTTGTCAATACTATCTGGTAGATTTTTTTGTTTTGTTTTTCGTTAGATTACTACAAAAACAAATCGGCCGACTGACTTAAAATTTATTGCTTGCCTTTGTTACTTATTTTTCATTATTCGTATTTATTAAATTGCTTACATTGGTTTTCCTTCAAATTATAAGTACTCTTATAAATTTTGACTTCCGCGAGCCAATCCAGAAACTCGATGTCAATCCATAATATAATATAAAGTATGAAGTTTTAAAGGAATTTTTTCAGGCTTAAAAATGAGGTCTCAGCTCTCTGTGCTATGGCATTAATTATGCTTGTTTGACATAAAATAAAAATTAACTCTTTTTTTAAAATTATCATGTTATCTGCTTAAAGTGACCATATTTGATGCACTATCATGAAATAATTGCCTTCAAAATAAATTTAGCGTGCAATAGGCTCATAACAACAGAAAAATGTAGAAAGCAACATACAAGAAAAACAAAACAGGATATCGCAAAAACTACTGACCGGATGTCGACTAAAACTTAACGTTGACATGCAGGTTCGAAAACTATGCAGCTCACGCCAGACTAAATCTAATTTAAAAATAACGAGTACCAGCACACACTACATTCACATATGTTAACACCCATTCATCCATACCCACCCACCAAGACCCTAGACTGCAGTGCACGGCCTTGACCGAGTGTATTAGAATTGGTCGTTGGCATGAACTGCAGTTGGAACTAACTTAAACAAAACAAACATAAAAATATTTCAAGTTGTAAAATTAAATGACGTCACTGCGTACACAAGTTAGTTGGCAACCAAAGAAGGCAGCTCGTTCTAGCAACACTGGCTGCGGGCGTAGTCAGTGGTTGCTGTTGCAGCGACTGCAAAAGCTTTAATAGAACAAAGAAGTTTATATTGCATATTACACTTGCTTGATAAGCTCGGTAGTTAGTAAGAGTGTGACATAGCATTAAAAAAACTTACAGCAACACAACTCAAATGTTGCCATGCAAAGTTGAAAGAAGGTTTGCTTTGTTTGGCGCATTCTAAGTTAAACATAGTTTATTGAGTCCAAAAGCATAACAACAGAATTGCGTGCAAAAACTTAAGATTGCGTGCAGCACGTGCTTCAGTTTTCCTTTTATAAAAGTTTTTTTTGATTTTTTTATAAGTGACAGCTGGTGCATGGATTTAAAACATGGCTTAAGTTATGTTTTTTTTTGATTGCTTTAAATAGCGGTTGTACGTTTATAAATTTTACACAACAGTTCAACGATTTGCAAATCATGCATTATGTGTATAAAAGTATAAATTTTGCTTTGTTCTATATATAAATGTGCTTTTGTATCTTTGTGTTGGTTATGCTTAATTATCCATTATTCTGTTGGTTTCATGTACACAGGAAGCCGCAAAATGTGGCAATTTATAATGGCCAAATTTTATTTGATGACGGCTCAGTTAAGCTGAACACAGGTTGAACACGCAAAATATGATAAATATTTTTTTTTGTTGACTGCAATTGATTGCTTTTATTTATTTGTTTGAAATATTTAGTATGAAAAATTATTTCAATCGTGGGTGTGTTTCATTTAAACTTTCAAAATATATTGATTTTTATTAATAACACAGTGAAAAAGGCAGACAATGAACTGAAAATAATGGCGTTGGAAGCTTTTTAGTCAACACAACATTAAATTAAACACAATTGCGATAGCAATATTGTTATCCAGCAATTGAAGTAACAAGATTTTCTGTTTGACAAAAATTTTATTGATTTTTAAAATCAAACCCAATTAGAAGCAGCCCCGATCTCTTCTCAAACGTGTTCAGATGAACTTAAGACCGATGGTTGTGGAGGACTACAAATGTGGAGGGGAGCTTAATACAGCTTTTGCAACACTTGTATCAAGAAACCTATAAGGTCAGGATTACTTTGTGCAAACGTTTGTAACACCTAGAAATAAGCGAATCCGAAACAAAAAAGTATGTAAATTCAAGAAATAAGCGAGTCCGGTACGGAAAAGAATATAAATTCTTGATCAGCGTTACCTTTTGAGTCGATTAAGCCATGTCCGTCTGATTGTTCGTTTGTGTGTTGTTTGTTAAAATAGGATAAGAAAGAGTTGAATTAATTGCATGAAACTTGGTACACATGTTCACATGAACCCAATAATCTGCACAATATTTTTGGAATTCACCCACAGACCACTCGAGTAATCCACAACGAATTGAAATTACATACTTTATATTTGATAGTACACGAGATAAATTTGATCTGAAAACAATCTCAACCAATTAATTTTGCGAGTGATTCTGAGCAAGCCATCATTTCCTTGATATCAAGCTCTAATATGATCAAAAAATTAACACGCCCATTTGTGCATAATTTATGTGAAGTTTGGATCATTTATCAATAATATGCACACTTGTACCCAATTTAAGTAATTTTGGTATTGTTTATAAAAACAAAAATCATGCTCATGTGTGTCCAATGCATGCCACTTATGGATTAATAGTAAAAAAAATAATATGCCCAATCTAACCAATTTTCTAATTTTTTATCAAAATGTGTCAAATGTTAAGTTTTGAAATAAAGAAATAAAAAAAAAAAACAAAATACAAAAAATTTTAAAACGCTGAATATGCCCTTGTACAAAATGTACAAGTGGCTCAAGCAATAAAGAACAAAAAGAAAAACAAAAATGACATTGAGCAAAATAAAAATTACATTTTCATTGTCCAAAGTAGATATATTTCATCCAATTCGGACAGGAAAATATAATTTATTAGTTTCTTCTCTGCACTTTTATACCCTTTTATACTAACAGGAACAACAACCAATTAAGAACTATGTCATTCGATTGCTCATATTTTTGATGTGCATAAGCAACAAAATTAAATTTTTTACAAACAAGCCCAAGATTATACGTATTAAGCACAAATTGACGTGTTTTTCAAAAAAATTTTCAAGCCCAATTTCTGGCATAAGCTGCGAACAAGAATAGCATATATTTTTGAGATGGTTTTGAGCTCTATTGAGCTTATTTCAGTTACGAACGCTTTGAGCTTGATTTTAGCCCATTTTTTTTCCTCCGTGTATGTGTTTCATATTAAAACTAGGAAAAACCACGTCCACCTCCCAAACAAGCACAAAATTTAAATCACTATAAAGAGGGTTGCATTTAAGCTACAGAAATAAAACTTGACATACATATATAAATTTTTTTGGTCAAAGGAATAACGTAAAAAAATATCTAGGCGTGGTTCAACCACTAACACGCCCACCTTCCCTACAAACCCAAAATTGAAAACTTTATAAAAGGCTTTTATTTGGGCTACAGGGATAAAATTAAAGCAAAATCCGAGGCAACCGAGACAAAATCCTGAGTTACACCAGGTAACATCCGCTAGGTTTAAGAAAAAAACAAGTAAAGAATGTCTAAAGTCGGTCTAGGCCGACTATGAAATACCCTAAACCCACTTTTCAAAAACAAAAAAAATTTTTATTGTAAATGATCGTCTCCGTGGGCGGATGAAGCCTATACTTTATATGCATTTAAATGTTGATGAAAAATTTACACATACCAAGTTTTATTCCTGTAGCTCACAGTTAATGCCTTTATTGTGCTTTCGCTATGGTAGGTGGGCGTGTTCATGGACGTATTACTCCCAATTTTGGAACACACCTTAGTTTTGGTATAAAATACATACATACCAAATATAATTTCTCTATGACAAACATAACCTTATTTATTGAGGTTTAAGCTTTTTGGGTTATATGGGAGGTAGGCGTGTTCGTTGGCAAATGACGTCCATTTTTCGAAGACATCTTTGTGTTTGTATAAAACACATACATATCAAATTTGATTGTTGTAGGCTTATTATAAGCTGAGTTATGCAATTTTCGCGTTGTATGGGAGGTAGGCGTGTCCGGCGGATGATGTCCATTTTTCAAAACCATCTTTGCTTTGTTATAAAAAACATATGTGCCAAATTTTAGCTCTGTAGGTTAAACAGAAGATTATTTATTGCGTTTTCAATTTTTGGGTTGTATGGGAGGTGGGCGTGTCCGTGAGTGGATGACGTATATTTTTCAAAGACATCTTTGTGTTGATATAAAACACACACATACCAAATTTTATTATTGTAGACTGATTATGAGCTGAGTTATGCAGTTTTAAATTTTTGCGTTGTATGGGAGGTAGGCGTGTCAGAGGGCAGATTCCAAAAATATTCAAAAGTGCAGATCCTTGGGTGCATGTGACCATATGTACCAAGTTTCATCCAATTATCTCGACTCCTTCTTCTTATCCTGTGTTTACGGACAACACACAGACGGACGGACGGACATAGATAGCTCATAGGTGTCCCTTTCTACCTTCGTAGAATTATCCGAGACTACCTCGAGGATAGAATTCTCCACTACGAAACAGAAGTGGGCTCAGAACGGTATAAGATCACAGGCGGAGTGCCACAAGGATCAGTGCTGGGTCCAGTTCTATGGAATATAATGTATGACGGAGTCCTGCGTCTACAGCTGCCGGATAGAGCCCACATTATCGGGTTTGCAGATGACATTGCCCTCGTAGTCGTAGCAAAGCATTTGCACGCAGTGGAGCACAAGTGCAACCAAGCGGTAATGGTAGTACAGCAGTGGCTGAACACAGCGGGGCTCTGTCTGGCAGAGCACAAAACGGAGACAGTACTAATAAGCAGCCGGAAAGTCGTTGAGTCTGCTAAAATATCGGTTGGTGACCATACAATTGTATCGAAACCATTCGTTAAGTACCTTGGCGTCATGATTGACCATAGGCTGAATTTTAAGCAGCATCTCACATACGCAAGCGAAAAAGCGGGAAGCGTTGCTGCAGCGTTAACAAGGATTCTATCGAATACCAGAGGCCCGAGATAAAACCGTAGACGGCTTATTGTCACTGTCGTTAGATCAATACTCTTGTACGCAGCCCCCATATGGGCTGAGGCTACCAAATCTAGCTCCTATTTACGAAGCATAGATTCGGTTTATCGCATCTGCGCACTAAGAGTATGCTGTGCATTCCGAACTGTCTCTTCAGACGCAGCACTGGTTGTGGCGGGAACTCCCCCTCTAGATCTTCTAGCGACTGAGAGCGTGATATATGGCTCACTCCCAAGCGACTTGCCTAAATCCTCAAAACGTAGGATAACACGTGACCGCAGTGTGGCGATGTGGCAGATGCGCTGGGTGGCATCACACAAGGGACGATGGACGCAACGTCTTATTCCAAATTTGGAACCATGGCTGAATAGACGACACGGTGAGGTAGACTACTATCTCACCCAAATACTTACTGGGCACGGCTGCTTCAAATCGTACCTACATAGATTCAAGCACGAAGAAAATCCTTTCTGCAGTTTCTGTACAAGAAATGTTATTGAAGATGCAGAGCATGTTTTCTTTGACTGCCCAAAGTTTAACCCAGAAAGACTAGAGCTAAGCAATAAAGTAGGTAGGTCGCCAACAGTGGAAACTTTGGTGGACATTATGCTTACCTCAGAAGGAAACTGGACCTCAGTTTGCAACACGGCATGTGCAATAATGAAAGAATTGCGCCGAGTAGAAAGACTTCGTAACGCAATAAGAAGTATATAGGAGTAAAGAATACTCAACCTTGCCAGGGGGTTTGAACATAAACGTTCATCTTGCTTGACCGTAGTCTTGACCGTAGTCGACGTTGCGTTTGCGTCATCCCCTTACAAGAAGAGACCGCAGGGGTCAGACCATGCGCCTGCGTGTAGGGATCAGCTCCCGAAGCGGTCTCCCCCCGTAGAATGAACATTTTAATTTTGAAAAAAGGTTAGCAACCAATTCAGCATGGCTGCAAAGCTAGTGAACGGTAGTTGTTGTTTTAGATTAGTATTGGGTGTCTGTACCAGAGTGCAAGTATCCTACACGGATAATAGAAGGGGTACATAGAAACATGACAATACTAACGACAGCTGACTAGTGAGCTATAGGTGCTCAGTCCTCCCTCCTTCCGAAGCAATACTTTATGGTAGTCCCGGGGAGATATAGGGGTCAGATGAAGAGGTGTTTTTAGCGAATTAAAGTCCCGCACTCAGGCTTTCGATGCTTTTCATCTCACGGGGAAAAAAAAAAAAAACAAAAAAAAAAAACATAGATAGCTCAACTCACGTGGTGACGCTGATCAAGAATACATATACTTTTCTATGCGTTACAAACGTTTGCACAAAGTTAATGTACCCTCACTTTTCTCGGGAATTCAAACCAGCTCAGATTAGTACAAAATGTAAACGGTAGCACGCTTGGCTAAACATGAACTTCTAAAATATTGATTCAATTTGATTAAAAACGTGCGTGTGTACCGTGTTCTATAGACCGGCTAGTTATTAGGTCCAAAGGTATCTATGTGGTGTCAATTGACCCCTTCCGAAGTTCGTATATTGGTTCATATATTGGTTCAACGGTATCTACCAGTTGTCAATTTACGTCTGTCAATGACAACGCCATGTAAAAGGGACTAGTTGGTTTCAAATGTTGGTGGCAGAATTGGAACCGGTCACTTTAACTTTGGAATATATCACGAGATGCATAGGTTCTAAACCTGTTCTTTGCTCCGTAGGCAAACTATAGAGATAGATTTTTTTCAAAATTTTCTTCAGTCGCTTACGTTTTTTTCGAAAATTTTTTTTCAGTCGCTTAAGTTTTTTTAGAAAACTTTTCGTCGCTTACTTTTTTTTGGAAAATTTTTTTTAATCGCTAACGTTTTTTTCGAAAACTTTCCTGCGTCGCTTAATTTTTTTTCGAAAATTTTTCTTAGTCGCTTACTTTTTTTTCGAAAATTGTTCCGTAACTAAATAAATTTTCGTAACATAACATTGATTTTGAACAAAAATAAGAAGTTATTTATATATATTTTAGTAATTTCATGTAGAAAATGAAACAACATAGAGTTTCCTTACGTGTTTTCTTATATCTTCATATATAGTTACCATCCTTCCGTTTTCTTTATAAACAGCTCGTAAAGCTAACAAACAGCAGCAGATCTAAGATAATCAGCATTTAGAGAAGACCGTAGGGCTGTTATATTTACCCGGAATCGGATAATGACACTTAAATCACTTAAATTTATAGTTATACCGTATCGTAACTCTAAACGTGATTATTACGAAACTATCTTTTTATTATTTTACTGGTTTATCCTTTTCTTTAACAAATTAGAAGAAAAACGTTTTTTGTTTGAGATTAATGGAAAAATTTTGACAGCTGCAACACTTTTAGATGTCTCGCAACAGATGCTCGTGTAGATACAGAGCCGGCATTTTGTAAAATAAAAATAAATTGAAATGTTTTTTTTTATAGTTCAAAGGTGTACTAAAAAGATAAGATTATAAAAAAAGTATGTAATTCAACAATGTTTTCATCTTGAAAAAAGTCATTAACCGTGACTAATTTCATCCTGGTTAAAAGTATCTCCCGCTTTTCAGACAACAACGAAGTACCTTATCAAAGCTCAGTTAGCTCTCGATAACATATACTTTTCTTGTAGAAAAATTAATATCATAACGAATTCGTTCGAGGGCTTACCTCTAAAGTGGTCCAAACGAGCTTCGAGGATACTTCACACAAGTGCTTAAGAGGGAGGAGAAATGTATCTCGCAGTAACTTTTTGGAAATTCAATAAATAGTTAACACCATATATCTTGCTTAAGATCTGACATGACAGCTAGTGTTGCCATGAACACTTGTTAAGTCCCAGGTACTCTCAACAAAAAAAAAAAAACATTCTATCAACATTTTCCCTTTATTTTTCATATAAATGTTTAACGCAATAGATATGCTTCACGTCAATTTTAAAATTTTTAAACAAACCACAAGCAAGTTAAAAGAATTCTAAGTAAAACTTGCCACCCATGAGCTGCTGCTTTATATTGTTCAATAAAATAAGTAGAAATTTCATAGATTATTTAAAATAAACATTAAGAATTTATTTAAAACATTTTACTTAAATAAAAGCAAAATCATGTTTGTTTTTTTTTTTTCACTGTTAAAAATTCGCTTTTGTCTGGCGAACGCTGGAGAAATTCCCCATGGCACGGTAGCAGCAGCAGCAGCAGCAGCAACAACAGCAGTATACAAAGTCTCCAAAAACTGTGTGCATTTGTTTCAAAAATAAACATTTCCACAAATATTAAAAATAAATTTAGATTAAGACACACAAAAAAAAAGCAAAAAAAAAAACAACAACAT